>CM056729.1:47536906-48021687 GCA_029844215.1 Przewalskia tangutica
AGACACAATTTGGCATTTAATTCACACAAAAATCCAATGTATCTACCACCAACTTGAAAGTGTAGATAATATCTACTGCTACAACTTTGAAAAGTTTGAAGATCATTGAATGTGTGCAAGTGGTGCTTTGAATCGTGTAAACTCATCATAACAATCTGTCAAAGTTGTCAATGTTCATTTAACCAAGGAACAGTAAATTGACTATAACTTTAACAAGAAAAATCCAATGGAAGAGATTCAAACTGAATGGAAAGCTACCTCAATGCCCCACAATTGATATGAAGGAAGAAATTCAAGATTTCAATAGGAAGCTTGTGCAATTTAGCAATTAATGAGTGGTCTCAAAATTGTCCACAATAATGCAAGTCTTCTCAACTTTGGAGCATATACAAAGGGGCCTTTGGCAAGCCATTTGAGGCATCACTCTCTTTGTAATATATCTCATATATTAGTAGTATTTCTCTGAAAAATATGAATTTTAATTATCATAGTATGAGTAGCTAAATGATTAGTGTGTAAATTTGCATATGTTATAACAATTCCCTGTGTATTTTAGTTGTTATTGTATAGTATTTGTTGTATATTTATACGATATATTGTATTTCATAGGTTAGCCACAAATATCTATTTTTCAATAGTAATGGAATATTTAAGTATCATTGAACATGGTTAGTATGTGTGTTGCTTGATGTCTAGGCCATAATATAAATTACACTAATCCAATTTTTGTGACACAAATGTTTTTGGACACTCAATACAATGTACTAAGATATAAGTGTGTATATAAAACCTACTTTGCAATTTGAAAGTCCAATTAAGATTACACAACAATTCTGTCCAAATTTTGGTTGAGTTTTGATCCATGACATATTTTTGTATTTGGCCTATATCTCAAGCTTTACAAATCCTATTGATTCAATTCTAGTTGCATTGGTTAGATAACTCATGTATCTACAACTCATATCAAGACCCAAACTACTGTAAACATTGGATTCTAGAGTCAGATTGACGATCAAAGTTTTCATCATGACAATGCTCCGGATTTCAAACACCACAGGACACAATTTGGCATTTAATTCACACAAAAATCCAATGGATCTACCACTAACTGGAAAGTGTAGATAAGATCTACTGCTACAACTTTGAAAAGCTTGAAGATCATTGAATGTGTGCAAGTGGAGCTTTGAATCGTGTAAACTCATCATAACAATCTGTCAAAGTTGTCAATGTTCATTATATAAGGAGAAGTAAATTTACTATAACGTTCACATGAAAAATCCAATGGAAGAGATTCAAACTGAATGGAAAGCTACCTCAACGCCGCACAATTGATATGAAGGAAGAAATTCAAGATTTCAATAGGAAGCTTGTTCAATTTAGCAATTAATGAGTGAGCTCAAAATTGTCCACAATAATGCAAGTCTTCTCAACTTTGGAGCCTATACAAAGGGGCCTTTGGCAAGCCATTTGAGGCATCACTCTCTTTGTAATATATCTCATATATTAGTAGTATTTTTCTGAAAAATATGAGTTTTAATTATTATAGTATGAGTAGCTAACTGATTAATGTATAAATATGCATATGTTATAACAATTCCATGTGTATTTTAGTTGTTATTGTTATTTATATGTAATTTTGTATTTCATATGTTAGCCACAAATATCTATTTCTATATAGTAATGGAATACTTAAGCATAATTTAACATGGTTAGTATGTGTATTGCTTGATATCTAGACCATAATATAAATTACACTCATCCAATTTTTGTGACACTACTATTTTTGGACACTCAAGACAATGACTAAGATATAAGTAGGTATATAAGACCAACTTTGCAATTTGAAAGTCCAATTAAGATTACACAACAATTCTGTCCAAATTTTGGTTTAGTTTTGATCCATGACATATTTTTGTATTTGGCGTATATCTTAAGCATTACAAATCCAATTGATTCAATTCTATTTGCATTGGTTAGATAACTCATGTATCTACAACTCTTATCAATACCCGAACTACTGTAAACATTGGATTCTTGAGTCAGATTGATGATCAAAGTGTTCATCATGACAATGCTCAAGATTTCAAACATCACAAGACACAATTTGGCATTTAATTCACACAAAAATTCAATGGATCTACCACCAACTGGAAAGTGTAGATAAGATCTACTGCTACAATATTAAAAAGTTTGAATATCATTGAATGTGTGCAAGTGGAGCTTTGAATCGTGTAAACTCATCATAACGATCTGTCAAAGTTGTCAATGTTCATTTAACCAAGGAGCAGTAAATTGACTATAACTTTCATATGAAGAATCCAATGGAAGAGATTCAAACTGATTTGCAAAGTTACCTGAATGAACCACAATTGATATGAAGGAAGAAATTCAAGATTTTAATAGGAAGGTTGTCCAATTTAGCAGTTAATGAGTGGGCTTAAAATTGTCCACAATAATGCAAGTCATCTCAACTTTGGAGCCTATACAAAGGGGCCTTTGGCAAGCCATTTGAGGCATCACTCTCTTTGTAATATATCTCATATATTAGTAGTATTTCTCTGAAAAATATGAGTTTTAATTATTATAGTATGAGTAACTAAATGATTAGTGTGTAAATATGCATATGTTATAACAATTCCATGTGTATTTTAGTTGTTATTGTATAGTATTTGTTGTATATTTATACGTAATTTTGTATTTCATAGGTTAGCCACAAATATCTATTTTTCTATAGTAATTGAATATTTAAGCATGATTGAACATGGTTAGTATGTGTGTTGCTTGATGTCTAGGCCATAATATAAATTACACTAATCCAATTTTTGTGACACAAATGTTTTTGGACACTCAAAACAATGTACTAAGATATAAGTGGGTATATAAAACCAACTTTGCAATTTGAAAGTCCAATTAAGATTACACAACAATTCTGTCCAAATTTTGGTTGAGTTTTGATCCATGACATATTTTTGTATTTGGCCTATATCTCAAGCTTTACAAATCCTATTGATTCAATTCTAGTTGCATTGGTTAGATAACTCATGTATCTACAACTCTTATCAATGCCCAAACTACTGTAAACATTGGATTCTAGAGTCAGATTGACGATCAAATTATTCATCATGACAATGCTCCGGATTTCAAACACCACAGGACACAATTTGGCATTTAATTTACACAAAAATCCAATGGATCTACCACCAACTGAAAAGTGTAGATAAGATAAACTGCTACAACTTTGAAAAGTTTGAAGATTATTGAATGTGTGCAAGTGGAGCTTTGAATCGTGTAAACTCATCATAACAATCTGTCAAAGTTGTCAATGTTCATTTAACCAAGGAGCAGTAAATTTACTATAACTTTCACATGAAAAATCCAATGGAAGATATTCAAACTGAATGGAAAGCTACCTCAACGCCCCACAATTTATATGAAGGAAGAAATTCAAGATTTCAATAGGAAGCTTGTCCAATTTGGCAATTAATGACTGATCTCAAAATTGTCCACAATAATGCAAGTCTTCTCAGCTTTAGAGCCTATATAAAGGGGCCTTTGGCAAGCCATTTGGGGCATCACACTCTTTGTAATATATCTCATATATTAGTAGTATTTCTCTGAAAAATATGAGTTATAATTATTAGAGTATGAGTAGCTAAGTGATTAGTGTGTAAATACGCATATGTTATAACAATTGCAGGAGTATTTTAGTTGTTATTGTATAGTATTTGTTGTATATTTATACGTAATTTTGTATTTCATATGTTAGCCACAAATAACTAGTTTTCTATAGTAATTAAATATTTAAGCATGATTTAACATGGTTAGTATGTGTATTGCTTGATGTCTAGGCCATAATATAAATTACACTCATCTAATTTATGTGACACTAATGTTTTTGGACACTCAATACAATGTACTAAAGATATAAGTGGTATATAAAACCAACTTTGCAATTTGAAAGTCCAATTAAGATTACACAACAATTCTGTCCAAATTTTGGTTGAGTTTTGATCCATGACATATTTTTGTATTTTGCCCATATCTCAAGATATACAAATCCTATTGATCCAATTTAAGTTGCATTGGTTAGATAACTCATGTATCTACAACTCTTATCAAGGCCCAAACTGCTGTAAACATTGGATTCTTGAGTCAGATTGACGATCAAAGTGTTCATCATGACAATGCTCCGGATTTCAAACGCCACAGGACGCAATTTGACATTTAATTCACACAAAAATCCAATGGATCTACCACCAACTGAAAAGTGTAGATAAGATCTACTGCAACAACTTTGAAAAGTTTGAAGATCATTGAATGTGTGCAAGTGGAGCTTTGAATCGTGTAAACTCATCATAACAATCTGCCAAAGTTGTCAATGTTCATTTAACCAAGGAGCAGTAATCTGCAAAGATACCTCAACGTGCCACAATTGATATGAAGGAAGAAATTCAAGATTTCAATAGGAAGCTTGTCCAATTTAGCAATTAATGAGTGAGCTCAAAATTGTCTACAATAATGCAAGTCTTCTCAACTTTGGAGCATATATAAAGGGGCCTTTGACAAGCCATTTGAGGCATCACTCTCTTTGTAATATATCTCATATATTAGTAGTATTTCTCTGAAAAATATGAGTTTTAATTATTATAGTATGAGTAGCTAAATTATTAGTGTGTAAATATGCATATGTTATAACAATTTCATGTGTATTTTAGTTGTTATTGTATAGTATTTGTTGTATAATTATACGTAATTTTGTATTTCATATGTTAGCCACAAATATCTATTTTTCAATAGTAATGGAATACTTAAGCATAATTTAACATGGTTAGTATGAGTATTGCTTGATATCTAGGTCATAATATAAAATACACTCATCCAATTTTTGTGATACTAATGTTTTTGGACACTCAATACAATGTACTAAAGTGAGTATATAAGACCAACTTTGCAATTTAAAAGTCCAATTAAGATTACACAACAATTCTGTTTAAATTTTGGTTGAGTTTTGATCCATGACATATTTTTGAATTTAGTACATATCTTAAGCTATACAAATCCTATTGATCCAATTCCAGTTTCATTAGTTAGATAACTCATGTATCTATAACTCTTATCAAGGCCCAAACTGCTGTAAACATGGGATTCTAGAGTCAGATTGACGATCAAAGTGTTAATCATGACAATGCTCCGGATTTCAAACTCCACATGACACAATTTGGCATTTAATTCACACAAAAATCCAATGGATCTACCACCAACTGAAAAGTGTAGATAAGATCTAATGCTACAACTTTGAAAAGTTTGAATATCATTGAATGTGTGCAAGTGGAGCTTTGAATGGTGTAAACTCATCATAACAATCTGCCAAAGTTGTCAATGTTCATTTAACCAAGGAGAAGTAAATTAACTATAACTTTCTCATGAAAAATCCAATGTAAGAGATTCTAACTGATCTGCAAAGCTGCCTCAACGCGCCACAATTGATATGAAGGAAGAAATTCAAGATTTCAATAGGAAGCTTGTCCAATTTAGTAATTAATGAGTGGGCTCAAAATTATCCACAATAATGCAAGTCTTCTCAACTTTAGAGCCTATATAAAGGGGCCTTTGAGAAGCCAGTTGAGGCACCACTCTCTTTGTTATATATCTCATATATTAGTAGTATTTCTCTAAAAAATATGAGTTTTAATTATTATAGTATGAGTAGCTAAATGATTAGTGTGTAAATATGCATATGTTATAACAATTCCATGTGTATTTTAGTTGTTATTGTATAGTATTTGTTATATATTTATACGTAATTTGGTATTTCATAGGTTAGCCACAAATATCTATTTTGCTATAGTAATGGAATATTTAAGCATGATTGAACATGGCTAGTATGAGTGTTGCTTGATATCTAGGCCATAATATAAATTACACTCATCCAATTTTTGTGACACAAATGTTTTTGGACACTCAAGACAATGTACTAAGATATAAGTGGGTATATAAAACCAACTTTGCAATTTGAAAGTCCAATTAAGATTACACAACAATTTTGTCCAAATTTTGGTTGAGTTTTGATCCATGATATATTTTTGTATTTGGCTCATATCTCAAGCTATACAAATCCTATTGATCAAATTCCAGTTGCATTGGTTAGATAACTCATGTATCTACAACTCTTATCAAGGCCAAACTGATGTAAACATTGGATTCTAGAGTCAGATTGACGATCAATGTGTTCATCATGACAATGCTCCGGATTTCAAACACCACAGGACACTATTTGGAATTTAATTCACACAAAAATCCAATGGATCTACCACCAACTGGAAAATGTAGATAAGATATACTGCTACAACTTTGAAAAGTTTGAAGATCATTAAATGTGTGCAAGTGGAGCTTTGAATCGTGTAAAATCATCATAACATTCTGTGAAAGTTGTCAGTGTTCATTTAACCAAGGAGCAGTAAATTGACTATAACTTTCACATGAAAAATCCAATGGAAGAGATTCAAACGAAAGGAAAGCTACCTCAACGCCCCACAATTGATATGAAGGAAGAAATTCAAGATTTTAATAGGAAGGTTGTCCAATTTAGCAGTTAATGAGTGGGCTCAAAATTGTCCACAATAATGCAAGTCATCTCAACTTTGGAGCCTATACAAAGGGGCCTTTGGCAAGCCATTTGAGGCATCACTCTCTTTGTAATATATCTCATATATTAGTAGTATTTCTCTGAAAAATATGAGTTTTAATTATTATAGTATGAGTAACTAAATGATTAGTGTGTAAATATGCATATGTTATAACAATTCCATGTGTATTTTAGTTGTTATTGTATAGTATTTGTTGTATATTTATACGTAATTTTGTATTTCATAGGTTAGCCACAAATATCTATTTTTCTATAGTAATTGAATATTCAAGCATGATTGAACATGGTTAGTATGTGTGTTGCTTGATGTCTAGGCCATAATATAAATTACACTAATCCAATTTTTGTGACACAAATGTTTTTGGACACTCAAAACAATGTACTAAGATATAAGTGGGTATATAAAACCAACTTTGCAATTTGAAAGTCCAATTAAGATTACACAACAATTCTGTCCAAATTTTGGTTGAGTTTTGATCCATGACATATTTTTGTATTTGGCCTATATCTCAAGCTTTACAAATCCTATTGATTCAATTCTAGTTGCATTGGTTAGATAACTCATGTATCTACAACTCTTATCAATGCCCAAACTACTGTAAACATTGGATTCTAGAGTCAGATTGACGATCAAATTATTCATCATGACAATGCTCCGGATTTCAAACACCACAGGACACAATTTGGCATTTAATTTACACAAAAATCCAATGGATCTACCACCAACTGAAAAGTGTAGATAAGATAAACTGCTACAACTTTGAAAAGTTTGAAGATTATTGAATGTGTGCAAGTGGAGCTTTGAATCGTGTAAACTCATCATAACAATCTGTCAAAGTTGTCAATGTTCATTTAACGAAGGAGCAGTAAATTTACTATAACTTTCACATGAAAAATCCAATGGAAGATATTCAAAATGAATGGAAAGCTACCTCAACGCCCCACAATTTATATGAAGGAAGAAATTCAAGATTTCAATAGGAAGCTTGTCCAATTTGGCAATTAATGACTGAGCTCAAAATTGTCCACAATAATGCAAGTCTTCTCAGCTTTAGAGCCTATATAAAGGGGCCTTTGGCAAGCCATTTGGGGCATCACACTCTTTGTAATATATCTCATATATTAGTAGTATTTCTCTGAAAAAATATGAGTTATAATTATTAGAGTATGAGTAGCTAAGTGATTAGTGTGTAAATACGCATATGTTATAACAATTGCAGGAGTATTTTAGTTGTTATTGTATAGTATTTGTTGTATATTTATACGTAATTTTGTATTTCATATGTTAGCCACAAATAACTAGTTTTCTATAGTAATTAAATATTTAAGCATGATTTAACATGGTTAGTATGTGTATTGCTTGATGTCTAGGCCATAATATAAATTACACTCATCTAATTTATGTGACACTAATGTTTTTGGACACTCAATACAATGTACTAAAGATATAAGTGGTATATAAAACCAACTTTGCAATTTGAAAGTCCAATTAAGATTACACAACAATTCTGTCCAAATTTTGGTTGAGTTTTGATCCATGACATATTTTTGTATTTTGCCCATATCTCAAGATATACAAATCCTATTGATCCAATTTAAGTTGCATTGGTTAGATAACTCATGTATCTACAACTCTTATCAAGGCCCAAACTGCTGTAAACATTGGATTCTTGAGTCAGATTGACGATCAAAGTGTTCATCATGACAATGCTCCGGATTTCAAACTCCACAGGACGCAATTTGACATTTAATTCACACAAAAATCCAATGGATCTACCACCAACTGAAAAGTGTAGATAAGATCTACTGCAACAACTTTGAAAAGTTTGAAGATCATTGAATGTGTGCAAGTGGAGCTTTGAATCGTGTAAACTCATCATAACAATCTGCCAAAGTTGTCAATGTTCATTTAACCAAGGAGCAGTAATCTGCAAAGATACCTCAACGTGCCACAATTGATATGAAGGAAGAAATTCAAGATTTCAATAGGAAGCTTGTCCAATTTAGCAATTAATGAGTGAGCTCAAAATTGTCTACAATAATGCAAGTCTTCTCAACTTTGGAGCATATATAAAGGGGCCTTTGACAAGCCATTTGAGGCATCACTCTCTTTGTAATATATCTCATATATTAGTAGTATTTCTCTGAAAAATATGAGTTTTAATTATTATAGTATGAGTAGCTAAATGATTAGTGTGTAAATATGCATATGTTATAACAATTTCATGTGTATTTTAGTTGTTATTGTATAGTATTTGTTGTATAATTATACGTAATTTTGTATTTCATATGTTAGCCACAAATATCTATTTTTCAATAGTAATGGAATACTTAAGCATAATTTAACATGGTTAGTATGAGTATTGCTTGATATCTAGGTCATAATATAAAATACACTCATCCAATTTTTGTGATACTAATGTTTTTGGACACTCAATACAATGTACTAAAGTGAGTATATAAGACCAACTTTGCAATTTAAAAGTCCAATTAAGATTACACATAAATTCTGTTTAAATTTTGGTTGAGTTTTGATCCATGACATATTTTTGTATTTAGCACATATCTTAAGATATACAAATCCTATTGATCCAATTCCAGTTTCATTAGTTAGATAACTCATGTATCTATAACTCTTATCAAGGCCCAAACTGCTGTAAACATGGGATTCTAGAGTCAGATTGACGATCAAAGTGTTAATCATGACAATGCTCCGGATTTCAAACTCCACATGACACAATTTGGCATTTAATTCACACAAAAATCCAATGGATCTACCACCAACTGAAAAGTGTAGATAAGATCTAATGCTACAACTTTGAAAAGTTTGAATATCATTGAATGTGTGCAAGTGGAGCTTTGAATGGTGTAAACTCATCATAACAATCTGCCAAAGTTGTCAATGTTCATTTAACCAAGGAGAAGTAAATTAACTATAACTTTCTCATGAAAAATCCAATATAAAAGATTCTAACTGATCTGCAAAGCTGCCTCAACGCGCCACAATTGATATGAAGGAAGAAATTCAAGATTTCAATAGGAAGCTTGTCCAATTTAGCAATTAATGAGTGGGCTCAAAATTATCCACAATAATGCAAGTCTTCTCAACTTTAGAGCCTATATAAAGGGGCCTTTGAGAAGCCAGTTGAGGCACCACTCTCTTTGTTATATATCTCATATATTAGTAGTATTTCTCTAAAAAATATGAGTTTTAATTATTATAGTATGAGTAGCTAAATGATTAGTGTGTAAATATGCATATGTTATAACAATTCCATGTGTATTTTAGTTGTTATTGTATAGTATTTGTTATATATTTATACGTAATTTGGTATTTCATAGGTTAGCCACAAATATCTATTTTGCTATAGTAATGGAATATTTAAGCATGATTGAACATGGTTAGTATGAGTGTTGCTTGATATCTAGGCCATAATATAAATTACACTCATCCAATTTTTGTGACACAAATGTTTTTGGACACTCAAGACAATGTACTAAGATATAAGTGGGTATATAAAACCAACTTTGCAATTTGAAAGTCCAATTAAGATTACACAACAATTTTGTCCAAATTTTGGTTGAGTTTTGATCCATGATATATTTTTGTATTTGGCTCATATCTCAAGCTATACAAATCCTATTGATCAAATTCCAGTTGCATTGGTTAGATAACTCATGTATCTACAACTCTTATCAAGGCCAAACTGATGTAAACATTGGATTCTAGAGTCAGATTGACGATCAATGTGTTCATCATGACAATGCTCCGGATTTCAAACACCACAGGACACTATTTGGAATTTAATTCACACAAAAATCCAATGGATCTACCACCAACTGGAAAATGTAGATAAGATATACTGCTACAACTTTGAAAAGTTTGAAGATCATTAAATGTGTGCAAGTGGAGCTTTGAATCGTGTAAAATCATCATAACATTCTGTGAAAGTTGTCAATGTTCATTTAACCAAGGAGCAGTAAATTGACTATAACTTTCACATGAAAAATCCAATGGAAGAGATTCAAACGAAAGGAAAGCTACCTCAACGCCCCACAATTGATATGAAGGAAGAAATTCAAGATTTCAGTAGGAAGCTTGTCCAATTTAGCAATTAATGAGTGAACTCAAAATTGTCCACAATAATGCAAGTCTTCTCAACTTTTGAGCCTATATGGGCCTTTGGCAAGACCTATGAGGCATCACTCTCTTTGTAATATATCTAATATATTAGTAGTATTTCTCTGAAAAGTATGAGTTTTAATTATTATAGTATGAGTAGCTAAATGATTAATGTGTAAATATGCATATGTTATAACAATTCCATGTGTATTTTAGTTGTTATAGTATAGTATTTGTTGTATATTTATACGTAATTTTATATTTCATAGGTTACCACAAATATCTATTTTTCTATAGTAATGGAATATTTAAGCATGATTGGACATTGTTAGTATGTGTGTTGCTTGATGTCTAGGCCATAATATAAATTACACTCATCCAATTTTTGTGACACAAATATTTTTGGACACACAAGACAATGTACTAAGATATAAGTGGGTATATAAAATCAACTTTGCAATTTGAAAGTCCAATTAAGATTACACAACAATTATGTCCAAATTTTGGTTGAGTTTTGATCCATAACATATTTTTGTATTTGGCCCATATCTCAAGCTTTACAAATCCTATTGATTCAATTCTATTTGCATTGGTTAGATAACTCATGTATCTACAACTCTTATCAATGCCCAAACTGTTTTAAACATTGAATTCTAGAGTCAGATTGACGATCAAAGTGTTCATCATGACAATGCTCAAGATTTCAAACACCACAAGACACAATTTGGCATTTAATTCACACAAAAATTCAATGGATCTACCACCAACTGGAAAGTGTAGATAAGATCTACTGCTACAATATTAAAAAGTTTGAATATCATTGAATGTGTGCAAGTGGAGCTTTGAATCGTGTAAACTCATCATAACGATCTGTCAAAGTTGTCAATGTTCATTTAACCAAGGAGCAATAAATTTACTATAACTTTCACATGAAAAATCTGACGGAAGAGATTCAAACGGAATGGAAAGCTACCTCAACGCCCCACAATTGATATGAAGGAAGAAATTCAAGATTTCAATAGGAAGCTTGTCCAATTTAGCAATTAATGAGTGGGATCAAAATTTTCCACAATAATGCAAGCCTTCTCAACTTTAGAGCCTATATAAATGGGCCCTTGGCAAGCCATTTGGGGCATCACACTCTTTGTACTATATCTCATATATTAGTAGTATTTCTCTGAAAAATATGAGTTTTAATTATTATAGTATGAGTAACTAAATGATTAGTGTGTAAATATGCATATGTTATAACAATTCCATGTGTATTTTAGTTGTTATTGTATAGTATTTGTTGTATATTTATACGTAATTTTGTATTTCATAGGTTAGCCACAAATATCTATTTTTCTATAGTAATTGAATATTTGAGCATGATTGAACATGGTTAGTATGTGTGTTGCTTGATGTCTAGGCCATAATATAAATTACACTAATCCAATTTTTGTGACACAATTTTTTTTGGACACTCAAAACAATGTACTAAGATATAAGTGGGTATATAAAACCAACTTTGCAATTTGAAAGTCCAATTAAGATTACACAACAATTCTGTCCAAATTTTGGTTGAGTTTTGATCCATGACATATTTTTGTATTTGGCCTATATCTCAAGCTTTACAAATCCTATTGATTCAATTCTAGTTGCATTGGTTAGATAACTCATGTATCTACAACTCTTATCAATGCCCAAACTACTGTAAACATTGGATTCTAGAGTCAGATTGACGATCAAATTATTCATCATGACAATGCTCCGGATTTCAAACACCACAGGACACAATTTGGCATTTAATTTACACAAAAATCCAATGGATCTACCACCAACTGAAAAGTGTAGATAAGATAAACTGCTACAACTTTGAAAAGTTTGAAGATTATTGAATGTGTGCAAGTGGAGCTTTGAATCGTGTAAACTCATCATAACAATCTGTCAAAGTTGTCAATGTTCATTTAACCAAGGAGCAGTAAATTTACTATAACTTTCACATGAAAAATCCAATGGAAGATATTCAAACTGAATGGAAAGCTACCTCAACGCCCCACAATTTATATGAAGGAAGAAATTCAAGATTTCAATAGGAAGCTTGTCAATTTAGTAATTAATGGTGAGCTCAAAATTGTCCAATAATGCAAGTCTTCTCAGCTTTAGAGCCTATATAAAGGGGCCTTTGGCAAGCCATTTGGGGCATCACACTCTTTGTAATATATCTCATATATTAGTAGTATTTCTCTGAAAAATATGAGTTATAATTATTAGAGTATGAGTAGCTAAGTGATTAGTGTGTAAATACGCATATGTTATAACAATTGCAGGAGTATTTTAGTTGTTATTGTATAGTATTTGTTGTATATTTATACGTAATTTTGTATTTCATATGTTAGCCACAAATAACTAGTTTTCTATAGTAATTAAATATTTAAGCATGATTTAACATGGTTAGTATGTGTATTGCTTGATGTCTAGGCCATAATATAAATTACACTCATCTAATTTATGTGACACTAATGTTTTTGGACACTCAATACAATGTACTAAAGATATAAGTGGTATATAAAACCAACTTTGCAATTTGAAAGTCCAATTAAGATTACACAACAATTCTGTCCAAATTTTGGTTGAGTTTTGATCCATGACATATTTTTGTATTTTGCCCATATCTCAAGATATACAAATCCTATTGATCCAATTTAAGTTGCATTGGTTAGATAACTCATGTATCTACAACTCTTATCAAGGCCCAAACTGCTGTAAACATTGGATTCTTGAGTCAGATTGACGATCAAAGTGTTCATCTTGACAATGCTCCGGATTTCAAACTCCACAGGACGCAATTTGACATTTAATTCACACAAAAATCTAATGGATCTACCACCAACTGAAAAGTGTAGATAAGATCTACTGCAACAACTTTGAAAAGTTTGAAGATCATTGAATGTGTGCAAGTGGAGCTTTGAATCGTGTAAACTCATCATAACAATCTGCCAAAGTTGTCAATGTTCATTTAACCAAGGAGCAGTAATCTGCAAAGATACCTTAACGTGCCACAATTGATATGAAGGAAGAAATTCAAGATTTCAATAGGAAGCTTGTCCAATTTAGCAATTAATGAGTGAGCTCAAAATTGTCTACAATAATGCAAGTCTTCTCAACTTTGGAGCATATATAAAGGGGCCTTTGACAAGCCATTTGAGGCATCACTCTCTTTGTAATATATCTCATATATTAGTAGTATTTCTCTGAAAAATATGATTTTTAATTATTATAGTATGAGTAGCTAAATGATTAGTGTGTAAATATGCATATGTTATAACAATTTCATGTGTATTTTAGTTGTTATTGTATAGTATTTGTTGTATAATTATACGTAATTTTGTATTTCATATGTTAGCCACAAATATCTATTTTTCAATAGTAATGGAATACTTAAGCATAATTTAACATGGTTAGTATGAGTATTGCTTGATATCTAGGTCATAATATAAAATACACTCATCCAATTTTTGTGATACTAATGTTTTTGGACACTCAATACAATGTACTAAAGTGAGTATATAAGACCAACTTTGCAATTTAAAAGTCCAATTAAGATTACACAACAATTCTGTTTAAATTTTGGTTGAGTTTTGATCCATGACATATTTTTGTATTTGGCCCATATCTCAAGCTATACAAATCCTATTGATCCAGTTCCAGTTTCATTAGTTAGATAACTCATGTATCTATAACTCTTATCAAGGCCCAAACTGCTGTAAACATGGGATTCTAGAGTCAGATTGACGATCAAAGTGTTAATCATGACAATGCTCCGGATTTCAAACTCCACATGACACAATTTGGCATTTAATTCACACAAAAATCCAATGGATCTACCACCAACTGAAAAGTGTAGATAAGATCTAATGCTACAACTTTGAAAAGTTTGAATATCATTGAATGTGTGCAAGTGGAGCTTTGAATGGTGTAAACTCATCATAACAATCTGCCAAAGTTGTCAATGTTCATTTAACCAAGGAGAAGTAAATTAACTATAACTTTCTCATGAAAAATCCAATGTAAGAGATTCTAACTGATCTGCAAAGCTGCCTCAACGCGCCACAATTGATATGAAGGAAGAAATTCAAGATTTCAATAGGAAGCTTGTCCAATTTAGCAATTAATGAGTGGGCTCAAAATTATCCACAATAATGCAAGTCTTCTCAACTTTAGAGCCTATATAAAGGGGCCTTTGAGAAGCCAGTTGAGGCACCACTCTCTTTGTTATATATCTCATATATTAGTAGTATTTCTCTAAAAAATATGAGTTTTAATTATTATAGTATGAGTAGCTAAATGATTAGTGTGTAAATATGCATATGTTATAACAATTCCATGTGTATTTTAGTTGTTATTGTATAGTATTTGTTATATATTTATACGTAATTTGGTATTTCATAGGTTAGCCACAAATATCTATTTTGCTATAGTAATGGAATATTTAAGCATGATTGAACATGGTTAGTATGAGTGTTGCTTGATATCTAGGCCATAATATAAATTACACTCATCCAATTTTGTGACACAAATGTTTTTGGACACTCAAGACAATGTACTAAGATATAAGTGGGTATATAAAACCAACTTTGCAATTTGAAAGTCCAATTAAGATTACACAACAATTTTGTCCAAATTTTGGTTGAGTTTTGATCCATGATATATTTTTGTATTTGGCTCATATCTCAAGCTATACAAATCCTATTGATCAAATTCCAGTTGCATTGGTTAGATAACTCATGTATCTACAACTCTTATCAAGGCCAAACTGATGTAAACATTGGATTCTAGAGTCAGATTGACGATCAATGTGTTCATCATGACAATGCTCCGGATTTCAAACACCACAGGACACTATTTGGAATTTAATTCACACAAAAATCCAATGGATCTACCACCAACTGGAAAATGTAGATAAGATATACTGCTACAACTTTGAAAAGTTTGAAGATCATTAAATGTGTGCAAGTGGAGCTTTGAATCGTGTAAAATCATCATAACATTCTGTGAAAGTTGTCAATGTTCATTTAACCAAGGAGCAGTAAATTGACTATAACTTTCACATGAAAAATCCAATGGAAGAGATTCAAACGAAAGGAAAGCTACCTCAACGCCCCACAATTGATATGAAGGAAGAAATTCAAGATTTCAGTAGGAAGCTTGTCCAATTTGGTAATTAATGACTGAGCTCTAAATTGTCCACAATAATGCAAGTCTTCTCAGCTTTAGAGCCTATATAAAGGGGCCTTTGGCAAGCCATTTGGGGCATCACACTCTTTGTAATATATCTCATATATTAGTAGTATTTCTCTGAAAAGTATGAGTTTTAATTATTATAGTATGAGTAGCTAAATGATTAATGTGTAAATATGCATATGTTATAACAATTCCATGTGTATTTTAGTTGTTATAGTATAGTATTTGTTGTATATTTTTACGTAATTTTATATTTCATAGGTTACCACAAATATCTATTTTTCTATAGTAATGGAATATTTAAGCATGATTGGACATTGTTAGTATGTGTGTTGCTTGATGTCTAGGCCATAATATAAATTACACTCATCCAATTTTTGTGACACAAATATTTTTGGACACACAAGACAATGTACTAAGATATAAGTGGGTATATAAAATCAACTTTGCAATTTGAAAGTCCAATTAAGATTACACAACAATTATGTCCAAATTTTGGTTGAGTTTTGATCCATAACATATTTTTGTATTTGGCCCATATCTCAAGCTTTACAAATCCTATTGATTCAATTCTATTTGCATTGGTTAGATAACTCATGTATCTACAACTCTTATCAATGCCCAAACTGTTTTAAACATTGAATTCTAGAGTCAGATTGACGATCAAAGTGTTCATCATGACAATGCTCAAGATTTCAAACACCACAAGACACAATTTGGCATTTAATTCACACAAAAATTCAATGGATCTACCATTTGGAAAGTGTAGATAAGATCTCTTGCTCTGATATTAAAAAGTTTGAATATCATTGAATGTGTGCAAGTGGAGCTTTGAATCGTGTAAACTCATCATAACGATCTGTCAAAGTTGTCAATGTTCATTTAACCAAGGAGCAATAAATTTACTATAACTTTCACATGAAAAATCTGACGGAAGAGATTCAAACGGAATGGAAAGCTACCTCAACGCTCCACAATTGATATGAAGGAAGAAATTCAAGATTTCAATAGGAAGCTTGTCCAATTTAGCAATTAATGAGTGGGATCAAAATTGTCCACAATAATGCAAGCCTTCTCAACTTTAGAGCCTATATAAATGGGCCCTTGGCAAGCCATTTGGGGCATCACACTCTTTGTACTATATCTCATATATTAGTAGTATTTCTCTGAAAAATATGAGTTTTAATTATTAGAGTATGAGTAGCTAAGTGATTAGTGTGTAAATATGCATATGTTATAACAATTGCAGGAGTATTTTAGTTGTTATTGTATAGTATTTGTTGTATATTTATACGTAATATTGTATTTCATAGGTTAGCCACAAATATCTATTTTTCAATAGTAATGAAATATTTAAGCATGATTGAACATGGTTAGTATGTGTGTTGCTTGATGTCTAGGCCATAATATAAATTACACTAATCCAATTTTTGTGACACAAATATTTTTGGACACTCAAGACAATGTACTAAGATATAAGTGGGTATATAAAACCAACTTTGCAATTTTAAAGTCCAATTAAGATTACACAACAATTCTGTCCAAATTTTGGTTGAGTTTTGATCCATAACATATTTTTGTATTTGGCCCATATCTCAAGCTATACAAATCCTATTGATCCAGTTCCAGTTGCATTAGTTAGATAACTCATGTATCTATAACTCTTATCAAGGCCCAAACTGCTGTAAACATGGGATTCTAGAGTCAGATTGACAATCAAAGTGTTAATCATGACAATGCTCCGGATTTCAAACTCCACATGAAACAATTTGGCATTTAATTCACACAAAAATCCAATGGATCTACCACCAACTGGAAAGTTTAGATAAGATCTAATGCTACAACTTTGAAAAGTTTGAAGATCATTGAATGTGTGCAAGTGGAGCTTTGAATGGTGTAAACTCATCATAACAATCTGCCAAAGTTGTCAATGTTCATTTAGCCAAGGAGAAGTAAATTAACTATAACTTTCTCATGAAAAATCCAATGTAAGAGATTCTAACTGATATGAAAAGCTACCTCAACGCGCCACAATTGATATGAAGGAAGAAATTCAAGATTTCAATAGGAAGCTTGTCCAATTTAGCAATTAATGAGTGAGCTCAAAATTGTCCACATTAATGCAAGTGTTCTCAACTTTAGAGCCTATATAAAGGGGCCTTTGAGAAGCCAGTCGAGGCACCCCTCTCTTTGTTATATACCTCATATATTAGTAGTATTTCTCTACAAAATATGAGTTTTAATTATTATAGTATGAGTAGCTAAATGATTAGTATGTAAATATGCATATGTTATAACAATTCCATGTGTATTTTAGTTGTTATTGTATAGTATTTGTTGTATATTTATACGTAATTTGGTATTTCATAGGTTAGCCACAAATATCTATTTTTCTATAGTAATGGAATATATAAGCATGATTGAACATGGTTAGTATGTGTGTTGCATGATATCTAGGCCATAATATAAATTACACTCATCCAATTTTTGTGACACAAATGTTTTTGGACACTCAAGACAATGTACTAAGATATAAGTGGGTATATAAAACCAACTTTGCAATTTGAAAGTCCAATTAAAATTACACAACAATTTTGTCCAAATTTTGGTTGAGTTTTGATCCATGACATATTTTTGTATTTGGCCCATATCTCAAGCTATACAAATCCTATTGATCCAATTCCAGTTGCATTGGTTAGATAACTCATGTATCTACAACTCTTATCAATGCCCAAACTGTTTTAAACATTGGATTCTAGAGTCAGATTGACGATCAAAGTGTTCATCATGACAATGCTCCGGATTTAAAACACCACAGGACACAATTTGGCATTTAATTCACACAAATATCTACTGGATCTACCACCAATTGGAAAGTGTAGATAAGATCTACGGCTACAACTTTGAAAAGTTTGAACATCATTGAATGTGTGCAAGTGGAGCGTTGAATCGTGTAAACTCATCATAACAATCTGTCAAAGTTGTCAATGTTCATTTAACCAAGGAGCAGTAAATTGACTATAACTTTCAAAAATGTGATGCGTGTTGTGTTGATGCGATGCTACAAATGTTGTGATTTCGCCCATGCACGGACGTGTTGCGATTCTGAATGCGGATATGTTGTCATTTGGTTCAACTGTCCCTGTAGACTAAAGCTCAAGAAAGAGTTAGTGCATAACTGCTAAGACAGAATAATAAAGCACGAATAAGAAACGCAATTTTGAGAGTAGAGAAATCGTCCCTGCGTGGATGTGATATGCTGATGATTTTTTGGGCTTGTTGTGCTGATAGCGTCGCTGCTTGGACGTGTTGCTGTTGCTCCTGTAGACTAAAGCTCAAGAAAGAGTTAGTGCATAACTGCTAAGACAGAATAATAAAGCATGAATGAGAAAAATGCAATTTTGAGAACAAAGAAAATAGTCCCTGTGTAAATGTGATATGCTGATGATGGCGTCGTTTTCAGACTTGTCGTCATTTTTGGACTTGTCGTCGTTTTCGGACTTGTCGTCGTTTTCGGACTTGTCGTCGTTTTCGGACTTGTCGTCGTTTTCGGACTTGTCGTCATTTTCGGACATTTCGCTGCTGCTCCTGTAGACTAAAGCTCAAGAAAGAGTTAGTGCATAACTGCTAAGACAGAATAATAAAGCATGAATGAGAAAAAATGCAATTTTGAGAACAGAGAAATCATCCCTGCGTAGATGTGATATGCTGATGATGGCGTCGTTTTCGGACTTGTTATGCTGATGACGTCGTTACCTGAACGTATTGCTGCTGGCGTCGTTGCGTGGACTTGCTGTGCTGATAACGTCATTGCCTGGACGTGTTGCTGCTGGCGTCGTTGCGTAGACATAGTGCTGATCACGTCGTTGTCTGGACGTATTGTTGCTGGCGTCGTTGCGTGGAATTGCTGTGCTGATAACGTCATTGCCTGGACGTATTGTTGCTGGCGTCATTGCGTGGACTTGCTAATCACGTCGTTGTCTGGACGTGTTGATGCTGGCGTCGTTGCGTGGACTTACTGTGCTGATAACGTCATTACCTTGACGTATTATTGCTGGCGTCGTTGCGTGGACTTGTTGATCACGTCGTTGTCTGGACGTGTTGTTGCTGGCGTCGTTGCGTGGACTTGCTTTGTCTTGATAAGCGTCGCCGCGGGCGATGTTCTTTGCGGCGTCTTTGCGTAGACGTATTGCTGCTGGCGTCGTTGTGTGGACGCATTGTTGCTGGCGTCGTTGCGTGGACTTCTCGCGGCCGATAACGTCATTGCACAACGATATTCTTCTTGGCGTCGTTGCGTGGACTTGCTGATCACGTCGTTGTCTGGACGTGTTGCTGCTGGCGTCTTTGTGTGGACTTAATCGCGATCACGCCGTTATGCGGACGTATTCTTCTTTGGCGTCGTTTCGGACTTGTCGCGATAACGCCGTCGTTACTGGACGTATTGTTGCTGATGCTCCTGTATAATAAATGCTCCTGCAAGCTAAGTTTGAGAAAAATTAGTGTATACCATTTAAAACTTTAAATGAGATGATAAATACATATGAGACGTGCAATTCTATAGGTAGAGATGTCATCCCTGATACGCCTGATGAATACTGAGATGTTGTCCTTGCACGGACATGCTAAACGCTGCAACTGACGAATTGTCATGATGCCTTTGCTGTGTGCGATGCGTGGGTTGCCAATTTGACTTTATGCCCGAGTTGATGCGCTAGGTTTTGTTGCGGAACTCTGAACTTTGACTGCTGATTGTTGATGCCTTTTTCTGCTTCTGCTGCTTCTGATGCGGACTTTGAATTTTGGATTTTTGTCATATCCTCTACCTCTGCTTTTTCGCTTTTGAAGAAACTTCTTGCCGTATTTTCGCTTGGCTATTGCACTTTCGCTTTTGTTAATATGAAAAGACTGCGCCAAAGAAAATTTGTGAGTTTTTTGGGGTCGATTCGTATTTGACTTCGCCGCCTTGTTCCTTGATATCGCGTTCGCCGCTTGGACTTGCAACCCCATGCAGTTTCCTACATTGTCCCAGTTTTGAAAAGGGTGTTTGGCCTAAAGTGGGTCTCAATGTAGTTGCTTGTATGTTATGTATATTCTTGTTATTTTCAGAACGAAGGGAAAGTTTCCTAATGGTGTGACCGAAGCCGATTTAGGCCGCCTACGTATCCCCATGAGGGAATCAGGTCATGACGTAGTTCATTACAAGCGAATATTGGGTAAAATTCTAAAGGTGGGACCGAAGCCGATATGGCCGCCTACGTATCCGCCAAGGGAATCATGTCGAACGTAGTTCCAACAAACAAAAGAAAACATTATTAAAGCTTAAATACGAGTTTTTCTTTTTATTAATCTGCTAAGCTAAATTGCTCTTTCTTATCCGGGCTCTAGGCGGACCAGAACAAGGGTGCAAATCCAACCAATACGCCTTCTTGCTCTGCATCATGGCTGGCTGGGTCTTCATGCTCTGCTGTCAGTATCTCATTTTTTTGGCTTCTGCGTGATGCATGCTTGGATAAACGACTGATTCAAGCGGGGCGAGCTCTGGCCAGGGAACACCTCTCTTCCTTTGGGGTTCATTGTACTCATTGGGGTAGGCCTCCTCCACCTGAATGACTCTGTTATACCCCGTATTTTCAGAGTATGTACGTAAGGACGTACGTAGAAACGTTTGGGCTTTAAAGTTGGCTTGGCCGAATATTTTTGTGCACAACACCCGATTAAAGTCGTTTTTCGACGAAACGTTTTACTAGACTTGCGAAGGGAAAATTCCGGCTATGTCATTTTTAATTTTTGCGGATTTTTCCGAGAGACGAAACGTGTTGGACCAACGAGAGGGCGCCACTTGGCACCCTCTCATTGGCGGAAATTGTGGGCGTCCCTTTGGACGATTTGGGCAATATAGTTGGTAGGATATTTTGTGTTGGTTGGTAGGGTAGATGGATAAGGTACACATGGGTACATCCTAGCCCTACACTTGCCTACTACTTGGCATGATCTTGGCCATTGGTTGGCCTTTGCTTGACCTATAAATACCCCCCTTTTGTGAAGACTTCTTCATCCAAAATTGTGCTAAGTCTTGAAAGCTCTTCCCCCCTCCCTCTATAGTTCTCGTCTCCCTGTGAGGCCCGTTGGCCGAGTCCTCCCCTTGGCCGAGATGTCACAACCCGACCCCGGGCCGCGACTGGTGCCCTACCTGGGCACCCTGTTCAGGTATACGTCAGAGAATAGCAGCGGAACATACACAACATAAACACATGTGTAAATAATATAACAACACAGGCTAGCCGATAAGGCCGCCTTCCATAACATAAACAAGGTCAAAAGTACAACACAGTTCTTATAGCCCAACCACATAGGTGAATACAGACCTCTAGGAATAACAACTGTGGCGGGACAGGGCCCCGCCATACCCTGAATGTACATAATCTACAACATCAGGGACAAGACTGTACCAAAAGAAAGACAAGCCTCCGGAGGATGGAGCTTCCGACGTCCGATAAGTGATCCTAAGAATGTGGATCCGCAACCTGCTTACCCTTTCCTGCGGCATGAACGCAGCCCCCGAGGAAGGGGGTCAGTACACAATATGTACTAAGTATGCAAAACTGGAAAGTACTGTAATTACAACATAAGTTTAAAAGAAAGCCGGAGACATGTATGCTAACAAAATTTCAGTACTCAGTGCCTTACTAATAATGAGAGTATAAATAGGTGTATACTTACAACGAAAAATAGGATTGGAATCCTACTCCTGGGACTATTTCACCCGCATAGGTCCCGTGGACCTGCGTGAGGTATTCCTCGCATGGGACTATTTCACCCGCATAAGCCCTTACGGACTCGCATGAGGTATTCTTCGCATAGGCTGGACCCGCCCGCATGGGACTATTTCACCCGCATAAGCCCTTACGGACTCGCATGAGGTATTCCTCGCATCGTGGTTAGCAAATCCACGGAAATATACAATGCCACTATCCCGGGGAATGACCATGACGAATAATATGTCATTAGCCCAAATCCGGCTATCACACATAACATAAGCTCTATCGGCTTATCATGCAATATATAATCAAGTTAAGAAATCTCCTAACTTCTTACTATTCTTGTTCATAGACACTCTCATTTTAGTTTACCTAAGGCACTATCATGTCTTTTATAAAAATCCGGGAATTTAACCCAAAGTACTACGTACTTCTATGCTTTTAAAATGACTCATTTCATTATAAAACTTCCAAGATACTAATAGCCGTAGTATCAAGTGACAATTTATTTTCAAGACAAATCACAATACTTTTAGAAATAAAATATGGCTTCTAAATCAAGTGACTCGTGTCTTATAAAACCTTAGGCAATTGATGCCTTAAAATCGAATTGCCTTCCATTAAATCAAGTCATTTATCTTTCCATAAAGTCAATATAACCAACTCCCCATAAAGTCGTTATATTCACTTTATACCTTAGTCATGTACAATTTCCTATCCAAGGGACTTATACGTTTTTAACACGACACAAGTATTACATACTTTAAAATTCTTCCAGTCCCTTATCTTTAACAAGACTTAAGACATCTTTAATATTCTCTAAGAAGTGAGTTAAATCTCCTAACTCACCCGACTTGGCATTTCGTAAAACAAGTAAAGTATGTCAAAGTCTTGTACGTCTACCGTACTATATACGTGAAACTAGTCATGCTCAAAGATAGGAAAAGTTCTACATACCTTGTCGGGTCAAACCACTTTGCCAAGTACGAAGTCCCGCCCGTACTATGTCAACCTATAATATTCACAATACGTCTATTAAAGCCTTACTTCAAACGTAGAATATTATAAGTGTTAAGTCTCTAAATTCTACGGAAAATCGGACAGCACCTCCTTTGTTTTTACTTACTTTGCCACCTTTTCCAAGGTCGAAATACAATAACCAAACAGCCCCAATTGGCTCACAACAATATAGAAGATAATCCAATGCAAATGACTAACTAAACAACCCCAATTGGCTCACAATCAATATAGCAGGTAGTCCAATACAAATGACTAACTAAACAGCCCCAATTGGCTCACAATTATATTTCAACCCAAATTTGTAGCATATCATGATATCAAGTCGCATTTGATTATAATAACCATAATCCTTAAGTCAATGACATGCGACGGTTCTAACAACGATTAAATTGTAATTCAACTTAGTAATGGATTACATTACATTTCGGATTTCCAAGGCTATAATCAATCCATAATCTTTATAACTTCAATATAACAATTTCATGCTTGCAACATACAAAGCTAACAACAACAAAATGAATAATCTTGTAATACTTTCAAAGAACAAGATTATACCTCAACGATTCTTAATCCAACTCCAATCCGAAGTCGCTCCTTAGTAGTTTAGAGCCTCTCCAAGACACCTCAATCCGCTTGTTGAGACCCTTAGAACAATACCAACAAATATCCTTCAAAACTCCAAGCAAAACCTAGAAAGACCCTTAGGTTTTCGTTTGCGACTAACCCGAAAACAATCTTTTTCCAAGATGTTTCTATTGAGACTTGCTTACAATACACATAAGAACCTTGGTTTAAAGTGGGGAGTTAAAAGAACAAGGAACAAATTTTTTTTTTCTTTAGCAAAGTGAACCCGAGAGCTTTGCCTATGTTCTTCCAATTTTTGTGTGAAAATATTCTAAGTGTTGGCTCTCTCTAGCACTACTAGTATTATATAGAGTAAAGGATGGTCAAGATATAGCCAAGTGTGAGGCTTGGATAAGCTCTTAGTAAGTCAAGACTTTTTGACTAATTGACTTGGTCAAGATTGTCATGCTACACAAGTTGCAAGACTTGTCTTGCAACAAAGGTCCAATGACCTTCATGCCCTTGCACATTTCGACCAAGGCATCATCTAAGGGGGGGTGACACGTGTCGCCCTCCCATTCGACACAACACAAAGTTTTTCCGACAATTTCATAATTTCCGATAAATTTTTACAAGTCTCGAATCCTTAACATTTGTGAGTTCTTACTTACATTCTTAAGGCATGTCCTGAAATTACGGGGTGTAACATTCTTCCCCCCTTAGAAACATTCGTCCCCGAATGTTCTTTCGGAGTCAAACTTAATTAGCGACATAGCTTCCTTTCACAACACCGACATACCAAAATAAATGCTACACAAGGCCACATACTAGCATTTAGGCAAAAGAGACACTTCAATTAAAACCTGACAAGTAAGGGCAAAAATGAAATACCTGAAGGTATAGGAAATAAGTGAGGATACCTCCTCAACATGTCCTCCTCCGCTTCCCAAGTCATCTCCTCCCGGTTATCATTTCTCCACAGGACTTTGACGGAAGCTACATCCTTGGTCCGCGATCGCTCGACTGGCGATCGAGTATCGCTATGGGACTCTCTCATACGATAACCCATCCATCACCTGGACCTCACTAGTAGGAAAACTCTGCCGGATCTCCGATACACTTCCGCAACATAGAAACATGGAAGACCGGATGTACCGCCTCTAACTCTGATGGCAGATCCAACTCATAAGCAACCTGACCCACTCTACGGACGATCTGGTAGGGCCCAATGTACCTTGGGCTGAGTTTCCCCTTCTTACCGAATCTCATCACACCCTTCATGGGTGACACCTTCAGGAAGACCCAATCGCTCACCGAAACTCCAAATGTCGACGCCGATTATCCGCGTATGACTTCGCCGACTCGAGCCGCTAATCTCTCTGGATAAGCTTCACCTTATCCACACCTGCCGTACCAAGTCCGCCAACCAACCGTACCTCGCCACGCCGAACCAACCAATCGGCGATCTACATTTCCGCCATATAAAGCCTCGTATGGCGCCATCAGATACCGGAATGGTAGCCATTATTATAAGCAAACTCCACGAGAGGCAAATGATCCTCCCAGCTACCACTGAAATATATCACACAGGCTCGCAGCATATCCTCAAGTGTCTGGATAGTGCGCTCTGCCGCCGTCGATCCGAGGGTGAAATCTTTGTCTTGAGACTCACCTGTGTCCCTAAACCCTTCTGGAAAGACCTCCAGAAGTTAGCTGTAAACTGGGCTCCCCTATCAGATATAATCGACACCGGAACACCGTGCAACCTCACTATCTCTCGGATGTACAATCTGGCATAGTCCTCAGCTGAAAACGTCGTCCTGACTGGAAGGAAATGGGCTGATTTCGTCAGCCTGTCAACAATAACCCTCACTACCTTCTATTTTGTTGTGAGCCAATTGGGGCTGTTTGGTTATTGTATTTCGACCTTGGAAAAGGTGGCAAAGTTAGTAAAAACAAAGGAAGTGCTGTCCGATTTTCCGTAGAATTTAGTGACCTGCACTTGGAATATTCTACGTTTGAAACTAGAAGTTAATAGACGTACTATGGTCATTATAGGTTGACATACTACGTACGGCGATTGGACTTAGCAAGTGGATTAAACCGAAGAGGTATGTGGAACTTTCTTATCTCTTGAGCATGATTAAGTTGTAAATGTATAGTACGGTAGACGTACAAGAGTTTGACAAATCTAGTCTATTTGATATCCTTGGCTTATTTTAAGAATGCCCAAGTTGTTTGAGTTAGGGAATTAACTCACTTGTTTATATTATAAGGATATCTTGGTTTTCAAAAGTTAAGAGACTTTAAGTATGTTCAAAGTATTTTGATACTTGTTTTTATGGAAAGTTTAAAGAGTGGTTTACTCTAAGTAACTTAAGTATGTTAAGGGACTTGAAGAGTTTTAAAGAATGTGATACTTGTTTCATTTTAAACGTATAAGTCCCTTGGAAAGGAAATTGTACTCGACTAAGGTATAAAGTGAATATAACGACTTTATGGGGAGTTGGTTATATTGGCTTTATGGAAAGATAAATGGCTTGATTTATTGAAAGGCAATTTGATTTAAGGCATCAATTGCCTAAGGTTTTAAAAGAAAGAAGTCACTTGATTTAGAAGCCTAAATGTATTTCTAAAAGGTATCGTGACTTGTCTTGAAAAGTAGTTATGACTTGATACTACGGTTATTAGTATCTTGGAAGTTATATATGAAAAAGAGTCATTTTTAAAAGAATAGAAGTACGTAGTACTTTGGGTTAGATTCCCGGATTTTATAATGACATGTTAGTGCCTTAAGTAAACTAAAATGAGAATGTATATGAATAAGGCTAATAAGAAGTTAGGGGGATTTCTTAACTTGCTTATTTATTGTATGATAAGTCGGTAGGGCTTATGTTATGTATGATGGCCGGTTGAGCTAGGGTAAGAGTATAAATGAGGGGTAAACCCCCAAGACGTTATACCACCTGCTTCAGGGTAAGAGTATAAATGAGGGGTAAACCCCCAAGACGTTATACCACCTGTTTCCGTGGATTTGCTACCCATGATGCGAGGAATACCTCATGCGAGTCCTTATGGGCTTATGCGGGTGAAATAGTCCCATGCGGGCGGGTACAGCCTATGCGAGGAATACCTCATGCGGGTCCACGCGATCTACGCGTGAAATAGTCCCAGAATATGATTGCTTAATGATCTGGGCGGGTGGTCCCGCTGATCGTGAGCCTCCTACTTTAGATATTGTAAGTATTCACCTATTTTACTCTCATTGTTAGTAAGGCACGGTAATCGTTAATTGAGAAATCATACATGTCTCCAGTTTTATTTTAGACTCATGATTTCATTACAGTACTTTCAGTTTCACATATTTGGTACATGTTGTACTGACCTCCTTCGGGGGGCTGCGTTCATGCCGCAGGTAGAGTACATGTTGCTGATCCTCGCTCTTAGGATCACTGTTCAGCTGTTGAGAAGCTCCTTTATTCCGGAGGCTTATCCCTGGTATTGTCGGTTGTTGTACATTCAGGGGTATGGCGGGGCCCTGTCCCGCCAGAGTTGTTATTCTTAGAGGTCTGTAGTCACATTGTGGTTTGGGTTGTAAAGAAAAAAAAATGTACTGTTTTATTGGTATAAGTTACGGAAGGTGGCCTTATCGGCTAGCCTGTTGTTATTTTATGTTTAAGTATTTTATCAGTTGTGTATGTTCCGCTGCTATTCTCTGATGTATGCCAAAAGGGGTGCCCAGGTAGGGCACCAGTCGCGTGCCCGGGGTCGGGTCGTGACAAAAGTGGTATCAGAGCAGTTAGTCCTCGGAAAGTGTCTACAGACCGTGTCTAAGTAGAGTCTTGATTATCGGTGTGTTGTGCACCACATCTATAATCAGGAGGCTGCAGGACATTTAGGGTTGGTTTCCATTCTTCTCACTCTAAGATCGTGCGATAGAGCTGTATGGTTAGGGTCGTCTCTCCCTAACAAGTTATGATTGTTTGCAGCTACGAGGAAGGCAGCAGTGACCCAGGAAGGATTACGTGGGTTGCGTATCCAGGTTGGTAATGGCAGTAGTTGGTATTGTGACATACAACTATGCAGATTTATGTATGGGGGTCACATATGTGTTGCCTAGGATGATTTTAGATTACCAGGATTTGGTAAGGACTAAATAAATACCGGGAAGGTATGAAACAGTTTAATGAACTCTCATCAAGGTTTTACGTGCTAATTTGAGATAATTAGGTGATGATGAGTTGTGGGAGGATGTAATGGACCCTCAAGAGGGTGATTAAGGGACTTAATGTAAGACTATGTTAATAGATTAAGCTACGTAGAAGGATTTCGAGAATGGTACGGGTGAGATCCGTATGGAGTAAGTATGGTTGTTGTGGACAAGACAACACGATTATGGTATTACGAGAAGTTCTTGTACCCGGTTACGGGGGGCTGATAAGATAGGCTTGGAGCATGGAAATTGCGAGCCTAAAAATGTTGATAACCACCGAGACCTTAGGTATATAAGGCCTTCTCGGGTAGTAAAAAGTTAAGACAGACCTAGGAAAAGAGTTAAGTACGACGCCGAGTCGGGTTGGGGATCTATTAAGGGTCGCCCCCATAGCTTGAAATGAAATGGGATCGGTTGGTAGTAGTCCCGCTACGTGACAAGGTCACGAGGGTGCAAGGCCCAAGTTTAGTTAGTCATTTTACGGGTTCGTGGACGTGTTCCACCGGAACCAGGTTGTGAGAGCCGGAATGGGCCTTGTATTGATTAATTTAGTAACTTCAAAGAGTTGAGGCCAGAATTAGCATGGAATTTTGTGTACGTATGCTAGTATAAGTTTGGAAGTACGGGAAGAATACGACCAGTGACAAAGAAAGCAACCAAGTGTTAAGAAATAAAGCCGAATCTATGAGAACCTTTCGAGGTGACTACACCCGTGAGTGTTGGGTGGTAGCTGAGCGGGTAGATAATTTCCGGTAACGATAAAGTCGTTGGACCCAGCAGAGCTGTTATGATAGACATTGAGGTTACTACGAGTACGGACTAGTTGGCCTCTTGTTATGCCAACGTGGACTACAGAGAGATTGATTCGGCACGCTTCCGATAAGTTCTGTTATCGAGTGATAATGAAGAGAAGTGGTAGTAACCAGTGAATTATCCTTCCTTCTTTAGCATCATTGTTTTTCTTTTAAGTCCGTGACTTGTTTCACTTGGGGTAAATTGACGCAGAAAGTATGTAATAATTGAATTTGTAGGAAGTTGTGTTAAGTGCCCTCGAAGTACTTGGAGTTGGTTTGGTGTGGCGGTCAGGGCCACGACCTTCCAGATAATTTCAGGAAAATATGCAAGGCATGAATAAGATAAGTACGAGTGCTGCCGGCAGAAAGTTGAGGGCATCTTTGGTAGGTTTGAAAATCTGCATGACTTTAAGGCGGTGCGTGACGATTAGCTAATTACTGGACCGCAAGAGGACCCTGTGATTAGGGTTGTGACTCCAAGGAAAGTTTAAGAAAGGGAGATAAGTTCTCTTCCCCACGTAAAAGGTCGCTTTATGATTATGGGTCATGTACCCATGTTGTTAGACGAAGGATATAAGACTGGTAAGGTCTTCGGTATCGTCATACCATAGGTTACAGTTGTAGATAACCGTGGGAAAAGTGTTGTGTTGGGGTAATTAAGAACGACGTACGAATTGGTCGGGAAAGTACCGTAAATATAAAAATGTAGGTTGCACGAGATATGTTTACCCCAGATCAGTGTAAAGACCATTAGTAGATAATGGGCAGTAAGAACATTTCGAGAAAATGTGGTAACACCTAGTTATAGGCTCTACAACTGGGAAAGGAAAAATCGGTTATCGCTGACGAGATCAAGGAAAATCTCCCCCCCCCTAAAAATGTGATTGACAGTAAGTCTTAGCCGTGAGGCAAGCAAAGGAATCAAATCTAAGTTTAGTGACCAAGTTTGGTTGCAACAAAAAGGGAATCAGGAACCATAAGTGAGATTAAGGATACCCGAATACTTCGCAGGAATTAGAAAGGTTTCCGCTATTGGAAGTTAGTTGACCACGACTACAGTTCTAACCCCTCCTGTAAGAGTAGAGGGTTATGTTATTATGTTAGCACGGTGAGTGTTGGGCTAGGTTGTGTGCTGACGCAACCCGATAGTGATAGAACCTCTGTTTTCCCGGTAGTTAGGGAAGCAGAAAGGAAATTACGCCACTTCCGATTTTGAGCTGGCGGCAGTTAAATCATGCCTTGAAGATTTGGGGGGCATGACGTATTTATAGACTTCATATGGATATTTGTGCAGACCACAAAAGCCTCCGGTATATCCGCAGACTGAGGCAGTAGAATTTGCGACAGGGATGGTGGTTAGAGTTACTCAAGGATTGTGATATTGATATCCTATACCATCCGGGGAAAGCCAAGACGATTCTGAATACTCTTTGTCGTGGACTGGGGTAGTCCGCGGACGGGCAGCCGACAGGATGTGACGGTCCGTGAGATTCTTCGCCACGAGCCTGGGGTTCGATTATTTGTTTCCAAGGTTAATGAAGTTCAGATCCGAGAGGTTGCCGAGTCTTCCATTGTTGAGGAAGTAAAGAGGCGACAGTATGAGGATCCAGTTACGATACGGTATCGAGATACGGCTCTCCGAGAGGAGAAGAGCCTGTTTGAGTAGCACCGGATGGGGTGCTGTGAGATGAGGATAGATTGCGTGTGCGATGCATCGCAGACTAGTCGCAGGTTATAGGGAGGCATACGGCTTATTGTTCACACCGCTCGAGGTAGACCAAGTTGTGTCGTGACCTCGGATGTATGAATGGGTAAGATGACCGAAAGGGACATAGCGGAGTTTATCGCTTAGTGTCCGAGTTAGTAGCAGTCATGGTTGTGCACTGAAGCCCAGTGGCTATTGCAGCGATTGAAATCCCAACCTAGATATCGAAGTATTTATTATGGATCTTGTTACAGGTGGCATCGCACTCGAGGAAGTGCGACTCCTGGGGTCATGGTAATTAGGTCGCGAAACCACCGTGTTCTTTCTGGATTTGGGACCACTTACTACCGAGGATTATGCTAGCTTGTATAGCAGAGTATTGTGAGACCGCACGGGTTCCTACGCTTATGATGTCGCATGATGAGCTCGATTACATGATAACATCCGAGGTTTTTCGAAGGGTTTTAGGGACACAGTGAGTCTCGTTGCATTACACCTCGGACCGACGGACAGCAGAGCGTACTATCCGCATTTGGGATAGGTAGCGGGCCTGTGTTATTGATTCCAGGGGTAGCTGGGAAGGTTATTTGCCTCTTGTTGTGTTACGTACGATAACAGATACCCTTCCAGTATTCGGATGGCCCTGTATGAGGCCTTGTATGTAAGAAAGTGTAGATCGCCGGTTGGTGGGTTTGACATAGACGAGGTTCGGTTAATTGGTCCAGACTCGATTCAGCGGGCTGTGGATAAGGCGAAGCTTATCCGGGAAGGATTATTAGTAAATCTTAGAGTCAGCAGAAGCTTCATACAGATAACCGACGTTGACACATGGGGTTCAGCTTGACATTTTAGTATGAGTACTGTTGTGTGGCCTCGTGTGGTATTTTTGGTATGTAGGGGTTGTAAAAGAAGACTTTGTCTCTATCTTTAAGTTTGACTCCCGAAAGAACATTCGGGGACGAATGTTTCTAAGGGGGGAAGAATGTTACACCCCGGAAGTTCCAGAATACGTTTCTAAGAACATACGTAAGAACTCAAACGTTAAGATTTGAGACGTAAAAATTTATCTTAATTATGGAATTGTCGGAAAACGAAATATTGCGACGAACGGGAGGGCGACACGTGTCACCCCCCTTTATGGACATGGACGAAATGTGCAAGGGTGGAATGGTCAATTGACCATAATTTATGATGAAGTCTTGCAAGACAAATAAGCTTGACAACATTGACCAAGTCAATGACCCCACTTAGCTTGTTATTTAATTAAAATGAATCCAAACCACCCATTTGTTCTAATCTTGACCCTCCATATTTTTATATAAGCTCCCTAGTAGTGCAAGACTTTGTCATTCACTACACTTAGAAAAAATTTGAAACTTGTTCTTGCACTAGAGAGAGGGCTCACGGTTTAGGGGGTTTTCAAGAAGGAAAAATTTCCAATTTTTGTCCAATAATTCCCCCACCTTAAACCAAGGTACCTAAGGGTATTATAAGTGTTTCTCAATAGAAAGATCCCGGAAAAATGATGTTTTCATATTAGTCGCAAGGCTTAAAACCTAAAGGGTTATTCAACTTTGAAGTTGAAACTTGAAGATGAGTTTTTAAGCTTCTACGGGTGGCTTGGAGTGGATTGGAATGTCGGAAGGAGGAGCTAAAGGTGCTAGGGATCGACTTGTACTCTTGGAGCATATTTGGGCTAATTGAGGTATAATCTTCGTTTTACTTTTGTAATTGAAGATTTCATGTTATGATAAGTTATAAGTGGTCATGTGATATGTGTTATGAAGTTTGTTAAGTGTTATGGAATTGGAAGCTAAAAATCCGAAATGTCATATTTAGCCATTTGAAATTGAAATCCAATTTGATCGATAAATTGAATTGTCGCATGTTACCTACTTGGAGAATGTAGTAGCTAGAATCAATCGCGCTTGATATCTTATTATGCTACCAATTTGGATTGAAATGGAAATTGAATAAGAATTGGTATTGTTATATTATTGTGAGCCAATTGGGGTTGTTTGGTTATTCATTTGCATTGGATTACCTTCTATATTGTTGTGAGCCAATTGGGGCTGTTTGATTATTCATTTGCATCGATTACCTTCTATTTTGTTGTGAGCCAATTGGGGCTGTTTGGTTATTCATTTGCATTGGATTACCTTCATTTTGTTGTGAGCCAATTGGGGCTGTTTGGTTATTGTATTTCACCTTGGAAAAGGTGGCAAAGTTAGTAAAACAAAGGAAGTGTCGTCCGATTTTCCGTAGAATTTAGTGACTGCACTTGGAATATTCTACGCTTGAAACTAGAAGTTAATAGACGCTATGGTCATTATAGGTTGACATACTACGCACGCGATTGGACTTAGCAAGTGGATTAAACCAAGAGGTATGTGGAACTTTCTTATCTCTTGAGCATGATTAAGTTGTAAATGTATAGTACGGTAGACGACAAGAGTTTGACAAATCTAGTCTATTTGATATCCTTGGCTTATTTTAAGAATGCCCAAGTTGTTTGAGTTAGGGAATTAACTCACTTGTTTATATTATAAGGATATCTTGGTTTTCAAAAGTTAAGAGACTTTAAGTATGTTCAAAGTATTTTGATACTTGTTTTTATGGAAAGTTTAAAGAGTGGTTTACTCTAAGTAACTTAAGTATGTTAAGGACTTGAAGAGTTTTAAAGAATGTGATACTTGTTTCATTTTAAACGTATAAGTCCCTTGGAAAGGAAATTGTACTCGACTAAGGTATAAAGTGAATATAACGACTTTATGGGGAGTTGGTTATATTGGCTTTATGGAAAGATAAATGGCTTGATTTATTGAAAGGCAATTTGATTTAAGGCATCAATTGCCTAAGGTTTTAAAAGAAAGAAGTCACTTGATTTAGAAGCCTAAATGTATTTCTAAAAGGTATCGTGACTTGTCTTGAAAAGTAGTTATGACTTGATACTACGGTTATTAGTATCTTGGAAGTTATATATGAAAAAGAGTCATTTTTAAAAGAATAGAAGTACGTAGTACTTTGGGTTAGATTCCCGGATTTTATAATGACATGTTAGTGCCTTAAGTAAACTAAAATGAGAATGTATATGAATAAGGCTAATAAGAAGTTAGGGGGATTTCTTAACTTGCTTATTTATTGTATGATAAGCGGTAGGGCTTATGTTATGTATGATGGCCATTGAGCTAGGGTAAGAGTATAAATGAGGGTAAACCCCAAGACGTTATACCACCCGCTTGTGGTAAGAGTATAAATGGCGGTAAACCCCAAGACGTTATACCACCGCTTCCGTGGATTTGCTACCCATGATGCGAGGAATACCTCACGCGAGTCCTTATGGGCTTACGCGGTGAAATAGTCCCACGCGGCGGTACACTATGCGAGAATACCTCACGCGGTCCACGCGATCTACGCGTGAAATAGTCCCGTGAATATGATTGCTTAATGATCATCGCGCGGTGGTCCCGCTTTGATCGCGAGCCTCCTACTTTAGATATTGTAAGTATTCACCTATTTTACTCTCATTGTTAGTAAGGCACGATTATCGTTAATTGAGAAATCATACATGTCTCCGCTTTATTTTAGACTCATGATTTCATTACGCATTTCAGCCACATATTTGGTACATGTTGTATCGACCTTTCGGGCCGCGTTCATGCCGCAGTAGAGTACTGGCCGATCCTCGCCTAGGATCACTGCTCACCGCTGAGAAGCTCCTTTATTCCGAGGCTTATCCTCGGTATTGTCGGTTGTTGTACATTCAGGGGTATGGCGGGGCCCTGTCCCGCCAGAGTTGTTATTCTTAGAGGTCTGTAGTCACATTGTGGTTTGGGTTGTAAAGAAAAAAAATGTATTGTTTTATTGGTATAAGTTACGGAAGGTGGCCTTATCGGCTAGCCTGTTGTTATTTTATGTTTAAGTATTTTATCAGTTGTGTATGTTCACCGCTATTCTCACGATGTATGCCAAAGGGTGCCTGTGTAGGGCACCGCCGCGTCGGCCTGGTCGTGACAAAAGTGGTATCGAGCGCTTAGTCCTCGGAAAGTGTCTACGCATCGTGTTCAAGTAGTCTTGATTATCGGTGTGTTGTGCACCACATCTATAATCGTGAGGTCGCAGGACATTTAGGGTTGGTTTCCATTCTTCTCACTCTAAGATCGCGCGATAGAGTCAGTATGGTTAGGGTCGTCTCTCCCAACAAGTTATGATTGTTTGCCTACGGCGGCGCAAAGATGACCCAGGAAGGATTACGTGGGTTGCGTATCCAGGTTGGTAATGGCAGTAGTTGGTATTGTGACATACAACTATGCGGATTTATGTATGGGGGTCACATATGTGTTGCCTAGGATGATTTTAGATTACCAGGATTTGGTAAGGACTAAATAAATACAGGGAAGGTATGAAACAGTTTAATGAACTCTCATCAAGGTTTTACGTGCTAATTTGAGATAATTAGGTGATGATGAGTTGTGGGAGGATGTAATGGACCCTCAAGAGGGTGATTAAGGGACTTAATGTAAGACTATGTTAATAGATTAAGCTACGTAGAAGGATTTCGAGAATGGTACGGGTGAGATCCGTATGGAGTAAGTATGGTTGTTGTGGACAAGACAACACGATTATGGTATTACGAGAAGTTCTTGTACCCGGTTACAGGGGGCTGATAAGATAGGCTTGGAGCATGGAAATTGCGAGCCTAAAAATGTTGATAACCACCGAGACCTTAGGTATATAAGGCCTTCTCGTAGTAAAAAGTTAAGATGCACCTAGAAAAGAGTTAAGTACGACGCCGAGTCGGGTTGGGGATCTATTAAGGGTCGCCCCCATAGCTTGAAATGAAATGGGATCGGTTGGTAGTAGTCCCGCTACGTGACAAGGTCACGAGGGTGCAAGGCCCAAGTTTAGTTAGTCATTTTACGGGTTCGTGAAGTGTTCCACCGAACCAGTTGTGAGCCGAATGGGCCTTGTATTGATTAATTTAGTAACTTCAAAGAGTTGAGGCGAATTAGCATGGAATTTTGTGTACGATGCTAGTATAAGTTTGGAAGCACGGAAGAATACGACCAAGAACAAAGATAGCAACCAAGTGTTAAGAAATAAAGCCGAATCTATGAGAACCTTTCGAGGTGACTACACCCGTGAGTGTTGGGTGGTAGCTGAGCGGGTAGATAATTTCCGGTAACGATAAAGTCGTTGGACCCAGCAGAGCTGTTATGATAGACATTGAGGTTACTACGAGTACGGACTAGTTGGCCTCTTGTTATGCCAACGTGGACTACAGAGAGAGATTGATTCGGTACCAGTTTCCCGATAAGCCGGTTATCGAGTGAAAAGGAAGAGAAGTGGTAGTAACCAGTGAATTATCCTTCCTTCTTTAGCATCATTGTTTTTCTTTTTAAGTCTGTGTGACTTGTTTCACTTGGGGTAAATTGACGCAGAAAGTATGTAATAATTGAATTTGGAGGAAGTTGTGTTAAGTGCCCTTGGAAGTACTTGGAGTTGGTTTGGTGTGGCGGTCAGGGCCACGACCTTCCAGATAATTTCAGGAAAATATGCAAGGCATGAATAAGATAAGTACGAGTGCTGCCGGCAGAAAACTGAGGGCATCTTTGGTAGGTTTGAAAATCTGCATGACTTTAAGGAGGTATGTGACGATTAGCTAATTACTGGACCGCAAGAGGACCCTGTGATTAGGGTTGTGACTCCAAGGAAAGTTTAAGAAAGGGAGATAAGTTCTCTTCCCCACGAAAAGGTCGCTTTATGACATGGGTCATGCGTGTACCCATGTTGTTAGACGAAGGATATAAGATCGTAAGGTCTTCGATCGTCATACCATAGGTTACGATTGTAGATAACCGTGGAAAAGTGTTGTGTTGGGTAATTAAGAACGACGCATTTAATTGGTCTGAAAGTACCGTAAATATAAAAATGTAGGTTGCACGAGATATGTTTACCCCAGATCGGTGTAAAGACCATTAGTAGATAATGGGCGAAGAACATTTCGAGAAAATGTGGTAACACCTAGTTATAGGCTCTACAACCGAAAGGAAAAATCGGGTTACCGCTGACGAGATCAAGGAAAACCTCCCCTAAAAATGTGATTGATAAGAAGTCTTAGCCGTGAGGCAAGCAAAGGAATCAAATCTAAGTTTAGTGACCAAGTTTGGTTGCAAATAAAAGGGAATCGAGAACCATAAGTGAGATTAAGGATACCCGAATACTTCGCAGGAATTAGAAAGGTTTCCAGTTATTGGAAGTTAGTTGACCACGACTACAGTTCTAACCCCTCCTGTAAGACTAGAGGGTTAGGTTATTATGTTAGCACGTTGAGTGTTGGGCTAGGTTGTGTGCTGACGCAACCCGATAGGGATAGAACCTATGTTTTCCCGGTAGTTAGGGAAGCAGGAAAGGAAATTACGCCACTTCCGATTTTGAGCTGGCGGCAGTTAAATCATGCCTTGAAGATTTGGGGGGCATGACGTATTTATAGACTTCATATGGATATTTGTGCAGACCACAAAAGCCTCCGGTATATCTGCAGACTGAGGCAGTAGAATTTGCGACAGGGATGGTGGTTAGAGTTACTCAAGGATTGTGATATTGATATCCTATACCATCCGGGGAAAGCCAAGACGGTTACAGATACTCTTTGTCGTGGACCTAAGGGTAGTCTGCCAGATGGGCAGCCAGATAGACAGGATGTGGTCCGTGAGATTCTTCGCCATGGAGCCTGGGGTTCGATTATTTGTTTCAAGGTTAATGAAGTTCAGATCCGAGAGGTTGCCGAGTCTTCCATTGTTGAGAAGTAAAGAGGCGACAGATGAGGATCCGATTACGATACAGATCGAGATACCATCTCCGAGAGGAGAAGAGCTTTGAGTAGCACGGATGGGGTCTTTGTGAGATGAGGATAGATTGCGTAGCCCTGCATCGCAGACTAGTCACAGGTTATAGGGAGGCATACAAGACTTATTGTTCACACCGCTCGAGGTAGACCAAGTTGTGTCGTGACCTCGGATGTATGAATGGGTAAGATGACCGAAAGGGACATAGCGGAGTTCTTGCTTAGTGTCCGAAGTTAGTAGCAGCAGTCATGGTTGTGCACCAAGCCCAGCTGGCTATCGCAGCGATTGAAATCCCAACCTAGATATCGAAGTATTTATTATGGATCTTGTTACAGGTGGCATCGCATCGGAGGAAGTGCGACTCCGCAGGGTCATGGTAATTAGGTCGAAACCACCGTGTTCTTTCTGATTTGGGACCACTTACTCTACCGAGGATTATGCTAGCTTGTATAGCGAGAGTATTGTGAGATCGCACGGTTCCTACGCTTATGATGTCGCATGATGAGCTCGATTACGTATAACATCCGAGGTTTTTCGAAGGGTTTTAGGACACAGTGAGTCTCGGTGTTGCATTACACCTCGGGATCGACGACAAGCAGAGCGTACTATCCAGGCATTTAGGGATAGGTAGCGGGCCTGTGTTATTGATTCCAGGGGTAGCTGGGAAGGTTATTTGCCTCTTGTTGTGTTACGTACGATAACAGATACCCTTCCAGTATTCGGATGGCCCTGTATGAGGCCTTGTATGTAAGAAAGTGTAGATCGCCGGTTGGTGGGTTTGACATAGACGAGGTTCGGTTAATTGGTCCAGACTCGATTCAGCGGGCTGTGGATAAGGCGAAGCTTATCCGGGAAGGATTATTAGTAAAGCTTAGAGTCAGCAGAAGCTTCATACAGATAACCGACGTTGACACATGGGGTTCAGCTTGACATTTTAGTATGAGTACTGTTGTGTGGCCTCGTGTGGTATTTTTGGTATGTAGGGGTTGTAAAAGAAGACTTTGTCGCTATCTTTAAGTTTGACTCCCGAAAGAACATTCGGGGACGAATGTTTCTAAGGGGGGAAGAATGTTACACCCCGGAAGTTCCAGGATACGTTTCTAAGAACGTACGTAAGAACTCAAACGTTAAGATTTGAGATGTGTAAAAATTTATCGGAATTATGGAATTGTCGGAAAACGAAATATTGCGACGAACGGGAGGGCGACACGTGTCACCCCCCTTTATGGACATGGACGAAATGTGCAAGGGTGGAATGGTCAATTGACCATAATTTATGATGAAGTCTTGCAAGACAAATAAGCTTGACAACATTGACCAAGTCAATGACCCCACTTAGCTTGTTATTTAATTAAAATGAATCCAAACCACCCATTTGTTCTAATCTTGACCCTCCATATTTTTATATAAGCTCCCTAGTAGTGCAAGACTTTGTCATTCACTACACTTAGAAAATTTTTGAAACTTGTTCTTGCACTAGAGAGGGCTCACGGTTTAGGGGGTTTTCAAGAAGGAAAATTTTCCAATTTTTGTCCAATAATTCCCCCACCTTAAACCAAGGTACCTAAGGGTATTATAAGTGTTTCTCAATAGAAAGATCCCGGAAAAATGATGTTTTCATATTAGTCGCAAGGCGAAAACCTAAAGGGTTATTCAACTTTGAAGTTGAAACTTGAAGATGAGTTTTTCATAAGCTTCTAAGGGTGGCTTGGAGTGGATTGGAATGTCGGAAGGAGGAGCTAAAGGTGCTAGGATCGACTTGTACTCTTGGAGCATATTTGGGCTAATTGAGGTATAATCTTCGCTTTACTTTTGTAATTGAAGATTTCATGTTATGATAAGTTATAAGTGGTCATGTGATATGTTATGAAGTTTGTTAAGTGTTATGGAATTGGAAGCTAAAAATCCGAAATGTCATATTTAGCCATTTGAAATTGAAATCCAATTTGATCGATAAATTGAATTGTCGATGTTACCTACTTGGAGAATGTAGTAGCTAGAATCAATCGCGCTTGATATCTTATTATGCTACCAATTTGGATTGAAATGGAAATTGAATAAGAATTGGTATTGTTATATTATCGTGAGCCAATTGGGTTGTTTGGTTATTCATTTGCATTGGATTACCTTCTATATTATTGTGAGCCAATTGGGCTGTTTGGTTATTCATTTGCATCGATTACCTTCTATTTTGTTGTGAGCCAATTGGGGCTGTTTGGTTATTCATTTGCATTGGATTACCTTCTATTTTGTTGTGAGCCAATTGGGGCTGTTTGGTTATTGTATTTCGACCTTGGAAAAGGTGGCAAAGTTAGTAAAAACAAAGGAAGTGTCATCCGATTTTCCGTAGAATTTAGTGACCGCACTTGGAATATTCTACGCTTGAAACTAGAAGTTAATAGACGTACTATGGTCATTATAAGTTGACATACTACGCACGCGATCGACTTAGCAAGTGGATTAAACCGAAGATGTATGTGGAACTTTCTTATCTCTTGAGCATGATTAAGTTGTAAATGTATAGTACGGTAGACGTACAAGAGTTTGACAAATCTAGTCTATTTGATATCCTTGGATTATTTTAAGAATGCCCAAGTTGTTTGAGTTAGGGAATTAACTCACTTGTTTATATTATAAGGATATCTTGGTTTTCAAAAGTTAAGAGACTTTAAGTATGTTCAAAGTATTTTGATACTTGTTTTTATGGAAATTTTAAAGAGTGGTTTACTCTAAGTAACTTAAGTATGTTAAGGGACTTGAAGAGTTTTAAAGAATGTGATACTTGTTTCATTTTAAACGTATAAGTCCCTTGGAAAGGAAATTGTACTCGACTAAGGTATAAAGTGAATATAACGACTTTATGGGGAGTTGGTTATATTGGCTTTATGGAAAGATAAATGGCTTGATTTATTGAAAGGCAATTTGATTTAAGGCATCAATTGCCTAAGGTTTTAAAAGAAAGAAGTCACTTGATTTAGAAGCCTAAATGTATTTCTAAAAGGTATCGTGACTTGTCTTGAAAAGTAGTTATGACTTGATACTACGCTATTAGTATCTTGGAAGTTATATATGAAAAGAGTCATTTTTAAAAGAATAGAAGTACGTAGTACTTTGTGATAGATTACCTGATTTTATAATGACATGTTAGTGCCATAAGAAAACTAAAAGGAGAATGTCTATGAATAATGCTAATAAGAAGTTGTGATTTCTTAACTTGCTTATTTATTGTATGATGTTTCCATAGGGCTTATGTTATGTATGATGGCCGTTGAGCTAGGGTAAGAGTATAAATGAGGTAAACCCCAAGACGTTATACCACCCGCCTGGTAAGAGTATAAATGGCGGTAAACCCCAAGACGTTATACCACCGCTTCCGTGGATTTGCTACCCATGACGCGAGAATACCTTACGCGAGTCCTTATGGGCTTACGCGGTGAAATAGTCCCACGCGGCTGGTACAGCTATGCGAGGAATACCTCACGCGGTGCACGCGATCTACGCGTGAAATAGTCCCGTGAATATGATTGCTTAATGACATCGCGCGGGTGGTCCCGCTGATCGTGAGCCTCCTACTTTAGATATTGTAAGTATTCACCTATTTTACTCTCATTATTAGTAAGGCACGTTATCGTTAATCGAGAAATCATACATGTCTCCAGCTTTATTTTAGACTCATGATTTCATTACAGATTTCTCTTTCACATATTTGGTACATGTTGTAATCGACCTCCTTCGGCCGCGTTCACGCCGCAGTAGTACAAGGTTGCTGATCCTCGCCTTAGGATCACTGCTCACCGCTGAGAAGCTCCTTTATTCCGAGGCTTATCCTCGGTATTGTCGGTTGTTGTACATTCAGGTATGGCGGGCCCCGTCCGCCAAAGTTGTTATTCTGTGAGGTCCGTAGTCACATTGTGGTTTGGGTTGTAAAGAAAAAAAATGTACCGCTTTATTGGTATAAGTTACGGAAGGTGGCCTTATCGGCTAGCTTGTTGTTATTTTATGTTTAAATATTTTATCGATTGTGTATGTTCACCGCTATTCTCTCGATGTATGCCAAAAGGGTGCCTGTGTAGTGGCACCGCCGCGTCTCGGGTCGGTCGTGACATGGCACCTCGACCAGATCGAATACCCGGACGGATGATAGATGTACCCTTCTCGCACCATCTTCCTAGCCTCGAGGTAAGAAATAAACCTACCCTCGGCGATGCCGTGTTGCCTCTCCACTGATAATCGCTCGCCAGAAACCGAACCTAACCAACCTGTCCCTACAAATAACGTTGGCATAACAAGAAGCCAACCACCCATACCCATAATGACATCAAAATCGCTATCTCCACTCTATCAAGTTCGCAAGTGGTCCGACGATCAGAATAAATATCTGACAACCTCTATACACCCGCCAACTAACACCGAATCACCCATCGCGTAGCTACCTCAAACGGCTCTATCGACACCGGCTCTATCCCGATTTTACCCGCAATAAGAGGGGACACATAGGACAAGGTAGAACCTGGATCTATCTATGCATAAACATCACAACCTGAAATCAGTAATGTACCTGTGATGACGTCAGGTGAAGCCTCCTGATCCTGGCGGCTGGCTAGAGAATATATACGGTTCTGGGGACCGCTAGAACTGGAACCACCACCACGACCTCTACCGCGCCCGCTCGTCCGAGTACCACTCGCCCGGGCGCATAACCACGTAAGGAGAAGAAGACCCAAAGAATCGATCCTGGCCGTGGCCTTTGTACCACCCATGCTGCCTCTAGACGGACAATCTCTCTTCAAATGGCCCAGCTGGCCACAAGAGTAACAACCTCTTGCAGGAACACGACACTCGCTCGTGAGATCTCACGCATCGAGCACACCGAAGCCGTGGTGGTCTCGACGGCGAGGATCTCGCCTCCTGAAACCTCAAGACTGGAGCCTCGACCGCCCCGATCGACCGCTGATCGGACCTCCCGCGTAAAACCGTGGACGGAGCACTCTGTCTGGCCGGAAAGTGGACCTAGTTCGCCGAGGCCGCCCGCCTCGATAATCGCCCCGAGACTGATGTCCTCGCCTCTTGGCCGGCTCGTCGATATGGTCCTCCTTTCTATCCTCTATCCCCGAGCATAGGCTGCATCCTAGCAATGTCCATACCGGTGAAGAGCCACCCCAAGCATGCCAGAATCATGTGACGGTCTAGCCCCATCACATAACGATGAACTCTATCCGCCATGCTAGCTACAATAGTGTGAGCATGCCCGCCAAGGAGTCAAACTCCAGTCGTACTCCTAACAGCCTCCCGCTCGCCGCAAGGTCAAAAACTGCCTACCCGGCTCTCTCATCTCGAGGTAAAAGTGATCCATAAAGGCCTCTCAGAACTCCTCCCAAACAATTGGAAGAGCATCATCACCTCTCGAAAGCAACCACGACTCAAACCGTTCAACGTAATATCGCGCAACCGGTAAGAGGCTAGTGTAATGCACTGCCTCTGAAGCCCTAAGGACTGCATGGTCCGGTAGCCGCCGAACGAACTCCTGCGGATCCTCATCGCACTCGAACCATAAAACTCGTGGATGACATCCGTAAAATCCCTAATCCGCAAACCGCCGGCTCTGGGTGGGCCGCTCTCGCCGGCGGCGTTCGACTACTATATCGGGTCAACAATCGAATCTGCTCTCGTAGTCTCTATACTCGCACTGGCCGGGAACTGAGGGTCTGCACGAACCTTCGAGCTACCGCCGCCTCTCGGCCTTCTAAAATCGCAGCGTGGCTGAACTCGCCGACCGCTTACTACCTCGTGCATAGTCCAGGCTCGAGCCCGTAACCCTCTCGAGTACCGCTAGCAGCCTCGCCACGCTTTGCCCTTCTCGGGCCCCGTAGCTTTCCGCGAGGCATACTGTTTCATAAGAAGAGGTCAGAGAGGATTCAACCTAATAAGACAGCTCTAATGCACGATCTCAGAGAGAGAAGAATGGAAACCAATCCTAAATGTCCTGTAGCTTCCTGATTATAGATGTGGTGCACAACACACCGATAATCAAGACTCTACTAGACACGGTCTATAGACACTTTCCGAGGACTAACTGCTCTGATACCACTTTTGTCACAACCCGACCCCGGGCCGCGACTGGTGCCCTACCTGGGCACCCTGTTCAGGTATACGTCAGAGAATAGCAGCGGAACATACACAACATAAAGACATGTGTAAATAATATAACAACACAGGCTAGCCGATAAGGCCGCCTTCCATAACATAAACAAGGTCAAAAGTACAACACAGTTCTTATAGCCCAACCACATAGGTGAATACAGACCTCTAGGAATAACAACTGTGGCGGGACAGGGCCCCGCCATACCCTGAATGTACATAATCTACAACATCGTGGACAAGATCGTACTAAAAGAAAGACAAGCCTCCGAGGACGGAGCTCCGACGTCCGATAAGTGATCCTAAGAATGTGGATCCGCAACTTACTCCTTTCTCGCAGATGAACGCAGCCCCCGAGGAAGGGGGTCATTACACAATATGTACTAAGTATGCAAAACTGGAAAGTACTGTAATTACAACATAAGTTTAAAAGAAAGCCGGAGACATGTATGCTAACAAAATTTCAGTACTCAGTGCCTTACTAATAATGAGAGTATAAATAGGTGTATACTTACAACGAAAAATAGGATTGGAATCCTACTCCTGGGACTATTTCACCCGCATAGGTCCCGTGGACCTGCGTGAGGTATTCCTCGCATGGGACTATTTCACCCGCATAAGCCCTTACGGACTCGCATGAGGTATTCCTCGCATAGGCTGGACCCGCCCGCATGGGACTATTTCACCCGCATAAGCCCTTACGGACTCGCATGAGGTATTCCTCGCATCGTGGTTAGCAAATCCACGGAAATATACAATGCCACTATCCCGGGGAATGACCCCGCAACGAATAATATGTCATTAGCCCAAATCCGGCTATCACACATAACATAAGCTCTATCGGCTTATCATGCAATATATAATCAAGTTAAGAAATCTCCTAACTTCTTATTATTCTTGTTCATAGACACTCTCATTTTAGTTTACCTAAGGCACTATCATGTCTTTTATAAAAATCCGGGAATTTAACCCAAAGTACTACGTACTTCTATGCTTTTAAAATGACTCATTTCATTATAAAACTTCCAAGATACTAATAGCCGTAGTATCAAGTGACAATTTCTTTTCAAGACAAGTCACAATACTTTTAGAAATAAAATATGGCTTCTAAATCAAGTGACTCGTGTCTTATAAAACCTTAGGCAATTGATGCCTTAAAATCGAATTGCCTTCCATTAAATCAAGTCATTTATCTTTCCATAAAGTCAATATAACCAACTCCTCATAAAGTCGTTATATTCACTTTATACCTTAGTCATGTACAATTTCCTATCCAAGGACTTATACGCTTAACACGACACAAGTATTACATACTTTAAAATTCTTCCAGTCCTTATCCTTAACAAGACTTAAGACATCTTTAATATTCTCTAGAAGTGAGTTAAATCTCCTAACTCACCCGACTTGGCATTTCAGAAACAAGTAAAGTATGTCAAAGTCTCAGACGCTCACCGCACTATATACGTGAAACTAGTCATGCTCAAAGATAGGAAAAGTTCTACATACCTTGTCTGTCAAACCACTTTGCCAAGCACGAAGTCCCGCCCGTACTATGTCAACCTATAATATTCACAATACGCCTATTAAAGCCTTACTTCAAACGTAGAATATTATAAGTGTTAAGTCTCTAAATTCTACGGAAAATCGGACAGCACCTCCTTTGTTTTTACTTACTTTGCCACCTTTTCCAAGGTCGAAATACAATAACCAAACAGCCCCAATTGGCTCACAACAATATAGAAGATAATCCAATGCAAATGACTAACTAAACAACCCCAATTGGCTCACAATCAATATAGCAGGTAGTCCAATACAAATGACTAACTAAACAGCCCCAATTGGCTCACAATTATATTTCAACCCAAATTTGTAGCATATCATGATATCAAGTCGCATTTGATTATAATAACCATAATCCTTAAGTCAATGACATGCGACGGTTCTAACAACGATTAAATTGTAATTCAACTTAGTAATGGATTACATTACATTTCGGATTTCCAAGGCTATAATCAATCCATAATCTTTATAACTTCAATATAACAATTTCATGCTTGCAACATACAAAGCTAACAACAACAAAATGAATAATCTTGTAATACTTTCAAAGAACAAGATTATACCTCAACGATTCTTAATCCAACTCCAATCCGAAGTCGCTCCTTAGTAGTTTAGAGCCTCTCCAAGACACCTCAATCCGCTTGTTGAGACCCTTAGAACAATACCAACAAATATCCTTCAAAACTCCAAGCAAAACCTAGAAAGACCCTTAGGTTTTCGTTTGCGACTAACCCGAAAACAATCTTTTTCCAAGATGTTTCTATTGAGACTTGCTTACAATACACATAAGAACCTTGGTTTAAAGTGGGGAGTTAAAAGAACAAGGAACAAATTTTTTTTTTCTTTAGCAAAGTGAACCCGAGAGCTTTGCCTATGTTCTTCCAATTTTTGTGTGAAAATATTCTAAGTGTTGGCTCTCTCTAGCACTACTAGTATTATATAGAGTAAAGGATGGTCAAGATATAGCCAAGTGTGAGGCTTGGATAAGCTCTTAGTAAGTCAAGACTTTTTGACTAATTGACTTGGTCAAGATTGTCATGCTACACAAGTTGCAAAACTTGTCTTGCAACAAAGGTCCAATGACCTTCATGCCCTTGCACATTTCGACCAAGGCATCATCTAAGGGGGGTGACACGTGTCGCCCTCCCATTCGACACAACACAAAGTTTTTCCGACAATTTCATAATTTCCGATAAATTTTTACAAGTCTCGAATCCTTAACATTTGTGAGTTCTTACTTACATTCTTAAGACATGTCCTGAAATTACGGGGTGTAACACGAGAGTACCCCCCCTCCTAGTGGGGTTGGCCGAGGGGTACACCCCCCCCCCCCTTGTGGTGTTGTCTCGTATAAATACACCCCTACCTTGGTAGAAATACTCTCCAAGTATTGTTACTATACCCTAAATACCTTGGCCCAAATACCTTGTAGTATTCCAAGGTTACACTTATACGAAAAGCCCAGAAATACTATCATACTTCCCTTCAGTCACAAAAATGAAACCCTAAGGAAAAATCTCCATAGTTGGTTGGAGTACTAAGGAGAAGTTGCGTAGAACTTCTAAGGGTTGTTTGGAGCGGGTTGGAGCACCCGGAGTAGGAGCTAAACGTTGCTCAGGATCGACATTATAACTTGGATAATTTTGGGCTTATCGAGGTAAATACTCTTGTCCTTATATTGTAATTGGAAATTACATACTGAAGTTATATAGAAATGAATATAAGATTCATAGAAGAGAATTGAACTGTAATAGAAGGATATTACAGAAAAGACTTGAACTGGAATCACATCAGATGAATAATCTACAGAGTAGTCTAGTCATTGATAGACTTGTATAACCTTTATAGGTTGAATGATCTGCGAGTAGCATGTTCTACTTGGAAGGTGGACAAGGCTAGCCGGGTTATAGCCGTAAAGCGTTTTGCTAATAGTCGATAATCGTCGCGAGGTATGTGATTCTTCCTATCCTCTTGAGCATGATATTTTAAAGAATATATATATAGTACGGTAGACGTACGTGTGTTAACTGAATAATAATTATGGCAATGTCTTTTGACTTAAGCCTGGATAATCTTGAAGTATTTCAAAAGAATACTGAATCATTTTTTTAACAGAAGAGTAATACTTGGTTTTAAAAGATTAAGAGTTATACTAGCTTTATGGGAAGTTAGGTATAACGGCTTAAGAGAGATAAAAAGAATGATTTATTGATTTAAGAAGTTAAGAGACTTGATCTTAAAAGATAAGAGACTTGACTTAATGGAATTTTGTTAAAAAGTGTGAAACCTCATTCGTGAGTAATGAGTACTTGGTTTTTAAAAGGAGTAATGTTTTACTGATTTCTAAATCGAATAAGTATCGAACAAACCACCGCATGGGCTAATAAAGGGAAATGTTTTGACTAATAAAGTATTATTAAAACCAGAGAAACTTCCATCCGCATGAAGCTAAGATGAGACAAAATGATATTACATTTCCTAGATCATGGTCACGTAATAAGATTGTTATGAACAAGAATAACCTACTCACACATAAGGTATATGTTTCTCAAATTGTTTTAAAGGATTAAAACTATGAACTAAGAAACCTTTCGAAAATGAGAAACTTGAGTAATTGAAATTAGGCAAACTTGAACGTTTGGAAAAGAATGTTGTTACTTGATTTTACAAAGAGAAGTGTATTGATTTACTTCAAAGGATAATCACTCTATTTTTATATACTACGGGTATTGTGTGACTTTTGTGAAAGTAACGTATCTTTTAAAAGAGTTAATGTATGAAGTACTTTGGGGATAAAAACCCGATCTTATTAATCATATAGTAGAAAGTACCTTGTGTGAATAATTTGATTGTGTTGGTTTGTGATAGCCTTGTAATACTTTCTTGTTGATTTGATAAGGAAACATGCTAGGATGCTACGTGTGTTAGTATCTTGTGATGATTGTGTAAAGGGGTTTCCCTCGATTGCGCTTAAGTTGTTTAACGATCAGCCGTTATGTTGGTATTGTACCACTCACCTTGACATGTTCCCGAGGTTAAGTCGCCTCCGACGCGGTAATACTCGAGCAATGCTGGTGACTATGATTCGAGGATACCTCATGCGGGTCCCGGACCTATGCGCGAGCTACGAGAGTTCCGTGTTAGTGTGCGGCCTTTATGGTCATGCGGTCTATGTGCCATGCGGATCGCGAGTCCAGCGGATGCCGGGAGTAGCTACCTCGACGCGGAATACCTCATGCAGCCATCGAGTGGCCTATGCGAGTCGCGGAAGTTCCATGGCTAGACGCGCACATTTGATATCGCGGGCGAGTGACCGGCTTTGATCATGTGACGGCCTAGACAGATCTCATGATACGCTTTATGACCACTGTTGTACTGCTGGTGTTAGTAGTCGGCTATGCCTTCGCACTTACCCCGTGCGGTTTTATGATGACATAGCGGACACGTGTTCATGTATTCCTTGGTGCTTTTATATCATAGATCGCAGCGGGAGAATGTATTCCACGCATGATTGATGTTGTGGGCGTGAGACCCATAGTTATATTTGAGTGATGACTGAGGCGTAAGTCCACGACTTGACACGATCGCTATTTATTGGAATCGTAGTTTGGTTATCATACATGTCTCCGCTTTATAGACTACTATGATTTCATTTACGTATTTTCGCCACATACTTGGTACTGTTGCATCGACCTCCTTCGAGGCTGCGTTCATGCCGCAGTCGAGGTACACCGCCGTTGATCCTAGCTCGTGGTCACAATTCGTTGGGAAGCTCCGTTTCTCCGAGGCTTATCTTCGTATAGTCCCCTGTTGTTGTGTGCCATTCTGGGTATGACGGGGCCCTGTCCCGTCGTTGTTGTCATATCTTTCGTAGAGGTCTGTAGTACTGTTGTGGGCAGGGTTGTAAGGGGATGTAACTGTTCGGATCTAAGTTTTTATATATATATGCCGAAAGGCAACTTTTCTCCAGATAACCATGTGTCTTCTTTACATTGTTTCATGTATTGTTTTATATTCACGACACTGATGTTGTATCACTAGGGTGCCCGGTAAGGCACGATCACGGCCCGGTTCGGTCGTGACAAAAGTGGTATCGAGCGATTAATCCTCGGAAAGTGTCTACGCATCGTATCCAAGAGAGTCTTGATTATCGGTTGTTGTGCACCACACCAATAATCGTGAGGCTATAGGTATTTAGGATTGGTTTCATTCTTCTCACTCGAGATCGTGCTTAGTGTTGTGTTATAAGTTGGACCTCTAACGTATTTCTTTCCACCGCTATGCCTCGCGTAGGGCAACCGGGCCCAGAGGCAAGCGGCGTAGGAGGCTGCGAGTAAATCTGAGAGGGTTATGTGAGCACAGGCCCAATCATCACGAGGTGGTGCTTCATTTGGGAGTTCTGCGACATCGCCGGCCCAACAGAGTTTAGCTGCAGCGGCGATTCATGCGCGCCATGATATTTGAACCTTCCACGGCCAGGGGCGAGAGAATATAGATTGCAAAGAGGCGACCCTGTTACTAGCTATGGATTTGGCTACCAGAGAGTATACCGATGTACCGCGAGTCTTGATGACTATTTAAGAGAGGGTTGTACAAGGGTAATTCTTCAGTTAGGCTGGAGCATGGCCTGTGTACGGACTTATGCGCAGCAGGCCAAGAAACGTAGAGATCGACGTGTTAACGGGGCGAGAAGAGGTCGAGCAGCCAAGGTCCTTTGGTAACTTTCGAGGCGAGTCACCTCACCGCGGCCAGATTAGATTACGCACATCCACGGTCGCAGAGGTCCTCGCGGGGTTCGGGACGTTGGGGTATGCGGGAGTTGGTCGAGCTCGAGCTTAGGTTCACGGCTACTGCGAAGGTTCGGCCGGATTCAGTTCTTCCCAGTGTTCACGATGTGACAGGCGTCATCCCGGGGAATGTCGTCTTTTAGTTGGTACTTGTTGTACCTACGGCCGTCAGGGTCTGATGTCGAAAGGGTGTCCTAGTAGGAGGACTTAGCCTTCAGGATCGGTGGGTAGTTCGTCACCTTCCTTAGCTATGCGCCCTACGGGGTAGATTTGATTAGAACGACTAAGGGGCGAAGCGATGATTCAGGTATATCCTTAACCCTCGAGAGATCAGTATGTGTGATAAGATGGGTATATCATAAGTGCTATGTTCTGATAGCAGTGTGTTAGTTGTGATTAGAAATCATGGTTATTAACCGGGAAAGATTGGGGGATAGGAAAAGTGTGAACCTTAGAATGTTATACGTAGAGACCTTAGAGGTAAGGCCATCTCGGGTAAAGATGTATTGTTATGTTTGACCCTTATCGGAGTGCATAGTGCACGTGAGCTATGTTTTTGAGATAAGTCCCTGAGTAGCGTGATATGAAAGAGGGTAGTTGAGCTAAGAAGACCGCTAGGTTTTCGTAACGAGATTAGTGAGATTGTTCCGGATCGGGGAGCAAGTGCTTTACGCGAGAGTGGGTTGGGTTGAGGCCATGCCGCGGGTCAACCCGCGACCTGTTTTATGGTGGGGTCAATTTGTGGTGGTCCCTCCAGGTGGTAGGGTCACGAGGGTGTTAGGCCCAAGTTTAGTTAACCATCGTACGAGTTTGTGGGTGCGTTCGACCGATGATCGCCGGCGAGGTCGGCCGTCTTATCTTTTAGTCAAAACCTTGTACTAGGCAGTAAGTTATGCGAGATTTTATATCAGGAAGGTTGTAAGGCTGCACGAGGTGCCTACCTTCACCTTATAGCAGTGAAGCCTGTGTTCTCTACTGTTTTTTCCGGAGGTTTTACCAGCAGGTTAGGAACTCGGTGAGTCTCGATGCATTCGCCTGGGCTGTGTTTGGATTTGTGGGTAGCTATGAGGATTGTTGCCTCGCTGAGGAGTGCTTTTATAACTACCATTTCAGTATTCGGATATCGCCTTACGAAGCCTCGTAGGGGCGGAAGTGTAAGTTGCCGGTCGATTGGTTCGATGTTGGCAAGGTTCAGATAGTGGGTTCATACTTGTTTCGGCAGGATGAGGATAGGGTGAAGCCTATCCAGGAGAGATTATCGACAGCTCAGAATCAACAGAAGTCGTACGGATGATCGGCGACGACGCTTGGAGTTCAGGATGACGGTGGGTTTTCTTGAAGGTACCACCCCGGAAGGGTGTAACGAGATTCGGAAATCAGAGGAAACTTAGCCCGAGTTACTTTGGGCCTTTTCAGATTATGTGAAGAATAGGCCAGATTGCCTATATGTTAGCTTTTGCCGTCCGACTTAGGAGGCAGTATGTCCGGTCCTTCCTGTTGTTAGGTTCGGAAAAGTATCGGAGATCCATCCAGAGTGTTCCCAGTTAATGATGACCAAGTTAGAGATAGTGACCAGAGATTTGGAAACCGAATCAGTAACAAAGTTATGGTAAGAAAGAGTTCGAGTGTACGAGAAGGGTACGACGCGTAAGGGAAGAAGCGAGCTTGTATTGCGAGCATAGATGTGATCGTTTCTTTTGTAAGGAGAAGGTGCGAAGGAAGTATATTTTAGACCTCGGGTAAGGGCTTTTGTGTCGCTAGAGATGTTTCCTCGTGGACTTGGATGTAAGTATTTGCGCAGGTGTTTCTGTGGCCAGGTGTGGCAGGATTGTTTTCGTAAGTATAGCAGTGAAGACTATACTGGCGCATGTTTGTTTGAGACTTAGAAGGAACATTCGGGACGAATGTTTCTAAGGAGGGGAGAATGTTATACCCCGTATTTCCAGAGTATGTACGTAAGGATGTACGTAGAAAAGTTTGGGCTTTAAAGTTGGCTTGGCCGAATATTTTTGTGCACAACACCCGATTAGAGTCGTTTTTCGACGAAATGTTTTACTAGACTTGCGAAGGGAAAATTCCGGCTATGTCATTTTTAATTTTTGCGGATTTTTCCGAGAGACGAAATATGTTGGACCAACGAGAGGGCGCCACTTGGCACCCTCTCATTGGCGGAAATTGTGGGCGTCCCTTTGGACGATTTGGGCAATATAGTTGGTAGGATATTTTGTGTTGGTTGGTAGGGTAGATGGATAAGGTACACATGGGTACATCCTAGCCCTACACTTGCCTACTACTTGGCATGATCTTGGCCATTGGTTGGCCTTTGCTTGACCTATAAATACCCCCCTTTTGTGAAGACTTCTTCATCCAAAATTGTGCTAAGTCGTGAAAGCTCTTCCCCTCCTCTATAGTTCTCGCCTCCCCTTGTGAGGCCCCTTGGCCGAGAGTCCCCTCCCCCCTTGGCCGAGAGTACCCCCCCTCCTAGTGGGGTTGGCCGAGGGGTACACCCCCCCCCTTGTGGTGTTGTCTCGTATAAATACACCCCTACCTTGGTAGAAATACTCTCCAAGTATTGTTACTATACCCTAAATACCTTGGACCAAATACCTTGTAGTATTCCAAGGTTACACTTATACGAAAAGCCCAGAAATACTATCATACTTCCCTTTAGTCACAAAAACGAAACCCTAAGGAAAAATCTCCATAGTTGGTTGGAGTACTAAGGAGAAGTTGCGTAGAACTTCTAAGGGTTGTTTGGAGCGGGTTGGAGCACCCGGAGTAGGAGCTAAACGTTGCTCAGGATCGACATTATAACTTGGATAATTTTGGGCTTATCGAGGTAAATACTCTTGTTGTTACACCCCGTATTTACAGGACATGTGTTAAGAACGTACGTAAGAACTCGCAAGTGTTAAAATTTGAGACTGTAAAAATTTTTAACGGAATTATGGAATTGTCGGAAAACGTATTAGGATTTGGCAATGGGAGGCGACACGTGTCACCCCTTATGTTGTCTTGGACGAATTGAAGCATGGGCACAATGGTCATTTGACCTTTGGTTGGATGATTTAGTCTTGCAAGTAGTAGCATGAGTAAATTGACTAAGTCAATGACCCCACTTAGTCTTGATATTTAGCTAGAGCTCATCCAAACCACCCAATTGGTTGCATCTTAACCCTCCATGTCCCTATATTTAATACTAGTAGCAAGAGAGGACTTAACACTTAGCAAAATTTCACAAAATTGAAGACTACACTAATGGTGCTCTCGGGTTCACCATGGAGAAGAAAGGAAAATTTTCGTTGCTTGTTCTTTAAGCTCCACATTTTAAACCAAGGTTCTTGAGTGTTATGTAAGTGTATCTCAATAGAAAAATCCCGAAAAAGAGAGTTTTCAGAGTAGTCGCAAAGCAAAACCTAGTTGTCTTTCTAGATTTTGTTTAGAAGTTTGAAGGAAAATTGTTGGGGCTGTCTAAGGGTCTCGAGGAGCGGATTGAGGTGTCTTGAAGAGGCTCTAGGTTGCTAAGGAGCAACTTCGGTTTTGAAGATTGGATTACACTATGGAGGTATAATCTTGTTCTCTTTAAGTGTTACAAGATTATGTAATTGTTGTTAGCCTTACATTTTTACTAGCATGAAGTATATGTGTGAAGTTTTATAAGTATTATGGATTGTCAGAGCTTAAAATCCGAAATGACATGTAAGCCATGATTAAGTTGGATTACAATTTAATCGTTGTTAGAATCGTCGCATGTAATTGACTTGAAGATTTCGGTTGTTATAATCAAATGCGACTTGATATCATGTGAGGCTACCAATTTGGATTGAAATGGAAATTGGATAAGAATTGGTATTGTTGTATTCTTTATGGCCGAAAATTGGACTTGTAGTTTGTTATTCATTTGTTTTGGACTACCTTATAGATTGTGGTGAGCCAATTGGGGCTGTTTGGTTATTGTATTCGACCTTGAAAAAGGTGGCAAAGTAAGTAGAAACAAAGGAGGTGCTGTCCGATTTCCCGTAGAATTTAGTGACTTAGCACCTAGGATATTCTACGTTGAAGTAAGAGGTTAATGGACATATTGTGACCATTATAGGTTGAAGTACTTTGGAGCATTTTGCTACTTGTCGACAATCGTCGCGAGGTATGTGAACCTCTTCCTTCCTTTGGCATGATTCTATGTATGGAATATACTTGTGGTATCATTTCATGTTTCCTTCTACTCTTAGAAGTTAAGAGGTAGTTGTGTGATCTACTCTATGTAGAACTTTTCCTATCTTTGAGCATGACTAGTTGCACGTATGTAGTACGGCAGACGTATAACACCTAGATATCCTTTACTAATTTTATGAATAGCCAAGTCGGGTGAGTTAGGGGATTAACTCACTTCTTTGAAAGAATAAAGGATGTCTTGAGTTTTATTAAGTTAAGGGACTTGAAGAGTTTTAAAGTATGTGATACTTGTTCCGTTTTAAACGTATAAGTCCCTTGGATAGGAAATTGTTTTTGGCTAAGATATAAAGTGAATATAACGGCTTTATGGGAAGTTAGTTATAATTGCTTTATGGAAAGATAAATGAATAGATTTTTCTGAAAATGAAATAACTGTTTAAGGAATTAATTGCCTAAGGTATTATATAAAATGAGTCACTTGTTTTCTAAAGGTTAAGAGACTAGTAGTATTTTTGAAAGGTATGAGAATTGATTTGAAAGTATTTAATACTTGGTTTCAAAAGTAGAAGTCTCTTGGTTATAAAAGGAACGTGTTGGTCTAAACCATAAAGGGTTATAACGGCTTTATGGGAAGTTGGTTATAACGGCTTTATGGAAGGTTAAGAGAATAGTTTTCTCTAATAAAGTAATCAAAGAAATAACTTGTATTAAGGAACGGCAAATTGGTTTAAAGGTACCAATTGCTTAAGGTTTTAATAAAAGAAGTCACTTGATTTAGAAGCCGGTATTTGCATTTCTAAAAAAGGTATTGTGACTTGTCTTGAAAGGTGAATAGGACTTGATACTACGGTGTTAGTATCTTGAGCTTTACATAGAAAGGAGTCTTTTATAAAAGAATGCACGTATGTAGTACTTTGGCTTGATAAATTGAGAATTTGTCTAAGTGCCTTGATAAGTACTTTGACTTGTTAAAAGAGAATTATTCTATGTATGCCTTGATTAGTACTTTGGCTTGATAAATTGAGAATTTGTCTAAGTGTGCCTTGATAAGTACTTTGACTTGTTAAAAGAGAAATTATTCTATGTATGCCTTGATTAGTACTTTGGCTTGATAAATTGAGAATTTGTCTAAGTGTGCCTTGATAAGTACTTTGACTTGTTAAAAGAGAATTATTCTATGTATGCCTTGATTAGTACTTTGGCTTGATAAATTGAGAATTTGTCTAAGTGTGCCTTGATAAGTACTTTGACTTGTTAAAAGAGAATTATTCTATGTATGCCTTGATTAGTACTTTGGCTTGATAAATTGAGAATTTGTCTAAGTGTGCCTTGATAAGTACTTTGACTTGTTAAAAGAGAATTATTCTATGTATGCCTTGATTAGTACTTTGGCTTGATAAATTGAGAATTTGTCTAAGTGTGCCTTGATAAGTACTTTGACTTGTTAAAAGAGAATTATTCTATGTATGCCTTGATTAGTACTTTGGCTTGATAAATTGAGAATTTGTCTAAGTGTGCCTTGATAAGTACTTTGACTTGTTAAAAGAGAATTATTCTATGTATGCCTTGATTAGTACTTTGGCTTGATAAATTGAGAATTTGTCTAAGTGTGCCTTGATAAGTACTTTGACTTGTTAAAAGAGAATTATTCTATGTATGCCTTGATAAGTACTTTGGCTTAGTTAATTGAGAACTTGCCTATATGTGCTGGTAATAGCCTTTGAGTGCAAGTATTATGTTTTATTAAGTTGTCGCGACTCTCGGTTGAAGGGTCGGATGTCTTGTTGTAAGTTCTTGGGACGTCACCGACAGTGACGGATTCCACGGTTATGCTTCCGTTACTTGTAGTACTTGGGTTAAATTCCCGGATTTTTATAGAAGACATGGTAGTGCTTATGTCTTGTTGATGGTCGGTCGAGATAGGGTAAGAGTATAAATGAGGGGCAAGCCCCAAGACGTTGTACCACCTTCTCCAGGGTAAGAGTATAAGTGAGGGGTAAACCCCCAAGACGCTGTACCACCTGCTTTATGTGTTGATTGTCGGCCGGTTGAGATAGGGTAAGAGTATAAACGGCGGCAAGCCCCAAGACGTTACCACCTTCTCCAGGTAAGAGTATAAACGGCGGGCAAGCCCCAAGACGTTATACCCCGCTTACCACCTCCTCCGGTAAGAGTATAAATGGCGGCAAGCCCCAAGACGCTATACCACTGCTTTGATTGGTATTATGGGCGTGAGACCCATGGTTATGTTTACACTTATAGTGTCGGTGATGTGGGATTCCACGCGGGAGATATATGTATGTGTGTATGTGGCACGCCGGTGAGGTGGGATGCCACGCGCCACATGGTTATATTTTACACTTATAGTTGGCGGTGATTGGTATTCCACGGGCACACTTTGCTATTTGTGTGATTTGATCGCGTCCCCATCGGGCGGGTAGTATACGTGTCCTCTCAGAATGGGCCTGACTATGTTATGAAAGATAAGTAAGTTAGATAGAGATGAACTTAATGACTTCTCCTAAGTAAGTACGTAAGATATGGCTATAACTCTTAACGGAATGTAAAAGATATTGATGTGAAATTAAGTTCATAAGTGGTAATGACACTACAGATCCGTATGTATTTTTATACTTGTCCTTGTCATTCTTTTGTACGATTATGATCTGCTTATCAGACGTTATTTCGCTCCATATTCTGCACTGTTGTTATCGACCCCTTCGGGGGCCGTTCACGCCCGCAGTTTTAGGTACCTGTTGGTGATCCTTGCTCTAGGATCTCGGTTCGATTTTGAGAGAAAGCTCCACTTGCTCGAGGCTTATCTCTTGGAACGGTTTTCCCGAGTAGAAGATTCATGTATATTCAGGGGTATGGCGGGGCCCTGTCCTGCCACAGTTGTTATTCCTAGAGGTCTGTAGTCACATATTGTGGGTCAGTTTGTAAAGGAAAGGAGGCAATTGCTTCGTTTATGTATGTACGTTCAGGAAGGTAGCCCTATCGGCTAACCTGTTGTTTTATTACTGTTGTTTTTATTTTATAAGTTTCATGTATGTTCCGCTGATTTTCTCTGATGTTTACCTGTAAGGGTGCCCAGGTAGGGCACCAGTCGCGGTCCCGGGGTCGGGTCGTGACACTTGTCCTTATATTGTAATTGGAAATTACATACTGAAGTTATATAGAAATGAATATAAGATTCATAGAAGAGAATTGAACTGTAATAGAAGGATATTACAGAAAAGACTTGAACTGGAATCACATCAGATGAATAATCTACAGAGTAGTCTAGTCATTGATAGACTTGTATAACCTTTATAGGTTGAATGATCTGCGAGTAGCATGTTCTACTTGGAAGGTGGACAAGGCTAGCCGGGTTATAGCCGTGGAGCGTTTTGCTAATAGTCGATAATCGTCGCGAGGTATGTGATTCTTCCTATCCTCTTGAGCATGATATTTTAAAGAATATATATATAGTACGGTAGACGTACGTGTGTTAACTGAATAATAATTATGGCAATGTCTTTTGACTTAAGCCTGAATAATCTTGAAGTATTTCAAAAGAATACTGAATCATTTTTTAACAGAAGAGTAATACTTGGTTTTAAAAGCTTAAGAGTTATACTAGCTTTATGGGAAGTTAGGTATAACGGCTTAAGAGAGATAAAAAGAATGATTTATTGATTTAAGAAGTTAAGAGACTTGATCTTAAAAGATAAGAGACTTGACTTAATGAAATTTTGTTAAAAAGTGTGAAACCTCATTCGTGAGTAATGAGTACTTGGTTTTTAAAAGGAGTAATCTTTTACTGATTTAGGAAATCAGAATAAGTATCGAACAAACCACCGTAGCGCTAATAAAGGGAAATGTTTTGACTAATAAAGTATTATTAAAACCAGTAGAAACTTCCATCTGCATAGAAGCTAAGATGAGACAAAATGATATTACATTTCCTAGATCATGGCTGCTGTAATAAGATTGTTATGAACAAGAATAACCTACTCACACATAAGGTATATGTTTCTCAAATTGTTTTAAAGGATTAAAACTATGAACTAAGAAACCTTTCGAAAATGAGAAACTTGAGTAATTGAAATTAGGCAAACTTGAACGTTTGGAAAAGAATGTTGTTACTTGATTTTACAAAGAGAAGTGTATTGATTTACTTCAAAGGATAATCACTCTATTTTTATATACTACGGGTATTGTGTGACTTTTGCGAAAGTAACGTATCTTTTAAAAGAGTTAATGTATGAAGTACTTTGGGGATAAAAACCCGATCTTGTTAATCATATAGTAGAAAGTACCTTGTGTGAATAATTTGATTGTGTTGGTTTGTGATAGCCTTGTAAAACTTTCTTGTTGATTTGATAAGGAAACATGCTAGGATGCTACATGTGTTAGTATCTTGTGATGATTGTGTAAAGGGGTTTCCCTCGATTGCGCTTAAGTTGTTTAACGATCAGCCGTTATGTTGGTATTGTACCACTCACCTTGACATGTTCCCGGAGGTTATCGCCGCCTCCGACGCGGGTAATACTCGAGCGATGCAGGTGACTATGATTCGAGGATACCTCACGCGGGTCCCGGACCTATGCGAGCTACGAGTTCCGTGTTAGTGTGCGCCTTTATGGTCATGCGATCTATGTGGCCACGCGATCGCGAGTCCAGCGGATGCCGGGAGTAGCTACCCTCGATGCGGAATACCTCATGCAGCCATTGGAGTGGCCTATGCGAGTCGCGGAAGTTCCATGGCTAGACGCGTACATTTGATCTGCGGCAGTGACCACTTTGATCATGTGACGGTGCAGACAGATCTCATGATCTGATTTATGACCGCTTGTATCGCTGGTGTTAGTAGTCGGCTATGCCTTCGTACTTACTCCGTACGGTTTTATGATGACATAGGTGGGACCTGGTGTTCATGTGTATTCCTTGGTGCTTTTATATCATAGATCGCCAATGGCGGAAGGTATTCCACGCATAATTGCTGTTGTGGGCGTGAGACCCATAGTTATATTTGAGTGATGACTTGAGGGTGTGAGTCCCTGACTTGACATGACTGCTTATTTATTGTGAACTGTAGTTTGGTTATCATACATGTCTCCTGCTTTATAGACTACTATGATTTCATTTACGATTTTCGATTTCACATACTGTACTGTTATCGACCTCCTTCGGGCCGCGTTCATGCCGCAGTTGAGGTACACCGATCGTTGATCCTAGCTCTCGTGGTCACGATTGCGTTTGGGAAGCTCCGTTTCTCCGGAGGCTTATCTTGGTATAGTCCCCTGTTGTTGTAGGTGCTTACATTCAGGGGTATGACGGGGCCCTGTCCCGTCGTTGTTGTCATATCTTTCGTAGAGGTCTGTAGTACTGTTGTGGGCAGGGTTGTAAGGGGATGTAACTGTTCGGATCTAAGTTTTTATATATATATGCCGAAAGGCAACTTTTCTCCAGATAAATATGTGTCTTCTTTACATTGTTTCATGTATTGTTTTATATTCCGCTGATTACTCTGATGTTGTATCACTAGGGTGCCCGGGGTAAGGCACCAGTCACGGGCCCGGGTTCGGGTCGTGATAGACTCCCTCCTTGATCAGCTCCTTTACTTTGTCTCTGAGTGTATAACACCTTCCCATGTCGTGTCCGATGGCCCCAGAATGGTATGCACAACTTTTGTTCCCATCATGAGCTTTGGACTTGGGATTGGGCACATTCTTTGGAATTGGCTGGAGTATCCCTGCAAACCTCAACCTCTCGTACAACTGCGACAAAGGCTCGGCTAAATGGGTGTATACTTTGGCTGGCCTTTCTGTGGCATTTAGGCGGGGTGTGAAGATGTTTGGTGGACGGGCTTTTGGTTGTGGCGTATACACGTGTGGGTATCGCAAGGGATTGTCATACGTATTGCGAAAATAGGTTTGTGGTGGCCTTTGGTTTGTGTTTAGCTGGAGTACGTTAGGCATTCGGTTTTGTGTGGGATGTATGGGTGCATTGTATATTGGCTGAATGGGATATGTAGTAAGTGCATCGTAATAATTTGGAGGTTTTGACTGCTTTAGTTATTTGCGTGGTGAGTGCTCTGGTGAGGTTCTTGAGCCTTTTGATTTCAGCCTGCAGGGTTGCCATTTGCTGTGGTAATTGTGCGAGGTGTTCGATCGTATCTATACTGCCTTTCTTTTCAGAGACCCCTGCTTTGCCTATAGGAACCAAGACAGTTCCACTGCTCGCTCAAATGCCGCTTGAATCGACCATGTCATTGGACCGTTTTGATCTTGTGAGATATCGATGTTACGCCATTGCTTAGTCAAATACAAATCGACCTTTGGGAAGATGATAAATCCTTTAGACAACATGTAGCAAACTGCGTTAGTGTAAAGCACGTGATTTTGCAAAAGTGTAAATAGCATTTAGCAAGTACATGTTGCACATAAATTATCGTATTGCAAGCGAGTCCTAACATGCATGGGGACCCTTTTATGCCAGAGGTAGGCCTAAACGTCACATATGCGAGGTTATGATGGATTTGTCCAAGCCCAATCAGTAATGCTTTTGTTGGAAATGGCGACCAAATGACGTGCACTTTTTCCAATTTCAGCATGACATGATTGGGTTTGGATTTGTCTATCATTGTCACGCTACACATAATATCTTTGGTTGGTCGTTGGGTTGAGAAACCCGTCGACAAGTTAGTGTCTTCCTAATGGTGTCGATGCCAAGGATTGTCCCACCTAGGTAAATGCATGCATGCCCTAAAATAAAGGGTGGTATAGCTCATCTTAAGTTTCTAAGATTTGGCTTTTCTAGACGCTTGAGTTCCCGAGCGGACAACTCGAGTGAGAAGGCTACGCGGCTGATCAGACGAACCGATCTAACTCCGCGCAGGCGCCAACTCTCCTAAATTTGGATATTTTTGAAAGAAATTTGCGGGTGCGCGAAGCACACCAGCGCGTGAGTGTGTGATAGTGTGAATTTTCCAGAATGGAAGAAATATGAGCGGAATGCCAGTTTAAGGAAAGCAGTAAGGCAGGTAGCAATTAAAATAAATAAACAAAATACAGCACACAAAATTTAAATGCAAAAAGTAATGCCAAATAATAACCCTAGGTCTGTTGTGGTTAAGAACCTTATTCCCCAGTGGAGTCGCCATTTCTGTCACGCCCCTTTTCGACCGCGACATTTTATAAATAGCTCCTGCTTAATGAAAAGGTTAGAAAATAAAATAAATGCTAAAAGTGCAAAAGAAAGAATGCTAAAAGGGTGCTAAAGGATAAAATAATGCTAAAAGGTGCTAAAAGTGCTAAATGCTAAAGGGTTCGCGGAGTCGCCACCTAATTAATTGGGTGAATTAGGACACCTAAATGTTAACTAGTTTAAAGTAAACATTAACTCCATTAATGGTCTGCTAAACTTAATGAGATTCTGGGTAAGGGTTCTTTATTAATCTAGAGGGAAGGGGTTAGGCACCCTCTAAGATCCGCCAACTTGCGATTGTCCTGCCAAACCTAGGGTTAATTATTATGCTAGAAAAAAGTATATTTAAAACATTTAAGCGGCGGAGTATAAGATATACTTTCTAAAAAATATTTTTTCTGCAAGGCTTATGTGTGAAAGTCAAGGTCAGTTTTGAAAAAAATATGCAATTAGGATGCCATATTAGATATAGGTAAAACAGTATTAAGATGTATGCAAGTATTCTTCTACCTAAAGAGTATATATCGCTTAGCATGATAATATTATTGTGATAGGGAAAACGTGGCATATTATGCAACTGCTGTATTTTCTTACTCTGTATTAATAGGAATTTGCAACACGGTTTTAAGAATGTTTTGGCAAATAATATCCCAGCTTATTATGCAAGTGTAGGGTATTAAGTGATCTATTATAACTATTAAACAAGGCAAGGCGAACCTAAAGTAATTAATTTAAGGTAAGTAAGTCAGACTCATTTCTAGCTATTGATTCAAAGGTTTAACTATTCTAAATGCTAATTAATTAGTGTAGCGTTAGACAATTAATTTACAACAAATAAATGAGGCAGAATAGATAATAAGTAAAGATGACTCGAAGGAAAGGCGATGTCTTTTCGCCGGCGGCTTGGATTTTCAGGGCGGAGATGAAGATGCACACAGATGTAGGTTTTCACGTTTACTACAATGAGTCTCGCCATGAGACTCTTTGTTGCTCCGATGCGTTTTCATGCAAAAATAAGAGAAGATAAAGATTAGTACGAGCCCCAAATAATAATAAACAAGTACTAGGTATAAGAATTAGCACATATGATTTGAAACATGTATGCATGATTGAATTGCGGGATAGCGAAATAGGCAAGGAGCAATAAGGGGAGCCGAACCAGATGTATATACGTATGAGGCAGGGTGCCAGGCAATATGCAGGAGAGAAGCAATTAATTTCAAGATTAGCAAGTAAGAAATAAACAAAAGGGCAAATCTGAGGGCGGGACGTACTATAAGGATCACATAAAGGGAATGCGAAAATGGGCAGAGCCCTAATAGGCGTATATGTCACAGTGGCATACTTAAATATACGTTCAGTATTACCCAAAGCTAAGCAAGCATATCAATGTGTTTTAAGAACAACTGGAACCCTCCCTACATAGCAAACAATTCGCAGCTTTAAACACCCTGTATCCTGGTCCTTCTATATTGCGTTAGTACATTTGCTTTGCAGGGATACAGCAGACAAGTATCTTTTGTAAACATGTAATAGTCTTATTTCCTTACTCCAAATAGCCTGCTATGTTTGGTTTCGTTTTATTACTGAATTAACACATGGATCATGGATGCAAAAATTGAGTTCCTCTTATATTTTGCCTAACCATATATTATTGAGTAAATTCAATAGATGTAGACCAAGAAAATAACTTCAATACACCGGTAGAAATATGTGTTATACAGATCCATTATAGCAACAAATCAAACATGTGTGGACTGATGAAAGCGACACACAACATTGAGTTGCTAAAGGGTTCGCGGAGTCGCCACCTAATTAATCGGGTGAATTAGGACACCTAAATGTTAACTAGTTTAAAGTAAACATTAACTCCATTCTAATGGTCTGCTAAACTTAATGAGATTATGGGTAAGGGCTCTTTATTAATCTAGAGGGAAGGGATTAGACACCCTCTAAGATCCGCTAACTTGCGGTTGTCCTGCCAAACCTAGGGTTAATTATTATGTTAGAGAGAATGCATGTTTTAAAAAATATTTGAAGAGAAAGATGATGCAAGTGTTTATAAAAGGAATGTATTTTGATAAAATATTTATAAGGCTAATGCTATAACAATATGTGTAAAGTCTAAAGGCATGCACTTATATTATTTGTAAAAAATGATGCGAAGTTGATTTGTTAACTAAGTGCACGTATTTACTTGCTAACTTAATTTTGATTAACATAAGACTTAATTTTACAATTGAGAAGAATCTATGTCTGAATTTCATGATTAGATGTGCAAATTTAGTTGTTAGGAAAAAGTTTAGATGTGCGTGATAAACCTAGGATAAATAATTAGAAATGCCTTTCTGATTATAACACTACCCACCCAATTTATTTATTCCAGGACTGATTGTTCTAGACCACCTATTAATTACAAAGTTAAATAATTAGGCAACAATTTAAACAAATAAGATAAAAAGGGTGGATATGATCGCGGCTTTCAAGATGTGTAGCGACATCATCTTGTCTTAGGAATTTCTGAAGCGGGAATGTGAATGCGGATGCACATAGACGCGGGTTGCCATTTGAAGTAGCTCGTGATGAGTCTCGCAGTGAGACTCTTCGTTTTGCTCCGATGCATTTCATGTAAAAATAAGAAAGATAAGGATTAGTACGAGCCCAATTAAATAACGAATAAGCACTTGACACATAGTTTATATTTGAGCAAGCATGCATGTAAAGGCCAACAGAGGCAATATCAGATGGGAATAAGCTGCCAGCAGGTGGTAGAAAGAAATAGGGATGGGCAGGTATGCAGCCAACACACAGAGGAGAGAAAAAAGATAACAGGCAGGCCCAAAATGCATGCAAACATGTTCAAAACCAAACCAACATAATAGACACAGCAGTAGAACAAAGAGTAGGAAATAAAATGGCATCTGAACTTATACATATAAGAAAATATAGTTAAATAATTCATGAAAGCTATATGTTATTGGACCTGGGTCTAATCGGCTAGGGCTGAAATGTATTGGACTTACTATTTGGTTTAACAATGGTGATGGGCTCGGCAGAATGCAAAAGGAGAAAAGAAGGGAGAATAAATATACTAGTTAAAGGATATCTAAACTCATCTGTGCAAACTAAAATATACTAGCGAGAGTAGGTTAATTCCAACTATTTCATTGGCTCAATTTAACACAGTGAAGTAGGAAAAGGACGAGCAAAGGGGTGGGCTCAAAATATTGAGAGAATGCAAAGCAAATAAACAAGATAACAAAGAATGAGCTAAGCCCATAAATATCCTAGGATGGCAAATAGGGATGACATGCTAAATGACGGTACTACCTACAATATATTATATCACATATCTCAGGCTCATATATATCCAAACATAAGCACAAGATACAAGAATTTATAGCTTAAAGAGAAAAAATGCAACTTGATTAACTACAAGCACTGTTTCATTAACAAATAACAAGACCAAGCACAAACATTTTACCAAACAATCTAACATGACTGAATCTATATTGATTATCTAGGGGACTTAGTGGTTTCCGAACTCAAGAGATATACAGGATATGGGCTAGTAATTGTGCAACCTTCTTTGACAAAACAATTGTATATCAAGCAAAAACTCATCATGTTAAGATATGATACACACATACCTTAACCAAATGGCAAGAAAACATTATAGGCATATGCAAACAGGTTCAAGGTCTCATATATAGCTAAGTGTTCAAACAAGTGATCTAATCATACCGAATAGGGATGCAGGAAAAGGATTCATTTAGCACTTAAGCATATAAGCATACCATAACTACTTCGGCTCCCATACTTCTTTTGAGTTTGAAACATGGCATAGATAAATTACTTAAATAGACTTCCAGTTGTCTTAATTAGAGGCAAAGTAAGGCTGAGAGCTAATGTCATCCTAAACATGTGATTCTGAGCATGGAATGAGATTCATATGGTATGGGAATGACCCAAGAGATACACAGATTTGAGAAAAAGAAATCTAGTTAACAGATATATCATGCATTAGAAAAACAAGTAACTTGCACCTTGACAACAGATAGAGACACCAGGACTATAAGTAAAGAACAAAAAACAGGACATTAAAATGGGAAGGGACTGGACAGTGGCGATAATGCCCTCGATTGACACAGGCAGCGCTTAACTTTGTGCCTACTACTAATGGCACAAATCTTTATTGAACCAATATTAAGAGTAACAAAACATATATACGATAATGGGGAAGTAAGCCTAACATCGCATGTTCAAGTATTGATGACTAGCAAAACCAGCGGGCAAGTCGCCAAACCATACCAAATCGAAAGAACTTTACTACTCCGATATCATGTTCTATTAAGCGAGTGATTACAGTAAGCGTGAATCCATTTCATGATTTTAATAAACGACAACAAACTTAGGCTAACCGAAACTGATTAACATAACAATATATTTAGGCATAGCGACACGACAAGACTGAGTTTAACAGGATTAACCAACATAGAATACAACAAATGCATAAGGGGACATAGAATATATGACTCAACGTATTTAGGCATCAATAGTCCAGCGGACAGATTAACAAATAATTTTAACGATGGCCAGCATCATCTTCATGCATCAATGAACACAAATATGAATGAACCAATACATGTTTAGTCATAAAAGAGACACACAGCAATACAAAATGGACTGAGAAGAATTCGGTTTTACCTTCTCCGGGCAGCGACCCGGGGCAGCGTATCAAGTCGTCGGTCCACTCGACGGGTTTTGGGTTTACGATGCGAAAAGGGCGAGATTTGTTTGCTGATTTTTGGGCTAGAATTGAAAGAAGGGGATTCGAACTTCCTATTCTTGCGATGCTAGTTGTTTAGGTGCTGAGCCCCCTAACTCCCGATGCCTGTCGGTTCTCCCCGATGTCCTGCTGCCCTCTGAGTTGTTGACTGCTGCTAAGGGGGATGTCGAATCGATGTTGTGGGTCTCTCCGAACCTGCCGTCGCTCAATGTTGCTATTGGACTCCTCTGAGCCCTGCCCTACTATGCTCTGAATCGATGCCTATTGCATGCATGACGGTTCTATATTTATAGCTATGATTTTGGGTTCCAAGTTTGGTAAGTGTTTAAGGCTGAGATTTATGCTTGATTCGTGCTTGATTTGGGTTGATTTGTTACTGATTTCGCGCGATTCAAATCGGGTTATGATAAGGTAAACGATTTGGAAGGATTTGTTTAGTTATGGTAAGAAATCGTTGGCTAGGTGTGTGTGGGTAAGGAAAGGAAAGTCGCCGGATTTTCCACCCTGAAAATCCGGCGAGATTCGCGGCTAAAGGGCAGAGGAGTGTGCGGCGGTTCTTTTTTAGGGTTTGAGGTTTTGTTCTTGAAGGTTCTGAACGATGGGCAAAAGGGAAATGAGGGTTGGGCGTGATAAGGGGCGAGTTGGGCTGCGGGTGTTGGGCCTGTGGGCGTGGGTTGCGGGTCGCGGATGGGTATTAGTTTAGGTGTTAATTAGTTAATTAAATTAATAAATTATGCTTAAATTATTTAGGTGCTTTATTAATCTAATTGTTATAAATGCGGGCGTGCTATTTAATTAGTGTTTAATATTTTAGAACGCGGCGCTATTAAAATCTTATTTATTGTGCATTATTATTTAAAAGTAGTTATGAAATTTCTTTGCGTATTAATAAATGCAACTATGCTACTTGACACGACGTCATTGCTAAATTATTTATTTTATGTATTTATTATTAATTAAGAATCATGACAGGGCTTAAAATTAATTAATGCGGGCGCGGGACTCTAAGTGCTTAATACTCTACGTAAGACGCGGTGCCATTATTAAATTGCTTATTTATGTCTGTATTTAATGTTCTATCGCTGCATTTTATTATAAAAAATCATAAAAAATTATTTTACAAAATTAGTCTAATTTATAGTTAATGACTGGACGGGAGGGTCAAAATTGGGTGTCAACAGCTGTCCCTCTTTGTATGGAGATGATGGAAGAATCTTCGGACAAAGACGTTGACTCATAGTCAATTTTGTCTCGACCCTCAGAATTAGAATGTTGGGCAATTAGGCAAGGCTGACGCAAAAATCAAAATTTGTCCCAGTGTCGAGCTATGACGACACTGGGCTGCCAGGGTCAAATACCAAGGCGGGCTAACGCGGACTCAAAGCCTGTCCCAGTGTCGAGTTATGACGACACTAGGCTACCATGGTCAAAACACCAAGGCAGGCTAACGCGGACTCAAAATTTGTCCCAGTGTCGAGTTATGATGACACTGGGCTATGGTGCTAAAAATAAAAAATAGAAGTAACTGGCTTGAACCTGGGGTGTACCGCTATGGCTTATGGTGCTGGGTTTTATGGTGATGCGGAACGAGTGGACCGACGCTTGAGGCTGCTTCTGCCATTCATTGGGAAGGTTGGCCCCCCAACAAATTGCCCCGGTTCGCTGTAAGAGAAAATCCACGTTGTGCTCCTGCTCCTGCATGCTAAGACTTAAACAAACGGTTAGTGCATAACTGTTAAGGCAAAATGATGATGCATAATTTTAAAAGCAATGCAACTGTGAGTAGAAAATGTTATCCTGCAAAAATGTGATGCGTGTTGTGTTGATGCGATGCTGCAAATGTTGTGATTTCGCCCTTGCACGGACGTGTTGCGATTGTGAATGCGGATATGTTGTCCTTTGCTGCAACTGTCCCTGTAGACTAATGTCATGACCCGTTCCGGGGCCCGTGACTGGTGCCTTACCCCGGGCACCCTAGTGATACAACATCAGAGAAAAACCAGCGGAAATAAAAACTTAAACATTTAAATAGACATGGATCAAGATAAAAGAAAATAGGCCAACCAAAACGGTTGCCTTTCAACATATATAAATATAGACATTTGAGCGATAATCCTTACAACCCCGCCCACAACAAAGGCTCTGCACCTCTAAGATTTATACAACAACTATGACGGGACAGGGCCCCGCCATACCCCTGAATGTACAAGAACCTACAGACTCAGGGTAACATACCAAAAGATAAGCCTCCGAAGGAACGGAGCTTCCCAATACGCTGAAAAGTGATCCTAAACGCGGGGATCGGACGTAGATGTACCTCACTGCGGCATGCAGCCCGAAGGAGGTCGATAACAGTACCAAGTATGTGAAACTGTAAATACTATAAATGAAATCATAATAGTCTATATAAAGCAGGAGACATGTATGATAACCAAACTACAGTACACACATATAACAGTTATATCAAGTCAGGGACTCAAGCCCTCCAAGTCATTACTCAAATATAACGATGGGTCTCACGCCCATAACATCAATCATGCCCGTGGAATACCTTCCTCACTGACGGCAGTCTATGTTATGATAACGCCAAGAAGTACACCTGAACACCAAGTCCTACCTGATGCCAAAGCCGTACTAACAATACAATACAACCAAACCACGAAGGCGACACGGGCAAGTACTGGCCGACTACGGATACCAAGCGAGCGGTAAAACCTCATGGAGAGCTAGTCCATGGAATAACAATCCCAATTGAACCATACCCGTGCGCCACGCATCGTGTCAGTATGTCCAGAAGGAAACAACAAGATAGCAATCCCAATGGAACCATACCCGTGCGCCACGCATCGTGTCAGTATGTCCAAAAGGAAACAACTAGACAGCAATCAAAATGGAACCATACCCGCGCGCCACGATCGTCGGTATGTCCAAAGCGATTAGCAAAAATAACACTATCAGCGGAGGCGTGCGGAATTCTCCACATCGCCGTGACGCGTCGAGTAAGTTCTCAACAAGTCAACCGGCCTCCATCGAGACGCGATAGTATAGAAACACAATTCTTGCACAACAAAGGCTATCACAACAAGCATAGGCAAGTTTCACAAAGAACAAGCATAGGCAAGTTATACATAACTCAAGGTACTTTCATTTTATGCCAAAGTCGGGTTTTAACCTAAAGTACTAATCACGTAAAATTCCTTTTAAGAGATCCATTCCTTTTATAAAAATCACCCGATACCCGTAGTATAAAAATAGAGTGACTTACATCTTTTAAGTAAACCAAAACAACTTCCATACTTTCCTTTTTAAAACCAAATTAAGGCAATACCATGCCTTCTTTTTGGACCAAAACACTTCTCTTTTTAAAGTCAAGTTACCACATTAAAACCAATGATAAAAACCTTCTTTTGTTCTCATAAAGTCGTTATAACTAACTTCCCATAAAGCTGTTATAACACTTTATGTTTTAAACCAATTTAAGACAAAACAATGCCTTTATTTTCCCTAGAGTTCCAGTTTGCCTAATTTCAATTACTCAAGTCTCTTTATTTTAGAAAAGTTTCATAGTTCGATGTCTTAATCTCCTTTAAAACAATTGAGTAACATATGCCATAGGAGTGAGCAGTTTATTCTTGTTTATAACCATTTATTAAAGCAGCCATGATCTAGAAAATGTAATATCATTTTGTCTCATCTTAGCTTCTATGCAGATGGAGGTTTCTACTGGTTTTAATACAATACTTCATTATTCAATACATTTTCCTTTATTAACGCTGCAGTGGTTTGTCGATACTCATTACGATTCAAATCAAGAAACATTATTCCTTTTAAAACCAAGTACTCATTACTCACGAATGAGGTTTCACACTTTTAACAAACTTCATATCAATACAATTAAGTCAAGTCTCTTATCTTTTAAGATTAAGTCTCTTAACTTCTAAAAATCAGTAAACCATTCTTTTTATCTCTCTTAAGACGTTATACCTAACTTCCCATAAAGCTAGTATAACTCTTATGTTTTCAAAACCAAGTATTACTCTTCTTTCAAAAAGGTTTCTTATTTCTTTTGAAATACTTCAAGATTCTTCTTATTCAGGCTTAAGTCAAAAGACATTGCCGTAACACTACATTCAGTTAACACACGTACGTCTACCGTACTATATATATATTCCTTTTAAAATATTTCAAGGTTCTTATTATTCAGGCTTAAGTCAAAAGACATTGCCGTACAACTATATTCAGTTAGCACACGTACGTCTACCATATTATATATACATATTATTCAGGCTTAAGTCAAAAGACATTGCCACACGTACGTCTACCGTACTATATGTATTCTTTTAAAATACTCCATGCTCAAGAGTATAGGAAGAATCACATACCTTGCGACGATTATCGACTATAAGCAAAACGCTCCACGGCTATAACCCGGCTAGCCTTATCCACCTTCCAAGTAGTTCATGCTACTCGCAGAACATTCAACCAAAAAGGTTATAAGTCTCATCAGAATACAAATTCTATGTAAGTCTGATTTAATCTTCTACTCTAATATTCTTCCGATGTGATTTGATTCAAGTCTTTTCTGTAATATCCTTCTATTACAGTTCAATTCTCTTCTATGAATCTTATATTCATTTATATACTACTACAGTATGTAATTCCCAATTACAATAGAAGGACAGTAATATTTACCTCGATGAGCCCAAAATTATCCAAGTTTAAAGTCGATCCTGAGAAAGGTTTAGCTCCTACTCCGCGCGCTCCAATTCGCTCCAACAACCCTTAGAAGTTCTACGCAACTTCTATTTAACACGTCAACCGACTATGAAGGTTTTCCTTCGGGTTTCGTTTTGTGGCTACCGGAAGTCTAATCGTATTTTCCGGGCTTTTCGGATCGAGGTAACCGTGGGAATACTACATGGTATTTGGGCCACGGTCTGTGGGCATTCTAACAATACTAGGAGAGTATTTCTATACCACAAAAGGGGGTATTATACGAAAACAACTAGGCTAGGGGGGTAGGCTCGGCCGAGGGCCTCTCAAAGGGGGGAGGGTGGTGGCGGACGAACTACCACAAGGGGGGAGGGAGTATTTAAGACTTAGAAAGATTGCTCAAGTTTGGATGAAGAAAGTCTTCAACTTAGAGGGGTATTTATAGGTCAAGCAATGGCCAACCAATGGCCAAGATCAAGCCAAGTGCCATGCAAGTGTAGGGCTAGGATTTAACCATGTGTACCTTATCCATCTACCACACCAACTTGCACAAAATATCCTACCAACTAAAGCCACCCATTTCGTCCATTACCGCCCACTTCCTTCCAATGTGAGGGTGACACATGTCACCCTCTCGTTGGCCCAAAATGTTTCGTCTCTCGGAAAAATCCGCAAAAATTAGAAATGACATAGCCGGAATTTTCCCTTCGCAAGTCTTGTAAAACGTTTCGTCGAAAAACGATTATTTTCGGCACTTGTGCCCAAATTTCGAACCTATGCCTACTTTAAGGCTTAAATTATTATACGTACGTCCTTACATACATACTCTGGAAATACGGGGTATAACAACTAAAGCTCAAGAAAGAGTTAGTGCATAAGTGCTAAGACAGAATAATAAAGCACGAATAAGAAACGCAATTTTGAGAGTAGAGAAATCGTCCCTGCGTGGATGTGATATGCTGATGATTTTTTGGGCTTGTTGTCTTTGATAAGCGTCATTGCCGTTGACGTCACGCTCCTGTAGACTAAAGCTCAAGAAAGAGTTAGTGCATAACTGCTAAGACAGAATAATAAAGCATGAATGAGAAAAATGCAATTTTGAGAACAGAGAAAATCGTCCTTGTGTAGATGTGATATGCTGATGATGGCGTCGTTTTCGGACTTGTCGTTGTTTTCGGACTTGTCATCGTTTTCGGACTTGTCGTCGTTTTCGGACTTGTTGTCGTTTTCGGACTTGTCGTCGTTTTCGGACTTTTCGCTGCTGCTCCTGTAGACTAAAGCTCAAGAAAGAGTTAGTGCATAACTGCTAAGACAGAATAATAAAGCATGAATGAGAAAAAATGCAATTTTGAGAACAGAGAAATCATCCCTGCGTAGATGTGATATGCTGATGATGGCGTCGTTTTCGGACTTGTTATGCTGATGACGTCATTGCCTGGACGTATTGCTGCTGGCGTCGTTGCGTGGACTTCTTTGTCGGCCGATAACGTCATTACTGGGCGTGTTCTTCTTTGGCGTCGTTGCGTAGACATAGTGCTGATCACGTCTTTGTCTGGACGTATTGTTGCTGGCGTCATTGCGTGGACTTGATGTCGATAACGCGTCATTATGCGGGCGTATTCGATGGCGTCGTTGCGTGGACTTGCTGATCACGCCGTCGTTATGCGGGCGTGTTCTTCTTGGCGTCGTTGCGTGGACTTCTTTGGTGATAACGTCATTGCACGGGCGTATTCGCTGGCGTCGTTGCGTGGACTTGCTGATCACGTCGTTGTCTGGACGTGTTGCTGCTGGCGTCGTTGCGTGGACTTGCTGTGCTGATAGCGTCGCTGCTTGGACGTGTTGCTGCTGGCGTCGTTGCGTAGACGTATTGCTGCTGGCGTCGTTGTGTGGACGCATTGTTGCTGGCGTCGTTGCGTGGACTTCTTTGCGGCCGATAACGTCATTGCTGGGCGTATTCTTCCGGGCGTCGTTGCGTGGACTTCCGATCACGTCGTTATGCGGGCGTGTTCTTTTGGCTGATCGGTGTATTTTATATACACCTTTTAGTCTGCTTTAGTTAGTCTTTTGTCCCATTTTGCACATATAAGTGTCGTATTAGGATAGTTTTCTTTCTATTGAGTCAAAGTGGTTGAAATGGCCAAATGGCGGAAAAGGAGCAAAAAGGGCAAAAGAGGAGATGCGGTGTAAAGCAGAAAGTGGCGAACGAGGCTAAAATCCGGACCAGCGCGCGGTACTCGCGGCCAGCGAGGGCGCGCGCCATTATTCGTAGAGGCAAAGACTCGGCGCTGGCCGCGCCTACCGAATCACGCAGTGCGGCGCCTAAACATCCGAGAGCTACAAGATCTGATCGCCGGGCGCCTCGAGCAGCCAGATATCGGGGCGCGGCTAAAACACCCGACGGATCGCAGAACTCGTCGCCATGGCGCTTGTCATGGCAGCGGCGCCGCAGTAAAAATTAGGTCTTTTACGGATTTTTGGCCAGAACTGCGAGGAAAAAGCTGAGGCATTTTAAACCTATAAAAGGAGAACCCTAGGCAGTTTTTGAGGGTTCCCCTTCTTGCACAACTCAAGATTTTCTTGCTAGGAGATTGGAGACCTAAACATTAGTAATTTCTTTCCTTTTTCTTTTCTTTAATTCAGTTTTTGCATGATGAACTTTGAATTAGTTCTTGTCATATTCATGGCTAGGAACTAATTCTCTTATAGGGCTTTCTATGTTGAATTTCTTGAACCTTATGTTATAAATTAATGCATGCTTATGGTTATTATTCTTATTGAGAGATCTATCCAATAATTGAGTTGAATTCTTGGTAGCTAATTGACAACTAGTTATCACTATATGATTTCTAATCAGATTCTGAAAAGGGGGGATTGTGAATATGCTGTAAGTTGGGTAGACAATCTTGAATTGGGGATGAAAATACCTCAATTAGATTTGTAGCGTTGATGAGAGGCTTAACAACCCTAATTTTGCGCATTGTGTGTGACGGTCAACTAGGTTTTTGTGCTTAATCCTCCTATAGCGTTACCCTTATCAGCGAAAGTTAGGTAAGGAACAATACTGGGGTTGAGTGTTTATATAACCCTAACGGGAGTATAAAACGATTTCGTAAACCTGCTTTCTCCAAAAGAAGAATACCATAAGTAATGCATTAGTAAGTAACATAAGCGGATAGTAAGGATACATAGAAGCCCTATTCTCATCACATCTGAAGTAATTATTTATATTTACTTATCTTTAATAATTCTTAGTTATAAACAACCAATCAAATATTAATTCGCCAAATAGATACTAGAAAATAGATAACTGGTACTTGAACCCTAATCCTAGAGGACGATATTCGGTCTTATCTAAGACTATACTACTTGATACGATAACGTGCACTTGCGTTTAAAAGTGTGTGCATATTACGCGCATCACTGGCGTCGTTGCGTGGACTTAATCGATCACGCCGTTATGCGGGCGTATTCTTCGGGCGTCGTTTTTGGACTTCTTTGTCTTTGATAACGTCGTTGCCTGGACGTATTGTTGCTGATGCTCCTGTATAATAAATGCTCCTGCAAGCTAAGTTTGAGAAAAATTAGTGTATACCTGTTTAAAACTTTAAATGAGATGATAAATACATATGAGACGTGCAATTCTATAGGTAGAGATGTCATCCCTGATACGCCTGATGAATACTGAGATGTTGTCCTTGCACGGACATGCTAAACGCTGCAACTGACGAATTGACATGATGCCTTTGCTGTGTGCGATGCGTGGGTTGCCAATTTGACTTTATGCCCGAGTTGATGCGCTAGGTTTTGTTGCGGAACTCTGAACTTTGACTGCTGATTGTTGATGCCTTTTTCTGCTTCTGTTGCTTCTGATGCGGACTTTGAATTTTGGATTTTTGTCATATCCTCTACCTCTGCTGCTTCTTTCTGCTTTTGCGAAGAAACTTCTTGCCGTATTTTCTGCTTCGGCTATTGCACTTTCTGCTTCTGTTAATATGAAAAGACCTGCGCTCAAAGAAAATTTGTGAGTTTTGGGGGGGTCGATTCGTATTTGACTTCGCCGCCTTGTTCCTTGATATCCGCGTGCCTGGCCTGTTTGGACTTGCAACCCCTGTCTGGTTTCCTACATTGTCCCAGTTTTGAAAAGGGTGTCTGGCCTAAAGTGGGTCTCAATGTAGTTGCTTGTATGTTATGTAAATTATTGTTATTTTCAGAACGAATGGAAAGTTTTCTAATGGTGTGACCAAAGTCGATTTAGGCCGCCTACGTATCCCCATGAGGGAATCAGGTCATGACGTAGTTCATTACAAGCGAATATTGGGTAAAATTCTAAAGGTGGGACCGAAGCCGATATGGCCGCCTACGTATCCGCCAAGGGAATCAGGTCGAACGTAGTTCCAACAAACAAAAGAAAAAATTATTAAAGCTTAAATACGATTTTTTCTTTTTATTAATCTGCTAAGCTAAATTGCTCTTTCTTATCCGGGCTCTAGGCGGACCAGAACAAGGGTGCAAATCCAACCAATACGCCTTCTTGCTCTGCATCATGGCTGGCTGGGTCTTCATGCTCTGCTGTCAGTATCTCCTTCTTTTGGCTTCTGCGTGATGCATGCTTGGATAAACGACTGATTCAAGCGGGGCGGGCTCTGGCCAGGGAACACCTCTCTTCCTTTGGGGTTCATTGTACTCATTGGGGTAGGCCTCCTCCACATGAATGACTCCCTCCTTGATCAGCTCCTTTACTTTGTCTCTGAGTGTATAACATCTTCCCATGTCGTGTCCGATGGCCCCAGAATGGTATGCACAACTTTTGTTCCCATCATGAGCTTTGGACTTGGGATTGGGCACATTCTTTGGAATTGGCTGGAGTATCCCTGCAAACCTCAACCTCTCGTACAACTGCGACAAAGGCTCGGCTAAATGGGTGTATACTTTGGCTGGCCTTTCTGTGGCATTTAGGCGGGGTGTGAAGATGTTTGGTGGACGGGCTTTTGGTTGTGGCGTATACACGTGTGGGTATCGCAAGGGATTGTCATACGTATTGCGAAAATAGGTTTGTGGTGGCCTTTGGTTTGTGTTTAGCTGGAGTACGTTAGGCATTCGGTTTTGTGTGGGATGTATGGGTGCATTGTATATTGGCTGAATGGGATATGTAGTAAGCGGGTACTGGTAATAATTTGGAGGGTTTTGACTGTTTTGGTTATTTGCAGTGACGAGTGCTCTGGTGAGGTTCTTGAGCCTTTTGATTTCGGCCTGCAGGGTTGCCATTTGTTGTGGTAATTGTGCGAGGTGTTCGATCGTATCTATACTGCTTTTCTTTTCAGAGACCCCTGCTTTGCCTATAGGAACCAAGAGAGTTCACTGCTCGCTCAAATGCCCTTGAATCAGTCATGTCGCTGGACCGTGCCTTTGATCTTGTGAGATATCGATGTTCTGCCATTGCTTAGTCAAATACAAATCGACCTTTGGGGAAGATGATAAATCCTTTAGACAACATGTAGCAAACTGCGTTAGTGTAAAGCACGTGATTTTGCAAAAATGTAAATAACATTTAGCAAGTACATGTTGCACATAAATTATCGCATTGCAAGCGAGTCCTAACATGCATGGGGACCCTTTTATGCCAGAGGTAGGCCTAAACGTCACATATGCGAGGTTATGATGGATTTGTCCAAGCCGCCCAACTGTAATGCTTTTGTTGGAAATGGCGACCAAATGACGGTGCACTTTTCCCAATTTCAGCATGACATGATTGGGTTTGGATTTGTCTATCATTGTCACGCTACACATAATATGCTGGTTGGTCGTTGGGTTGAGAAAACCGTCGACAATTTTGGTGTGTTCCTAATTGTGGTGTCAATGCCAATGATTGTCCCACCTAGGGTAAATGCATGCATGCCCTAAAATAAAGGGTGGTATAGCTCTATCTTAAGTTTCTAAGATTTGGCTTTTCTAGACGCAAGGTTCCCGAGCGGACAACTCGAGTGAGAAGGCTACGCGGCTGATCAGACGAACCGATCTAACTCCGCGCAGGCGCCAACTCTCCTAAATTTGGATATTTTTGAAAGAAATTTGCGGGTGCGCGAAGCACACCAGCGCGTGAGTGTGTGATAGTGTGAATTTTCCAGAATGGAAGAAATATGAGCGGAATGCCAGTTTAAGGAAAGCAGTAAGGCAGGTAGCAATTAAAATAAATAAACAAAATACAGCATACAAAATTTAAATGCAAAAATTAATGCCAAATAATAACCCTAGGTCTGTTGTGGTTAAGAACCTTATTCCCCAGTGGAGTCGCCATTTCTGTCACGCCCCTTTTCGACCGCGACATTTTATAAATAGCTCCTGCTTAATGAAAAGGTTAGAAAATAAAATAAATGCTAAAAGTGCAAAAGAAAGAATGCTAAAAGGGTGCTAAAGGATAAAAGAATGCTAAAAGGTGCTAAAAGTGCTAAATGCTAAAGGGTTCGCGGAGTCGCCACCTAATTAATTGGGTGAATTAGGACACCTAAATGTTAACTAGTTTAAAGTAAACATTAACTCCATTAATGGTCTGCTAAACTTAATGAGATTCTGGGTAAGGGTTCTTTATTAATCTAGAGGGAAGGGGTTAGACACCCTCTAAGATCCGCTAACTTGCGGTTGTCCTGCCAAACCTAGGGTTAATTATTATGCTAGAAAAAGGTATATTTAAAACATTTAAGCGGCGGAGTATAAGATATACTTTCTAAAAAATATTTTTTCAGCAAGGCTTATGTGTGAAAGTCAAGGTCAGTTTTGAAAAAAATATGCAATTAGGATGCCATATTAGATATAGGTAAAACAGTATTAAGATGTATGCAAGTATTCTTCTACCTAAAGAGTATATATCGCTTAGCATGATAATATTATTGTGATAGGGAAAACGTGGCATATTATGCAACTGCTGTATTTTCTTACTCTGTATTAATAGGAATTTGCAACACGGTTTTAAGAATGTTTTGGCAAATAATATCCCAGCTTATTATGCAAGTGTAGGGTATTAAGTGATCTATTATAACTATTAAACAAGGCAAGGCGAACCTAAAGTAATTAATTTAAGGTAAGTAAGTCAGACTCATTTCTAGCTATTGATTCAAAGGTTTAACTATTCTAAATGCTAATTAATTAGTGTAGTGTTAGACAATTAATTTACAACAAATAAATGAGGAAGAATAGATAATAAGTAAAGATGACTCGAAGGAAAGGCGATGTCTTTTCGCCGGCGGCTTGGATTTTCAGGGGGGAGATGAAGATGCACACAGATGTAGGTTTTCACGTTTACTACAATGAGTCTCGCTATGAGACTGTCACGACCCGACCCCGGGTCACGACTGGTGCCCTACCTGGGCACCCTGTTCAGGTATACCTCAGAGAAAAGCAGCGGAACATACACAACATAAACACATGTGTAACTATAAAACATCCCAGGCTAGCCGATAAGGCCGCCTTCCAATATATATAACAAAATCAAAAGTACAACTTTACAACATCAGTTCTTACATCCCAACCACATATGTGAATACAGACCTCTAGGAATAACAACTGTGGCGGGACAGGGCCCCGCCATACCCCTGAATGTACATAAATCTACAACACCGGGAAAGATCGTACCAAAGAGACAAGCCTCCGGATAAATGAAGCTTCTGTCGTCAGCTAAGTGATCCTAAGAATGTGGATCCGCCACCTGCTTACCCTTTCCTGCGGCATGAACGCGGCCAGGAAGGGTCGATTACACAATATGTACTAAGTATGTAAAACTGGAAAATACTGTAATTACAACATAAGTTTAAAACAAAGACGGAGACATGTATGATAACGAATTACGATTACGGTGCCTTACTATGAGAGTAAATCAGGGAATACGTATAACATCACAATAGGAGACTCTGATCAAATCATGGGTAGCGAACCCATAGAAGCAGTGGTATAACGTCTTAGGGTTCTTACCCGCCATTTATACTCTTACCTCAGGCGGTGGTATAACGTCTTGGCGGTTTGCCCCTCATTTATACTCTTATCCTGGAGAAGGTAATAAAACAGGTGGTATAACGTCTAGGGGGTTTACCCCTCATTTATACTCTTATCCTGGAGAAGGTGGTATAGCGTCTTGGGGGTTTGCCCCTCACTTATACTTTTACCCTATCTCAACGTCGTCACAATAAATAAGCAAGTTAGAAATCCCCCTAACTTCTTATTAGTCTTATTCATCTACACTCTCATTTTAGCTTACTTAAGGCACTTAATATGTTATTATAAATCCGGGAGTTTAACCCAAAGTACTACGTACTTCTAACCTTTTAAAAATGACTCATTTTCATATAACACTTCCAAGATACCATTAACCGTAGTATCAAGTCAAAATTACTTTTCAAGACAAGTCACAATACCTTTAGAAATAAAGTTAGGTTTCTAAATCAAGTGACTCCTTTTTATTATAAAAACTTAGGCAATTGATGCCTTAAAATCAAATTGCATTTTCATTAGAACAAGTCATTTATCTTTCCATAAAGCAAATATAACTAACTCCCCATAAAGTCGTTATATTCACTTTATACCTTAGCCAAATACAATTTCCTATCCAAGGGACTTATACGTTTAAAACGGAACAAGTATCACATACTTTAAAACTCTTCAAGTCCCTTAACTTTAATAAAACATTAGACATCCTTAATACTTTCAAAGAAGTGAGTTAATCTCCTAACTCACCCGACTTGGCCATTCAATAAACTAGTAAAGGATATCAAGCTCTTGTACGTCTACCGTAATATATACGTGTAACTAGTCATGCTCAAAGGATAGGAAAAGTTCTACATACCTCGCCGGGTCAAACCACTTGCCAAGTACAAAGTCCCGCCCGTAGTATGTTAACCTATAATATTCAAAATACGTCTATTAAGGCCTTACTTCAAACGTAGAATATTATAAGTGTCAAGTCGCTAAATCCTACGGAAAATCGGACAGCACCTCCTTTGTTTTTACTAACTTTGCCACCTTTTTCAAGGCCGAATACAATAACCAAACACGCCACATTTAAGGCACAATCAAAGCAATTAATCAATAGGATTACGCCTACTAGGCGTGTAAAATTCCGCCCAAACGATAACAAACTAATACAAACTATAAGTCCAAATTCGCCACGAGTTCAACAATACCAATTCTTAACCAATTTCCATTTCAATCCAAATTGGTAGCATAACATGATATCAAGTCGCATTTGATTATAATAACCATAATCTTCAAGTAAGTAACATGCGACGATTTCTAATAAACGACCAATTAGTAATCCAATTTTCAAGTGGCTTGTATAACATTTCGGATTTAGCTACAAGCAATCCATAATACTTATAACTTCAACCTATCAACTTCATGCTAGCAACAAGTAAAGCTAACAACAACAATATAAATATGTAATCTTGTAACACATTTAAAAGACAAGATTATACCTTAACGATTCTTAATCCAACTCCAAGTCGCTTCCTTAGTAGTTTAGAGCCTCTCCAAGACACTTCAATCCGCTTGTTGAGACCCTTAGAACAACACCAACAATTATCCTTCAAATCTCCAAACAAAACCTAGAAAGACAACTAGGTTTTCGTTTTGCGACTAACCCGTAAACTCTCTTTTTCCAAGACTTTTCTATTGAGATGTGTTTACAATACACCTAAGAACCTTGGTTTAAAGTGTGGAGCTAAATGGATCACAAACAAAGTTTTTTTTTTTTTTATGAAACCCAAGAGCTCAAGCTCTATGTTCATCCAATTTTTCAAGAAATTTTCTAAGTGTTGGCACTAGTAGTGCTACTAGTAGTAATATAAAGGGTCATGGAGGGACAAGATGCAACCATTTGGGTGGCTAGGATGAAGTCTTTCAAAATATCAAGACTAGTTGACCCTTTGACTTTAGTCAAAATTCTCAAGCTACACTTGCAAGACTTTAGTCATCCAAGACTTATGGTAAATGACCATTTTGGACATGCCTAAATCGACCAAGGCATCAATAAGGGGGGTGACACGTGTCGCCCTCCCATTCGTCACAATAATACGTTTTCCGAAAAAAATTTCATAATTCCGATAAATTTTTACAAGTCTCCAATCTTAACACTTGTGAGTTCTTACGTACGTTCTTAAAACATGTCCTGTAAATACGGGGTGTAACAGAGACTCTTTGTTGCTCCGATGCGTTTTCATGCAAAAATAAGAGAAGATAAAGATTAGTACGAGCCCCAAATAATAATAAACAAGTACTAGGTATAAGAATTAGCACATATGATTTGAAACATGTATGCATGATTGAATTGCGGGATAGCGAAATAGGCAAGGAGCAATAAGGGGAGCCGAACCAGATGTATATACGTATGAGGCAGGGTTCCAGGCAATATGCAGGAGAGAAGCAATTAATTTCAAGATTAGCAAGTAAGAAATAAACAAAATGGCAAATCCGAGGGCGGGACGTACTATAAGGATCACATAAAGGGAATGCGAAAATGGGCAGAGCCCTAATAGGCGTATATGTCACAGTGGCATACTTAAATATACGTTCAGTATTACCCAAAGCTAAGCAAGCATATCAATGTGTTTTAAGAACAACTGGAACCCTCTCTACATAGCAAACAATTCGTAGCTTTAAACCCCCTGTATCCTGGTCCTTCTATATTGCGTTAGTACATTTGCTTTGCAGGGATACAGCAGACAAGTATCTTTTGTAAACATGTAATAGTCTTATTTCCTTACTCCAAATAGCCTGCTATGTTTGGTTTCGTTTTATTACTGAATTAACACATGGATCATGGATGCAAAAATTGAGTTCCTCTTATATTTTGCCTAACCATATATTATTGAGTAAATTCAATAGATGTAGACCAAGAAAATAACTTCAATACACCGGTAGAAATATGTGTTATACAGATCCATTATAACAACAAATCAAACATGTGTGGACTGATGAAAGCGACACACAACATTGAGTTGCTAAAGGGTTCGCGGAGTCGCCACCTAATTAATCGGGTGAATTAGGACACCTAAATGTTAACTAGTTTAAAGTAAACATTAACTCCATTCTAATGGTCTGCTAAACTTAATGAGATTCTGGGTAAGGGCTCTTTATTAATCTAGAGGGAAGGGATTATGCACCCTCTAAGATCCGCTAACTTGCGGTTGTCCTGCCAAACCTAGGGTTAATTATTATGTTAGAGAGAATGCATGTTTTAAAAAATATTTGAAGAGAAAGATGATGCAAGTGTTTATAAAAGGAATGTATTTTGATAAAATATTTATAAGGCTAATGCTATAACAATATGTGTAAAGTCTAAAGGCATGCACTTATATTATTTGTAAAAAATGATGCGAAGTTGATTTGTTAACTAAGTGCACGTATTTACTTGCTAACTTAATTTTGATTAACATAAGACTTAATTTTACAATTGAGAAGAATCTATGTCTGAATTTCATGATTAGATGTGCAAATTTAGTTGTTAGGCAAAAGTTTAGATGTGCGTGATAAACCTAGGATAAATAATTAGAAATGCCTTTCTGATTATAACACTACCCACCCAATTTATTTATTCCAGGACTGATTGTTCTAGACCACCTATTAATTACAAAGTTAAATAATTAGGCAACAATTTAAACAAATAAGATAAAAAGGGTGGATATGATCGCGGCTTTCAAGATGTGTAGCGACATCATCTTGTCTTAGGAATTTCTGAAGCGGGAATGTGAATGCGGATGCACATAGACGCGGGTTGCCATTTGAAGTAGCTCGTGATGAGTCTCGCAGTGAGACTCTTCGTTTTGCTCCGATGCATTTCATGTAAAAATAAGGAAAGATAAGGATTAGTACGAGCCCAATTAAATAACGAATAAGCACTTGACACATAGTTTATATTTGAGCAAGCATGCATGTAAAGGCCAACAGAGGCAATATCAGATGGGAATAAGCTGCCAGCAGGTGGTAGAAAGAAATATGGATGGGCAGGTATGCAGCCAACACACAGAGGAGAGAAAAAAGATAACAGGTAGGCCCAAAATGCATGCAAACATGTTCAAAACCAAACCAACATAATAGACACAGCAGTAGAACAAAGAGTAGGAAATAAAATGGCATCTGAACTTATACATATAAGAAAATATAGTTAAATAATTCATGAAAGCTATATGTTATTGGACCTGGGTCTAATCGGCTAGGGCTGAAATGTATTGGACTTACTATTTGGTTTAACAATGGTGATGGGCTCGGAAGAATGCAAAAGGAGAAAAGAAGGGAGAATAAATATACTAGTTAAAGGATATCTAAACTCATCTGTGCAAACTAAAATATACTAGCGAGAGTAGGTTAATTCCAACTATTTCATTGGCTCAATTTAACACAGTGAAATAGGAAAAGGACGAGCAAAGGGGTGGGCTCAAAATATTGAGAGAATGCAAAGCAAATAAACAAGATAACAAAGAATGAGCTAAGCCCATAAATATCATAGGATGGCAAATAGGGATGACATGCTAAATGACGGTACTACCTACAATATATTATATCACATATCTCAGGCTCATATATATCCAAAAATAAGCACAAGATACAAGAATTTATAGCTTAAAGAGAAAAATGCAACTTGATTAACTACAAGCACTGTTTCATTAACAAATAACAAGACCAAGCACAAACATTTTACCAAACAATCTAACATGACTGAATCTATATTGATTATCTAGGGGACTTAGTGGTTTCCGAACTCAAGAGATATACAGGATATGGGCTAGTAATTGTGCAACCTTCTTTGACAAAGCAGTTGTATATCAAGCAAAAACTCATCATGTTAAGATATGATACACACATACCTTAACCAAATGGCAATAAAACATTATAGGCATATGCAAACAGGTTCAAGGTCTCATATATAGCTAAGTGTTCAAACAAGTGATCTAATCATACCGAATAAGGATGCAGGAAAAGGATTCATTTAGCACTTAAGCATATAAGCATACCATAACTACTTCGGCTCCCATACTTCTTTTGAGTTCGAAACATGGCATAGATAAATTACTTAAATAGACTTCCAGTTGTCTTAAATAGAGGCAAAGCAGGGCTGAGAGCTAATGTCATCCTAAACATGTGATTCTGAGCATGGAATGAGATTCATATGGTATGGGAATGACCCAAGAGATACACAGATTTGAGAAAAAGAAATCTAGTTAACAGATATATCATGCATTAGAAAAACAAGTAACTTGCACCTTGACAACAGATAGAGACACCAGGACTATAAGTAAAGAACAAAAACAGGACATTAAAATGGGAAGGGCCTGGACAGTGGCGATAATGCCCTCGATTGACACAGGCAGCGCTTAACTTTGTGCCTACTACTAATGGCACAAATCTTTATTGAACCAATATTAAGAGTAACAAAACATATATACGATAATGGGGAAGTAAGCCTAACATCGCATGTTCAAGTATTGATGACTAGCAAAACCAGCGGGCAAGTCGCCAAACCATACCAAATCGAAAGAACTTTACTACTCCGATATCATGTTCTATTAAGCGAGTGATTACAGTAAGCGTGAATCCATTTCATGATTTTAATAAACGACAACAAACTTAGGCTAACCGAAACTGATTAACATAACAATATATTTAGGCATAGCGACACGACAAGACTGAGTTTAACAGGATTAACCAACATAGAATACAACAAATGCATAAGGGGACATATAATATATGACTCAACGTATTTAGGCATCAATAGTCCAGCGGACAGATTAACAAATAATTTTAACGATGGCCAGCATCATCTTCATGTATCAATGAACATAAATATGAATGAACTAATACATGTTTAGTCATAAAAGAGACACACAGCAATACAAAATGGACTGAGAAGAATTCGGTTTTACCTTCTCCGGCAAATGACGGCAACAGATCAAGTCGTCGGTCCACTCGACGGGTTTTGGGTTTACGATGCGAAAAGGGCGAGATTTGTTTGCTGATTTCTGGGCTAGAATTGAAAGAAGGGGATTCGAACTTCCTATTCTTGCGATGCTAGTTGTTTAGGTGCTGAGCCCCCTAACTCCCGATGCCTGTCGGTTCTCCCCGATGTCCTGCTGCCCTCTGAGTTATTGACTGCTGCTAAGGGGGATGTCGAATCGATGTTGTGGGTCTCCTCTGAACCCTGCTGTCTGTTCGAATGTTGCTATTGGACTCCTCTGAGCCCTGCCCTACTATGCTCTGAATCGATGCCTATTGCATGCATAGCGGTTCTATATTTATAGCTATGATTTTGGGTTCCAAGTTTGGTAAGTGTTTAAGGCTGAGATTTGTGCTTGATGTCTAGGCCATAATATAAATTACACTCATCCAATTTTTGTGACACTAATGTTTTTGGACACTCAAGACAATGTACTAAGATATAAGTGAGTATATAAGACCAACTTTGCAATTTAAAAGTCCAATTAAGATTACACAACAATGCTGTCCAAATTTTGGTTGAGTTTTGATCCATGACATATTTTTGTATTTGGCCCATATCTCAAGCTATATAAATCCTATTGATCCAATTCCAGTTGCATTAGTTAGATAACTCATGTATGTACAACTCTTATCAAGGCCCAAACTGCTGTAAACATTGGATTCTAGAGTCATATTGACGATCAAAGTGTTAATCATGACAATGCTCCAGATTTCAAACTCCACATGACACAATTTGGCATTTAATTCACACACAAATCCAATGGATCTACCACCAACTGGAAAGTTTAGAAAAGATCTACGGCTACAACTTTGAAAAGTTTGAACATCATTGAATGTGTGCAAGTGGAGCGTTGAATCATGTAAACTCATCATAACAATCTGCCAAAGTTGCCAATGTTCATTTAACCAAGGAGCAGTAAATTGACTATAACTTTCATATGAAAAATCCAATGTAAGATATTCTTACTGATCTGCAAAGCTACCTCAACGCACCACAATTGATATGAAGGAAGAAATTCAAGATTTAAATAGGAAGCTTGTTCAATTTAGCAATTAATGAGTGGACTCAAAATTGTCCACAATAATGCAAGTCTTCTCAACTTTAGATCCTATATAAAGGGGCCTTTGGAAAGACATTTGGGGAATCACACTCTTTGTAATATATCTCATATATTAGTAGTATTTCTCTGAAAAATATGAGTTTTAATTATTATAGTATGAGTAGCTTAGTGATTAGTGTGTAAATATGCATATGTTATAACAATTCCAGGAGTATTTTAGTTGTTATTGTATAGTATATGTTGTATATTTATTCGTAATTTTGTATTTCATATGTTATCCACAAATATCTATTTTTCTATAGTAATGGAATACTTAAGTATGATTTAACATGGTTAGTATGTGTATTGCTTGATGTCTAGGCCATAATACAAATTACACTCATCCAATTTTTGTGGCACTAATGTTTTTGGACACTCAAGACAATATACTAAAGATATAAGTGGGTGTATAAAACTAACTTTGCAATTTGAAAGTCCAATTAAGATTACACAACAATTCTGTCCAAATTTTGATCCAGGACATATTTTTGTAGTTGACCCATATCTTAAGCTATACAAATCCTATTGATCCAATTCCAGTTGTTTTAGTTAGATAACTCATGTATCTACAACTCCTATCAAATCCCAAACTGCTGTAAACATTGGATTCTAGAGTCAGATTGACGATCAAAGTGTTAATCATGACAATGCTCCAGATTTCAAACTCCACAGGACACAATTTGTCATTTAATTCACACAAAAATCCAATGGATCTACCACCAACTGGAAAGTGTAGATAAGATCTACTGCTACAATTTTGAAAAGTTTGAAGATCATTGAATGTGTGCAAGAGGAGCTTTGAATCGTGTAAACTCATCATAACAATCTGTCAAAGTTGTAAATGTTAATTTAACCAAGGAGCAATAAATTTACTATAACTTTCACATGAAAAATCCAATGGAAGAGATTCAAACTGAATGGAAAGCTACCTCAACGCCCCACAATTGATATGAAGGAAGAAATTCAAGATTTCGATAGGAAGCTTGTCCAATTATGCAATTAATGAGTGGACTCAAAATTATCCACAATAATGCAAGCCTTCTCAACTTAAGAGCCTATATAAAGGGGCCTTTGGCAAGCCATTTAGGGCATCACACTCTTTGTAATATATCTCATATATTTGTAGTATTTATCTGAAAAATATGAGTTTTAATTATTAGAGTATGAGTAGCTAAGTGATTAGTGGGTAAATATGCATATGTTATAACAATTGCAGGAGTATTTTAGTTGTTATTGTATAGTATTTGTTGTATATTTATACGTAATTTTGTATTTCATATGTTAGCCACAAATATCTATTTTTCTATAGTAATGGAATAGTTAAGCATGATTTAACATGGTTAGTATGTGTATTGCTTGATGTCTAGGCCATAATACAAATTACACTCATCCAATTTTTGTGGCACTAATGTTTTTCGACACTCAAGACAATGTACTAAAGATATAAGTGGGTGTATAAAACTAACTTTGCAATTTGAAAGTCCAATTAAGATTACACAACAATTCTGTCCAAATTTTGATCCATGACATATTTTTGTATTTGGCCCATATCTCTAGCTATACAAATCCTATTGATCCAATTCCAGTTGTTTTAGTTAGATAACTCATGTATCTACAACTCCTATCAAAGCCCAAACTGCTGTAAAAATTGGATTCTAGAGTCAGATTGACGATCAAAGTGTTAATCATGACAATGCTCCGGATTTCAAACTCCACAAGACACAATTTGGCATTTAATTCACACAAAAATCCAATGGATCTACCACCAACTGGAAAGTGTAGATAAGATCTACTGCTACAACTTTGAAAAGTTTGAAGATCATTGAATGTGTGCAAGAGGAGCTTTGAATCGTGTAAACTCATCATTACAATCTGTCAAAATTGTCAATGTTCATTTAACCAAGGAGCAATAAATTTACTATAACTTTCACATGAAAAATCCAATAGAAGAGATTCAAACTGAATGGAAAGCTACCTCAACGCCCCACAATTGATATGAAGGAAGAAATTCAAGATTTCAATAGGAATCTTGTCCAATTATGCAATTAATGAGTGGGCTCAAAATTGTCCACAATAATGCTAAGCCTTCTCAACTTTATAGCCTAAATAAAGGGGCCTTTGGCAAGCCATGTGGGGCATCACACTCTTTGTAATATATCTCATATATTTGTAGTATTTATCTGAAAAATATGAGTTTTAATTATTAGAGTATGAGTAGCTAAGTGATTAGTGTGTAAATATGCATATGTTATAACAATTGCAGGAGTATTTTAGTTGTTATTGTATAGTATTTGTTGTATATTTATACGTAATTTTGTATTTCATATGTTAGCCACAAATATCTATTTTTCTATAGTAATGGAATACTTAAGCATGATTTAACATGGTTAGTATGTGTATTGCTTGATGTCTAGGCCATAATACAAATTATACTCATCCAATTTTTGTGGCACTAATGTTTTTGGACACTCAAGACAATGTACTAAAGATATAAGTGGGTGTATAAAACTAACTTTGCAATTTGAAAGTACAATTAAGATTACACAACAATTCTGTCCAAATTTTGATCCATGACATATTTTTGTATTTGGCCCATATCTCTAGCTATACAAATCCTATTGATCCAATTCCAGTTGTTTTAGTTAGATAACTCATGTATCTACAACTCCTATCAAAGCCCAAAATGCTGTAAAAATTGGATTCTAGAGTCAGATTGACGATCAAAGTGTTAATCATGACAATGCTCCGGATTTCAAACTCCACAAGACAAAATTTGGCATTTAATTCACACAAAAATCCAATGGATCTACCACCAACTGGAAAGTGTAGATAAGATCTACTGCTACAACTTTGAAAAGTTTGAAGATCATTGAATGTGTGCAAGAGGAGCTTTGAATCGTGTAAACTCATTATAACAATCTGTCAAAGTTGTCAATGTTCATTTAACCAAGGAGCAATAAATTTACTATAACTTTCACATGAAAAATCCAATAGAAGATATTCAAACTGAATGGAAAGCTACCTCAACGCCCCACAATTGATATAAAGGAAGAAATTCAAGATTTCAATATGAAGCTTGTCCAATTATGCAATTAATGAGTGGGCTCAAAATTGTCTACAATAATACAAGCCTTCTCAAGAGCCTAAATAAAGGGGCCTTTTAGCAAGCCATGTGGGGCATCACACTCTTTGTAATATATCTCATATATTTGTAGTATTTATCTTAAAAATATGAGTTTTAATTATTAGAGTATGAGTAGCTAAGTGATTAGTGTGTAAATATGCATATGTTATAACAACTGCAGGAGTATTTTAGTTGTTATTGTATAGTATTTGTTGTATATTTATACGTAATTTTGTATTTCATATGTTAGCCACAAATATCTATTTTTCTATAGTAATGGAATACTTAAGCATGATTTAACATGGTTAGTATGTGTATTGCTTGATGTCTAGGCCATAATACAAATTATACTCATCCAATTTTTGTGGCACTAATGTTTTTGGACACTCAAGACAATGTACTAAAGATATAAGTGGGTGTATAAAACTAACTTTGCAATTTGAAAGTACAATTAAGATTACACAACAATTCTGTCCAAAGTTTGATCCATGACATATTTTTGTATTTGGCCCATATCTCTAGCTATACAAATCTTATTGATCCAATTCCAGTTGTTTTAGTTAGATAACTCATGTATCTACAACTCCTATCAAAGCCCAAACTGCTGTAAAAATTGGATTCTAGAGTCAGATTGACGATCAATGTGTTAATCATAACAATGCTCCGTATTTCAAACTCCACAGGACACAATTTGGCATTTAATTCACACAAAAATCCAATGGATCTACCACCAACTGGAAAGTGTAGATAAGATTTACTGCTACAACTTTGAAAAGTTTGAAGATCATTGAATGTGTGCAAGAAGAGCTTTGAATTGTGTAAACTCATCATAACAATCTGTCAAAGTTGTCAATGTTCATTTAACCAAGGAGCAATAAATTTACTATAACTTTCACATGAAAAATCCAATGGAAGAGATTCAAACTGAATGGAAAGCTACCTCAACGCCCCACAATTGATATGAAGGAAGAAATTCAAGATTTCAATAGGAATCTTGTCCAATTATGCAATTAATGAGTGAGCTCAAAATTGTCCACAATAATGCAAGCCTTCTCAGCTTTAGAGCCTATATAAAGGGGCCTTTTGCAAGCCATTTGGGGCATCACACTCTTTGTAATATATCTCATATATTTGTAGTATTTGATCGGTGTATTTTATATACACTTTTTGAGTCATTTTTAGTTAGTATTTTACTCATTTCATTTATGTTTAGTACAGTATTAGGGTCGTTTTCCTTTCTTTTATGTCACAGCGGTCAAAAATGGAGAAATGACGAAAAGGAGATGAAATGAGAATAAAAGAGATGAAATTGCACACAAAAGGGCCAAGAAATAAAGTCTAAGAAGTTCCGGGAATTATAGAGGAGTTCAGACGAAGTCCGGACGAAAAAAGGGCAACGAAACGAATCGCAAAAAAAATCACGAGTCAGCGCTGGCGCGCAGCGCCGCAAAGTGCTGAAAAACCCGAGAGTTGCTGAATTTCAGGCGCCGCAGAGCCAGTCTGCGGCAGCCACGCGGGAATTATGAAGTCTTTGACCAATTTGACATGTTTTCAGAATCCTAAAGGGATTATTTTTCCTACCTAAAGGGATTATTTTTCCTACCTAAAGGGATAACTTTTCCTACCTTAAAACCCTTACCTAAAAGGATTCTAATAACTTTTCCTTTCCTACAAATCCCTAACCCTTCACCAAAAGGATTCTTTGGCTATAAATACTATACATCATTAGAAGAATTATTCATTCTCCATTCTACCATTCACCATTCTACATCCATCCTTCCACCAATCCACCTTGTAAATATTCCACAACACAACCCTTGGATGCTTGGCTTGGAGACTCATTCTTAGTAATTTCTTTTCCTTTTCTTTACTTTATTTCAGTTTTTGCATGATGAACTTTGAATTAGTTCTTGTCATCTTTATGGCTAGAAACTAATTCTCTTATAGGGCTTTCCATGTTGAATTGCTAGAAACTTATGTTATAAATTAATGCATGTTTATGGTTATTTTTCTTATTGTGAGATCTATCCAATAATTGAGTTGAATTCTTGGTAATTAATTGACAACTAATTATCACTATATGATTTCTAATCAGATTCTGAAAATGGGGGATTGTGAATATGTTGTAAGTTGGGTAGACATTCTTGAATTGGGGATGAAAATACCTCAATTAGTATGTAGCGTTGATGAGAGGCTTAACAACCCTAATTTTGTGCATTGTGCGTGACGGTCAACTAGGTTTTTGTTCTTAATTCTCCTATAAAGTTACCCTTATCAGCGAAAGTTAGGTAATGAACGATACTGGGGTTGAGTGTTTATATAACCCTAACGGGAGTATAAAACGATTTCGTAAACCTGTTTTCTCCAAAAGAAGAATACCATAAGTAATGCATTAGCAAGTAGCATAAGCGGATAGTGAGGATACATAGAAGCCCTATTCTCGTCACAACTGAAGTAAACCTTTATAATTGAATAGCTTTTATAATTTGTAGTTATAAACAACCAAATCAATTATCAATTCGCCAAATAGATAGTTGGTACTTGAACCCTAATCCCAGAGGACGATATTCGGTCTTATCTAAGACTATACTACTTGATACGATAACGTGCACTTGCGTTTGAGTGTGTGCATCTTAACGTGCATCAAGTTTTTGGCGCCGTTGCCGGGGATTAGGCATAGTTCAATATCAAATTTATCTATTTTTAATTTCTAATTTGGTTTTTATTTTGTTTCTTTAAATTATTTATTTTATTTAAAAAAAAAAAAAAAAACAAGGGTGTCGTGATTCGCTGTTGGTTTTGATTCATCTCAGGGATCCTTAAGACATGGATTTCTACTGTCAATATGATCGAGCTCCAACCATAGAAGAAGAGAGGGAGGAATTGCGAGAAGTTATACTCAGTCTCACGAGGTACCAAGCTCAGTTCATGGACGAAACGAGAATGGCCATGAAGAAGTTGGAAACGCAAATAGCAGAACTCGCAATCATATTCAACAGCGAACAACAAATTGAGGAGCCCGAACCAAACCCAACTATTGAGGAATCTGGTGAGATAGTTGGTGTAGAAAAGGAAAGGATAGCAGAGATTCAATTATTTACCTTCTTGGACTCTGTGGAAATTCTTTTTCTTACACTTATTACAGAAGAAACACCACTAGCTATCACGGCTGATTCCCAATTAGGAAGCCCATACCATCAAGGGTACCCCCTAGAGTTGAGAGATGTAGAGAAGTTCACGGATTCCTACATTATAGAAAGCATAAAAGACAAGCCTACTTGGGGGATAATTGTGTTTTTAAGGCTCTTGTTTGAACAAATGGTTGTAGGGAAATTGAGGCCTACAACAATAAATTCATGGATTGCAAGTTCGCTGAAGGATCCAATGGGCACTCGTAAAGGTTAAAGGCGTCCGCTAAAAGAGTTAAAGATAAATGCTTATCGAGGCAACCAATATTTTTAATTATGTTATTTTAATTTCTCTTTATTTTATTTTATTTTGTCTTGAATAGTCTCACGGTCTTGGGTTCTTGTTTTGTTGTTGGATGACAGTGGATCAAAGTCAAACCGAGGAAAAGGAGCAACAAACGCGAAAAAGGAAAAGTATGCGCCGCTGGCGCTCGAGGCATGCGGAACTCCAGAGGGCCACAGTTTAGCAGCATGGCTCGACCCTGAATCTCGAGCAGCGGAACTTGAGAGCCATATTTCCGTGCAAATTCCAGAATCTTTCCTCCTAGACCTCCATTATGACCGCTGTGTTGTGTCAGTAAGTTGTCCATTTTTCATTTTTTTTAGTATTGCACACATTGGGGACAATGTGTGATTTAAGTTTGGGGGTATTTTATTTGTGTCTTGTTATGTTTCAGTTAAGTTTTTTTTTGTTTATTTTTGAGTAACAAATTTTTTTTTTTCCTTCTCTTTTGAGTCATAATTGCCTGTCAAAGATCATGTATGTTGTAGTTGCTAGAAACACCTAGTGAAGGAAGGTGGAATAATGTAATGGAATTAGAAGCAACTATCTAAACATCTAGGTTAGATATGCCAAAAACTCACAAAATCTGTCTATTTGGAGTTTCTTGCTTAAATTGTGCATGCTAAATAATGAAAACCTATGTGTTATGATTGCTTGCTATTTGAGGCGAAATAGTTAGGATATGCATGATAGGGAGATGACTCAGGCATTTCTTTGATAGCCAATTCTTACCACTCTTTTCTATCTCGGACTTTAAAAGTATCCCTAGTCAGCCCCATTGAGCCTAAAAAGTTAAACTTCTTCTTTTGACACCCTATATGCCCACAAATTGTACCATAAGTAAAAATGTGAAAAAGTGGAATATAAAGTGTTGAAAAAGAGACAAAAAAAAGAGTAAACAATTTTGATGCACCCCAATGAAAAAGTAATAATAAATAGGCAAAAGCCTAAGTTTGGGGGTGCTTGTTTTTCATAATACACTTCACTCTCTCAAAACAAAAGAGGGGAAAGATAGATATGAAGTGAAGAAATGAAATCAAAAGAAAAGGGAATAATTGAAAAGCAAAAGAGCTTATGGTACACGAAATGAGCCTAAATGTCTATTTCTACCTACCTATACCTAAGCCTACATTACAACCCTTAAAGTCCTGAAGATCTTTTTTATGCATATCCAGGATTAGTGGAGAATAGCAAGTAAGCATGCCATAGGATTTTTTGAATTTATATGCATGATTTAGTATATTGACTTCCATTAAAGCATGATAAATATGAGTTTGCGAAATATCTAGCTCAATGTGTTTAGTGTGCTGAAAAATTTCATGCTACATGTTCCTGCATATTATTCTGCTAACCTTCATGTTTTTCTAGATAACACTAAATGCAGCAAAAGTGATCAATGTCAGTGAGTCTTTTATTTTTCGTTTCTTGAGTCTTTTATTTCTTTCTTTCTATCTTTGCTCGAGGGCGAGCAAAGGTTAAGTTTGGGGGTATTTGATCGGTGTATTTTATATACACTTTTTGAGTCATTTTTAGTTAGTATTTTACTCATTTCATTTTGTGTTTAGTACAGTATTAGGGTCATTTTCCTTTCTTTTGTGTCACAGCGGTAAAAAATGGAGAAATGACGAAAAGGAGATGAAATGAGCATAAAAGAGATGAAATTGCACACAAAAGGGCCAAGAAATAAAGTCTAAGAAGTTCCGGGAATTATAGAGGAGTTCAGACGAAGTCCGGACGAAAAAAGGGCAACGAAACGAATCGCGAAAAACACCGGAGCCATGGCGCTGGCAAAGAGCCATGGCCCAAAGTGCTGAAAAACCCGAGAGTTGCTGAATTTCAGGCGCCGCGGCCCTGCCGACGCGGGAATTATGAAGTGCTGGCCGAATTTGACATGTTTTCAGAATCCTAATGGGATTATTTTTCCTACCTAAAGGGATTATTTTTCCTACCTTTCCTACCTAAAGGGATAACTTTTCCTACCTAAAGGGATAACTTTTCCTACCTTAAAACCCTTACCTAAAAGGATTCTAATAACTTTTCCTTTCCTACAAATCCCTAACCCTTCACCAAAAGGATTCTTTGGCTATAAATACTATACATCATTAGAAGAATTATTCATTCTCCATTCTACCATTCACCATTCTACATCCATCCTTCCACCAATCCACCTTGTAAATATTCCACAACACAACCCTTGGATGTTTGGCTTGGAGACTCATTCTTAGTATTTTTCTTTTCCTTTTCTTTACTTTATTTCAGTTTTTGCATGATGAACTTTGAATTAGTTCTTGTCATCTTTATGGCTAGGAACTAATTCTCTTATAGGGCTTTCCATGTTGAATTGCTAGAAACTTATGTTATAAATTAATGCATGCTTATGGTTATTTTTCTTATTGTGAGATCTATCCAATAATTGAGTTGAATTCTTGGTAATTAATTGACAACTAATTATCACTATATGATTTCTAATCAGATTCTGAAAAGGGGGGATTGTGAATATGCTGTAAGTTGGGTAGACATTCTTGAATTGGGGATGAAAATACCTCAATTAGTATGTAGCGTTGATGAGAGGCTTAACAACCCTAATTTTGCGCATTGTGCGTGACGGTCAACTAGGTTTTTGTTCTTAATCCTCCTATAAAGTTACCCTTATCAGCGAAAGTTAGGTAACGAGCGATCGGGATTGAGTGTTTATATAACCCTAACGGGAGTATAAAACGATTTCGTAAACCTGCTTTCTCCAAAAGAAGAATACCATAAGTAATGCATTAGCAAGTAGCATAAGCGGATAGTGAGGATACATAGAAGCCCTATTCTCATCACAACTGAAGTAAACCTTTATAATTGAATAGCTTTTATAATTCGTAGTTATAAACAACCAAATCAATTATCAATTCGCCAAATAGATACTAGAAAATAGATAGTTGGTACTTGAACCCTAATCCCAGAGGACGATATTCGGTCTTATCTAAGACTATACTACTTGATACGATAATGTGCACTTGCGTTTGAGTGTGTGCATCTTAACGTGCATCAGTATTTATCTGAAAAATATGAGTTTTAATTATTAGAGTATGAGTAGCTAAGTGTTTAGTGTGTAAATATGCATATGTTATAATAATTGCAGGAGTATTTTAGTTGTTATTGTATAGTATTTGTTGTATATTTATACGTAATTTTGTATTTCATATGTTAGCCACAAATATCTATTTTTCTATAGTAATGGAATACTTAAGCATGATTTAACATGGTTAGTATGTGTATTGCTTGATGTTTAGGCCATAATATAAATTACACTCATCCAATTTTTGTGGCACTAATGTTTTTGGACACTCAAGATAATGTACTAAAGATATAAGTGGGTGTATAAAACTAACTTTGCAATTTGAAAGTCCAATTAAGATTACACAACAATTCTGTCCAAATTTTGATCCATGACATACTTTTGTATTTGACACATATCTCAAGCTATACAAATCCTATTGATCCAATTCCAGTTGTTTTAGTTAGATAACTCATGCATCTACAACTCCTATCAAGGACCAAGCTGTTGTAAACATTGGATTCTAGAGTCAGAATGACGATCATGGTGTTCATCATGACAATGCTCCGCATTTCAAACTCCACAAGACACAATTTGGCAATTTAATTCACACAAAAATCCAATGGATCTACCACCAACTGGAAAGTGTAGATTAGATCTACTGCAACAACTTTGAAAAGTTTGAAGTTTATTGAATGTGTGCAAGTGGAGCTTTGAATAGTGTAAACTCATCATAAAAATCTGTCAAAGTTGTCAATGTTCATTTAACCAAGGAGCAGTAAATTGGCTATAACTTTCACATGAAAAAACCAATATAAGAGATTCTAACTGATCTGCAAAGCTACCTCAACGCGCCACAATTGATATGAAGGAAGAAATTCAAGATTTCAAAAAGAAGCTTGTCCAATTTAGAAATTAATGAGTGGGCTCAAAATTGTCCACAATAATGCAAGTCTTCTAAATTTTGGAGCCTATATAAAGGGGCATTTGACAAGCCATTTGAGGCATCACTCTCTTTGTAATATATCTCATATATTAGTAGTATATCTCTAAAAAATATGAGTTTTAATTATTATAGTATGAGTAGCTAAATGATTAGTGTGTAATATGCATATGTTATAACAATTCCATGTGTATTTTAGTTGTTATTGTATAGTATTTGTTGTATATTTATACATAATTTTGTATTTCATAGGTTAACCACAAATATCTATTTTTCTATAGTAATGGAATATTTAAGCTTGATTGGACATGGTTAGTATGTGTGTTGCTTGATGTCTAGGCGATAATATAAATTACACTCATCCAATTTTTGTGACACTAATGTTTTTGGACATTCAAGACAATGTACTAAGATATAAGTGAGTATATAAGACCAACTTTGCAATTTAAAAGTCCAATTAAGATTACACAACAATGCTGTCCAAATTTTGGTTGAGTTTTGATCCATGACATATTTTTGTATTTGTCCCATATCTCAAGCTATATAAATCTTATTGATCCAATTCCAGTTGCATTAGTTAGATAACTCATGTATCTACAACTCTTATCAAGGCCCAAACTGCTGTAAACATTGGATTCTAGAGTCAGATTGACGATCAAAGTGTTAATCATGACAATGCTCCGGATTTCAAACTCCACATGACACAATTTGGCATTTAATTCACACCAAAATCCAATGGATCTACCACCAACTGGAAAGTGTAGATATGATCTACGGCTACAACATTGAAAAGTTTGAACATCATTGAATGTGTGCAAAAGGAGCTTTGAATCGTGTAAACTCATCATAACAATCGGCCAAAGTTGTCAATGTTCATTTAACCAATGAGCAGTAAATTGACTATAACTTTCATATGAAAAATCCAATGTAAGATATTCTTACTGATCTGCAAAGCTACCGCAACGCACCACAATTGATATGAAGGAAGAAATTCAAGATTTCAATAGGAAGCTTGTTCAATTTAGCAATTAATGAGTGGACTCAAAATTGTCCACAATAATGCAAGTCTTCTCAACTTTAGATCCTATATAAAGGGGCCTTTGGAAAGACATTTGGGGCATCACACTCTTTGTAATATATCTCATATATTAGTAGTATTTCTCTAAAAAATATGAGTTTTAATTATTATAGTATGAGTAGCTAAGTGATTAGAGTGTAAATATGCATATGTTATAACAATTTCAGGAGTATTTTAGTTGTTATTGTATTGTATTTGTTGTATATTTATTCGTAATTTTGTATTTCATATGTTAGCCACAAATATCTATTTTTCTATAGTAATGGAATACTTAAGTATGATTTAACATGGTTAGTATGTGTATTGCTTGATGTCTAGGCCATAATACAAGTTACACTCATCCAATTTTTGTGGCACTAATATTTTTGGACACTCAAGACAATGTACTAAAGATATAAGTGGGTGTATAAAACTAACTTTGCAATTTGAAAGTCCAATTAAGATTACACAACAATTCTGTCCAAATTTTGATCCATGACATATTTTTGTATTTGGCCCATATCTCAAGCTATACAAATCCTATTGATCCAATTCCAGTTGTTTTAGTTAGATAACTCATGTATCTACAACTCCTATCAAATCCCAAACTACTGTAAACATTGGATTTTAGAGTCAGATTGACGATCAAAGTGTTAAACATGACAATGCTCCGGATTTCAAACTCCACAGGACACAATTTGGCATTTAATTCACACAAAAATCCAAAGGATCTACCACCAACTGGAAAGTGTAGATAAGATCTACTGCTACAACTTTGAAAAGTTTGAAGATCATTGAATGTATGCAAGAGGAGCTTTGAATCGTGTAAACTCATCATAACAATCTGTCAAAGTTGTCAATGTTCATTTAACCAAGGAGCAATAAATTTATTATAACTTTCACATGAAAAATCCAATGGAAGAGATTCAAACTGAATGGAAAGCTACCTCAACGCCCCACAATTGATATGAAGGAAGAAATTCAAGATTTCAATAGGAAGCTTGTTCAATTTAGCAATTAATGAGTGGACTCAAAATTGTCCACAATAATGCAAGTCTTCTCAACTTTAGATCCTATATAAAAGGGCCTTTGGAAAGACATTTGGGGCATCACACTCTTTGTAATATATCTCATATATTAGTAGTATTTCTCTAAAAAAATATGAGTTTTAATTATTATAGTATGAGTAGCTAAGTGATTAGAGTGTAAATATGCATATGTTATAACAATTTCAAGAGTATTTTAGTTGTTATTGTATTGTATTTGTTGTATATTTATTCGTAATTTTGTATTTCATATGTTAGCCACAAATATCTATTTTTCTATAGTAATGGAATACTTAAGTATGATTTAACATGGTTAGTATGTGTATTGCTTGATGTCTAGGCCATAATACAAATTACACTCATCCAATTTTTGTGGCACTAATGTTTTTGGACACTCAAGACAATGTGCTAAAGATATAAGTGGGTGTATAAAACTAACTTTGCAATTTGAAAGTCCAATTAAGATTACACAACAATTCTGTCCAAATTTTGATCCATGACATATTTTTGTATTTGGCCCATATCTCAAGCTATACAAATCCTATTGATCCAATTCCAGTTGTATTAGTTAGATAACTCATGTATCTACAACTCCTATCAAAGCCCAAACTGTTGTAAACATTTGATTCTAGAGTCAGATTGACGATCAAAGTGTTAATCATAACAATGCTCCGGATTTCAAACTCCACAGGACACAATTTGGCATTTTATTCACACAAAAATCCAATGAATCTACCACCAACTGGAAAGTGTAGATAAGATCTACTGCAACAACTTTGAAATGTTTGTAGATCATTGAATGTGTGCAAGTAGAGCTTTGAATAGTGTAAACTCATCATAACAATCTGTCAAAGTTGTCAATGTTCATTTAACCAAGGAGAAGTAAATTGACTATAACTTTCACATGAAAAATCCAATTTAAGAGATTCTAACTGATCTGCAAAGCTACCTCAACGCTCCACAATTGATATGAAGGTAGAAATTCAAGATTTCAAAAAGAAGCTTGTCCAATTTAGAAATTAATGAGTGGGCTGAAATTGTCCACAATAATGCAAGTCTTCTCAATTTTTGAGCCTATATAAAGGGGCATTTGACAAGCCATTTGAGGCATCACACTCTTTGTAATATATCTCATATATTAGTAGTATTTCTCTGAAAAATAAGAGTTTTAATTATTAGAGTATGAGTAGCTAAGTGATTAGTGTGTAAATATGCATATGTTATAACAATTGCATGAGTATTTTAGTTGTTATTGTATAGTATTTGTTGTATATTTATACGTAATTTTGTATTTCATATGTTAGTCACATATATCTATTTTTCTATAGTAATGGAATAATTAAGCATGATTTAACATGGTTAGTATGTGTATTGCTTGATGTTTTGGCCATAATATAAATTACACTCATCCAATTTTTGTGGCACTAATGTTTTTGGACACTCAAGATAATGTACTAAAGATATAAGTGGGTGTATAAAACTTACTTTGCAATTTGAAAGTCCAATTAAGATTACACAACAATTCTGTCCAAATTTTGATCCATGACATATTTTTGTATTGGGCACATATATCAAGATATACAAATACTATTGATCCAATTCCATTTGTTTTACTTAGATAACTCATGTATATACAACTCCTATCAAGGCCCAAATTGTTGTAAACATTGGATTCTAGAGTCAGAATGACGATCATGGTGTTCATCATGACAATGCTCCGGATTTTAAACTCCACAGGACACAATTTGGCATTTAATTCACACAAAAATCCAATGGATCTACCACCAACTGGAAAGTGTAGATAAGATCTACTGCAACAACTTTGAAAAGTTTGAAGATCATTGAATGTGTGAAAGTGGAGCTTTGAGTAGTGTAAACTCATCATAACAATCTGTCAAAGTTGTCAATGTTCATTTAACCAAGGAGCAGTAAATTGGCTATAACTTTCACATGAAAAATCCAATATAAGAGATTCTAACTGATCTGCAAAGCTACCTCAACGCTCCACAATTGATATGAAGGAAGCAATTCAAGATTTCAAAAAGAAGCTTGTCCAATTTAGAAATTAATGAGTTGCTCAAAATTGTCCACAATAATGCAAGTTTTCTCAATTTTGGAGCCTATATAAAGGGGCCTTTGACAAGTCATTTGAGGCACACTCTCTTTGTAATATATCTCATATATAAGTATTATTTCTCTAAAAAATATGAGTTTTAATTAATATAGTATGAGTAGCTAAATGATTAGTGTGTAATATGCATATGTTATAACAATTCTATGTGTATTTTAGTTGTTATTGTATAGTATTTGTTGTATATTTATACATAATTTTGTATTTCATAGGTTAGCCACAAATATCTATTTTTCTATAGTAATGGAATATTTAAGCAAGATTGGACATGGTTAGTATGTGTGTTGCTTGATGTCTAGGCCATAATATAAATTACACTCATCCAATTTTTGTGACACTAATGTTTTTGGAAACTCAAGTAATGTACTAAGATGTAAGTGAGTATATAAGACCAACTTTGCAATTTAAAAGTCCAATTAAGATTACACAACAATGTTGTCCAAATTTTGGTTGAGTTTTGATCCATGACATATTTTTGTATTTGGCCCATATCTCAAGCTATATAAATCCTATTGATCCAATTCCAGTTGCATTAGTTAGATAACTCATGTATCTACAACTCCTATCAAGGCCCAAACTGTTGTAAACATTGGATTCTAGAGTCAGAATGACGATCAAGGTGTTCATAATGACATTGCTCCGGATTTCAAACTCCACAGGACACAATTTGGCATTTAATTCACACAAAAATCCAATGGATCTACCACCAACTGGAAAGTGTAGATAAGATCTACTGCAACAACTTTGAAAAGTTTGAAGATCATTGAATGTGTGCAAGTGGAGCTTTGAATAGTGTAAACTCATCATAACAATCTGTCAAAGTTGTCAATGTTCATTTAACCAAGGAGCAATAAATTGACTATAACTTTCACATGAAAAATCCAATGGAAGAGATTCAAACTGAATGGAAAGCTACCTCAACGCCCCACAATTGATATGAAGGAAGAAATTCAAGATTTCAATAGGAAGCTTGTCCAATTATGCAATTAGTGAGTGGGCTCAAAATTGTCCACAATAATGCAAGTCTTCTCAACTTTAGAGCCTATATAAAGGGGCCTTTGGAAAGCCATTTGAGGCATCACACTCTTTGTAATATATCTCATATATTAGTAGTATTTCTCTGAAAAATAAGAGTTTTAATTATTAGAGTATGAGTAGCTAAGGGATTAGTGTGTAAATATGCATATGTTATAACAATTGTATGAGTATTTTAGTTGTTATTGTATAGTATTTGTTGTATATTTATACGTAATTTTGTATTTCATATGTTAGTCACATATATCTATTTTTCTATAGTAATGAAATACTTAAGCATGATTTAACATGGTTAGTATGTGTATTGCTTGATGTTTAGGCCATAATATAAATAACACTCATCCAATTTTTGTGGCACTAATGTTTTTGGACACTCAAGATAATGTACTAAAGATATAAGTGGGTGTATAAAACTAACTTTGCAATTTGAAAGTCCAATTAAGATTACACAACAATTTTGTCCAAATTTTGATCCATGACATATTTTTGTATTTGACACATATCTCAAGCTATACAAATCCTATTGATCCAATTCCAGTTGTTTTAGTTAGATAACTTATGCATCTACAACTCCTATCAAGGCCCAAACTGTTGTAAACATTGGATTCTAGAGTCAGAATGACGATCAAGGTGTTCATCATGACAATGCTCCGCATTTCAAACTCCACAGGACACAATTTGGCAATTTAATTCACACAAAAATCCAATGGATCTACCACCAACTGGAAAGTGTAGATAAGATCTACTGCAACAACATTGAAAAGTTTGAAGTTTATTGAATGTGTGCAAGTGGAGCTTTGAATAGTGTAAACTCATCATAAAAATCTGTCAAAGTTGTCAATGTTCATTCAACCAAGGAGCAGTAAATTGGCTATAACTTTCACATGAAAAAACCAATATAAGAGATTCTAACTGATCTGCAAAGCTACCTCAACGTGCCACAATTGATATGAAGGAAAAAATTCAAGATTTCAAAAAGAAGCTTGTCCAATTTAGAAATTAATGAGTAGGCTCAAAATTGTCCACAATAATGCAAGTCTTCTCAATTTTGGAGCCTATATAAAGGGGCCTTTGACAAGCCAATTGAGGCATCACTCTGTTTGTAATATATCTCATATATTAGTAGTATTTCTCTAAAAATATGAGTTTTAATTATTATAGTATGAGTAGCTAAATGATTAGTGTGTAATATGCATATGTTATAACAATTCCATGTGTATTTTAGTTGTTATTGTATAGTATTTGTTGTATATTTATACATAATTTTGTAATTCATAGGTTAGCCACAAATATCTATTTTTCTATAGTAATGGAATAATTAAGCTTGATTGGACATGGTTAGTATGTGTGTTGATTGATGTCTAGGCCATAATATAAATTACACTCATCCAATTTTTTTGACACTAATGTTTTTGGACACTCAAGACATTGTACTAAGATATAAGTGAGTATATAAGACCAACTTTGCAATTTAAAAGTCCAATTAAGATTACACAACAATGTTGTCCAAATTTTGATCCATGACATATTTTTGTATTTGGCCCATATCTCAAGCTATACAAATCATATTGATCCAATTCCAGTTGTTTTAGTTAGATAACTCATGTATCTACAACTCCTATTAAAGCCCAAACTGCTGTAAACATTGGATTCTAGAGTCAGATTGAAGATCAAAGTGTTAATCATGACAATGCTCCGAATTTCAAACTCCACAGGACACAATTTGGCATTTAATTCACACAAAAATCCAAAGGATCTACCACCAACTGGAAAGTGTAGATAAGATCTACTGCTACAACTTTGAAAAGTTTGAAGATCATTGAATGTGTGCAAGAAGAGCTTTGAATCGTGTAAACTCATCATAATAATATGTCAAAGTTGTCAATGTTCATTTAACCAAGGGGCAATAAATTTACTATAACTTTAACATGAAAAATCAAATGGAAGAGATTCAAACTGAATGGAAAGCTACCCCAACACCCCAAAATTGATATGAAGGAAGAAATTCAAGATTTCAATAGGAAGCTTGTCCATTTATGCAATTAATGAGTGGACTCAAAATTGTCCACAATAATGCAAGTCTTCTCAACTTTAGAGCCTATATAAAGGGGCCTTTGGCAAGCCATTTGAGGCATCACATTCTTTGTAATATATCTCATATATTAGTAGTATTTCTCTGAAAAATATGAGTTTTAATTATTAGAGTATGAGTAGCTAAGTGATTAGTGTGTAAATATGCATATGTTATAACAATTGCCGGAGTATTTTAGTTGTTATTGTATAGTATTTGTTGTATATTTATTCGTAATTTTGTATTTCATATGTTAGCCACAAATATCTATTTTTCTATAGTAATGGAATACTTAAGTATGATTTAACATGGTTAGTATGTGTATTGCTTGATGTCTAGGCCATAATACAAATTACACTCATCCAATTTTTGTGGCACTAATGTTTTTGGACACTCAAGATAATGTACTAAAGATATAGGTGGGTGTATAAAACTAACTTTGCAATTTGAAAGTCCAATTAAGATTACACAACAATTTTGTCCAAATTTTGATCCATGACATATTTTTGTATTTGGCCCATATCTCAAGCTATACATATCCTATTGATCCAATTCCAGTTGCATTGGTTAGATAACTCATGTATCTACAACTCTTATCATGACCCAAACTGTTGTAAACATTGGATTCTTGAGTCATATTGACGATCAAAGTGTTCATCTTGACAATGATCCGGATTTCAAACACCACAGAACACAATGTGGCATATAATTCACACAAAAATCCAATGGGTCTACCACCAACTGTAAAGTGGAGATAAGATCTACTGCTACAACTTTGAAAGGTTTGAAGATCATTGAATGTGTGCAAGTGGATATTTGAATCATGTAAACTCATCATAACAATCGGTCAAAGTTGTCAATGTTCATTTAACCAAGGAGCGGTAAATTGACTATGACTTTCACATGAAAAACCAATGGAAGAGATTCAAACAGAATGGAAAGCTACCTCAACACCTCACAATTGATATGATGGAAGAAATTCAAGATTTCAATAGGAAGCTTGTCCAATTTAGCAATTAATGAGTGAGCTCAAAATTGTCCACAATAGTGCAAGTCAGTATAATTGACGATCAGATTGACGATCAAAGTGTTCATCATGAAAATGATCCGAATTTCAAACTCCACATAATACAATTTGGCATATAATTCAGTATAATTGACACAAAAATTCAATTGATCTACCACTAACTGGAAAGTGTAGATAAGATCTACTGCTACAACTTTGAAAAGTTTGAAGATCATTGAATTTGTGCAAGTGGAGCTTTGAATCGTGTAAACTCATCATAACAATCTGCCAAAGTTGTTAGTGTTCATTTAACCAAGGAGTAGTAAATTGACTATAACCTAGAGATTCAAACTGATCTGGAAAGCTACCGCAACGACCCACAATTGATATGAAGGAAGAAATTCAAGATTTCAATAGGAAGCTTGTCCAATTTAGCAATTAATGAGCGGACTCAAAAATGTCCACAATAATGCAAGTCTTCTCAACTTTGGAGCCTGTATAAAGGGACATTTGGCAAGCCATTTGGGGAATCACTCTCTTTGTAATATATCTCATATATTAGTAGTATTTCTCTGAAAAATATTAGTTTTAATTATTATAGTGTGTGTAGATAAATGATTAGTGTGTAAATATGCATATGTTATAACAATTCCATGTGTATTTTAGTTGTTATTGTATAGTGTTTGTTGTATATTTATATGTAATTTTGTATTTCATATTTTAGCCACAAATATCTATTTTTCTATAGTAATGAAATAATTAAGCATGATTTAACATGATTAGTATGTGTATTGCTTGATATCTAGGCCATAATATAAATTACACTCATCCAATTTTTGTGACACTAATGATTTTGGACACTCAAGACAATGTACTAAGATATAAGTGGGTATATAAGAACAACTTTGCAATTTGAAAGTCCAATTAAGATTACACAACAATTCTGTTCAAATTTTGGTTGAGTTTTGATCCATGACATGTTTTTAAATTTGGACCTTATCTCAAGCTACACAAATCCTATTGATCCAATTCCATTTGCATTAGTTAGATAACTCATGTATCTACAACTCCTATCAAGGCCCAAACTGTTGTAAACATTGTATTCTAGAGTCATATTGACGATCAAAGTGTTCATCATGACAATGCTCCGGATTTCAGACACCACAGAACACAATTTGGCATTTAATTCACAAAAAAATCCAATGGATCTACCACCAAATGGAAAGTGTAAATAAGATCTACTGCTACGACTTTGAAAAGTTTGAAGATCATTGAATGTGTTAAAGTGGAGCTTTGAATCGTGTAAACTCATCATAACAATCTGCTAAAGTTGTCAATGTTCATTTAACCAAGGACCAATAAATTGAGTATAACTTTCACATGAAAAATCCAATGGAATAGATTTAAACTTATCTGGAAAGATACCTCAACGTCCCACAATTGATATGAAGGAATAATTTCAAAATTTTAATAGGAAGTTTATCCAATTTAGCAATTAATGAGTGGGCTCAAAATTGTCCACAATAATGCAAGTCTTCTCAACTTTGGAGCCTATATAAAGGGGTCTTTGGCAAGACATTTAGGGCGCCACTCTCTTTGTAATATATCTCATATATTAGTAGTATTTCCCTGAAAAATATTAGTTTTAATTATTATAGTACGAGTAGCTAAATGATTAGTGTGTATGCATATGTTATAACAATTCTATGTGTATTTTAGTTGTTATGTATAGTATTTGTTGTATATTTATATGTAATTTTGTATTTCATAGGTTAGCCACAAATATCTATTTTTCTATAGTAATAGAATATTTAAGCATGATTGAACGTGGTTAGTATGTGTGTTGCTTGATGTCTAGGTCATAATATAAATTACACTCATCCAAATTTTGTGACACTATTATTTTTGGACATTCAAGACAATGTACTAAAGATATAAGTGGGTATATAAAACCAACTTTGCAATTTGAAAGTCCAATTAAAATTACACAACTATTCTGTCCAAATTTTGGTTGAGTTTTGATCCATGACATATTTTTGTATTTGGCTCATATCTCAAGTTATACAAATCCTATTGATCCAATTCCAGTGGTATTAGTTAGATAACTCATGTATCTACAACTCCTATCAAGGCCCAAACTGCTGTAAACATTGAATTCTAGAGTCATATTGACGATCAAAGTGTTCATCTTGACAATGCTCCGGATTTCAAACTCCACAGGACACAATTTGACATTTAATTCACACAAAAATCCAATGGGTCTACCACCAACTGTAAAGTGTAGATAAGATCTACTGCTACAACTTTGAAAAGTTTGAAGATCATTGAATGTGTGCAAGTGGATCTTTGAATCGTGTAAACTCATCATAACAATATGTCAAAGTTGGCAATGTTCATTTAACCAAGGAGCAGCAAATTGACTATAAATTTCACATGAAAAATCCAATGGAAGAGATTCAAACTGAATGGAAAGCTACCTCAACGCCTCACAATTGATATGATTGGAAGAAATTCAAGATTACAATAGGAAGCTTGTCCAATTTAGCAATTAATGAGTGGGCTCAAAATTGTCCACAATAATGCAAGTCTTCTCAACTTTGGAGCCTATATAAAGGGGCCTTTGGCATGCCATTTGAGGCATCACTCTTTTTGTAATATATCTCATATATTAGTAGTATTTCTCTGGAAAAATATGAGTTTTAATTATTGTAGTAAAAGTAGCTAAATGATTAGTGTGTAAATATGCATATGTTATAACAATTTTATGTGTATTTTAGTTGTTATGTATAGTATTTGTTGTATATTTATATGTAATTTTGTATTTCATAGGTTAGCCACAAATATCTATTTTTCTATAGTAATAGAATATTTAATCATGATTGAACGTGGTTAGTATGTGTGTTGCTTGATGTCTAGGTCATAATATAAATTACACTCATCCAAATTTTGTGACAATATTATTTTTGGACATTCAAGACAATGTACTAAAGATATAAGTGTGTATATAAAACCAAATTTGCAATTTGAAAGTCCAATTAAGATTACACAACAATTCTGTCCAAATTTTGGTTGAGTTTTGATCCATGACATATTTTTGTATTTGGCCTATATCTCAAGCTTTACAAATCCTATTGATTCAATTCTAGTTGCATTGGTTAGATAACTCATGTATCTACAACTCTTATCAAGACCCAAACTACTGTAAACATTGGATTCTAGAGTCAGATTGATGATCAAAGTGTTCATCATGACAATGCTCCGGATTTCAAACACCACAGGACATAATTTGGCATTTAATTCACACAAAAATCCAATGGATCTACCACCAACTGGAAAGTGTAGATAAGATCTACTGCTACAACTTTGAAAAGTTTGAAGATCATTGAATGTGTGCAAGTGGAGCTTTGAATCGTGTAAACTCATCATAACAATCTGTCAAAGTTGTCAATGTTCATTTAACCAAGGAGCAGTAAATTTACTATAACTTTCACATGAAAAATCTAATGGAAGAGATTCAAACTGAATGGAAAGCTACCTCAACGCCCCACAATTGATATGAAGGAAGAAATTCAAGATTTCAATAGAAAGCTTGTCCAATTTAGCAATTAATGAGTGGGCTCAAAATTGTCCACAATAATGCAAGTCTTCACAGCTTTGGAGCCTATATAAAGGGGTCTTTGGCAACCATTTGGGGCATCACTCTCTTTGTAATATATCTCATATATTAGTAGTAATGTTTTGAAAAATATGAATTTTAATTATTATAGTATGAGTAGCTAAATGATTAGTGTGTAAATTTGCATATGTTATAACAATTCCATGTGTATTTTAGTTGTTATTGTATAGTATTTGTTGTATATTTATACGTAATTTTGTATTTCATAGGTTAGCCACAAATATCTATTTTTCAATAGTAATGGAATATTTAAGCATCATTGAACATGGTTAGTATGTGTGTTGCTTGATGTCTAGTCCATAATATAAATTACACTAATCCAATTATTGTGACACAAATGTTTTTGGACACTCAAGACAATGTACTAAGATATAAGTGGGTATATAAAACCAACTTTGCAATTTGAAAGTCCAATTAAGATTACACAACAATTCTGTCCAAATTTTGGTTGAGTTTTGATCCATGACATATTTTTGTATTTGGCCTATATCTTAAGCTATACAAATCTTATTGATCCAATTCCAGTTGTATTAGTTAGATTACTCATCTATCTACAACTCCTATCAAGGCCCAAACTGCTGTAAACATTGGATTCTATAGTCAGATTGACGATCAAAGTGTTCATCATGACAATGCTCCGGATTTCAAACTCCACAGGACACAATTTGGCATTTAATTCACACAAAAATCCAACGGATCTACCACCAACTGTAAAGTGTAGATAATATCTACTGCTACAACTTTGAAAAGTTTGAAGATCATTGGATGTGTGCAAGTGGTGCTTTGAATCGTGTAAACTCATCATAACAATCTGTCAAAGTAGTCAATGTTCATTTAACCAAGGAACAGTAAATTGACTATTCTTTAACATGAAAAATCCAATGGAAGAGATTCAAACTGAATGGAAAGCTACCTCAATGCCCCACAATTGATATGAAGGAAGAAATTCAAGATTTCAATAGGAAGCTTGTGCAATTTAGCAATTAATGAGTGGTCTCAAAATTGTCCACAATAATGCAAGTCTTCTCAACTTTGGAGCATATATAAAGGGGCCTTTGGCAAGCCATTTGAGGCATCACACTCTTTGTAATATATCTCATATATTAGTAGTATTTCTCTGAAAAATATGGGTTTTAATTATTATAGTATGAGTAGCTAAATTATTAGTGTGTAAATTTGCATATGTTATAACAATTCCATGTGTATTTTAGTTGTTATTGTATAGTATTTGTTGTATATTTATACGTAATTTTGTATTTCATAGGTTAGCCACAAATATCTATTTTTCAATAGTAATGGAATATTTAAGCATTATTGAACATGGTTAGTATGTGTGTTGCTTGATGTCTAGGTCATAATATAAATTACACTAATCCTATTTTTGTGACACAAATGTTTTTGGACACTCAAGACAATGTACTAATATATAAGTGGGTATATAAAACCAACTTTGCAATTTGAAATTTCAATTAAGATTACACAACAATTCTGTCCAAATTTTGGTTGAGTTTTGATCCATGACATATTTTTGTATTTGGCCTATATCTTAAGTTATACAAATCCTATTGATCCAATTCCAGTTGTATTAGTTAGATTACTCATGTATATACAACTCCTATCAAGGCCCAAACTGCTGTAAACATTGGATTCTATAGTCAGATTGACGATCAAAGTGTTCATCATGACAATGCTCCGGATTTCAAACTCCACAGGACACAATTTGGCATTTAATTCACACAAAAATCCAATGGAACTACCACCAACTGGAAAGTGTAGATAAGATCTACTGCTACAACTTTGAAAAGTTTGAAGATCATTGAATGTGTTAAAGTGGAGCTTTGAATCGTGTAAACTCATCATAACAATCTGCTAAAGTTGTCAATGTTCATTTAACCAACGACCAATAAATTGAGTATAACTTTCACATGCAAAATCCAATGTAATAGATTTAAACTTATCTTGAAAGATACCTCAACGTCCCACAATTGATATGAAGGAATAATTTCAAAATTTTAAATAGGAAGTTTATCCAATTTAGCAATTAATGAGTGGGCTCAAAATTGTCCACAATAATGCAAGTCTTCTCAACTTTGGAGCCTATATAAAGGGGTCTTTGGCAAGAAATTTGGGGCGCCACTCTCTTTGTAATATATCTCATATATTAGTAGTATTTCCCAGAAAAATATTAGTTTTAATTATTATAGTACGAGTAGCTAAATGATTAGTGTGTATGCATATGTTATAACAATTCTATGTGTATTTTAGTTGTTATGTATAGTATTTGTTGTATATTTATATATAATTTTGTATTTCATAGTTAGACACAAATATCTATTTTTATATAGTAATGGAATATTTAAGCATGATTGAACATGGTTAGTATGTGTGTTGCTTGATGTCTAGGCCATAATATAAATTACACTCATCCAAATTTTGTGACACTAATGTTTTTGGACACTCAAGACAATGTACTAAAGATATAAGTGTGTATATAAAACCAAATTTGCAATTTGAAAGTCCAATTAAGATTACACAACAATTCTGTCCAAATTTTGGTTGAGTTTTGATCCATGACATATTTTTGTATTTGGCTCATATCTCAAGTTATACAAATCCTATTGATCCAATTCCAGTTGTATTAGTTAGATAACTCATGTATCTACAACTCCTATCAAGGCCCAAACTGCTGTAAACATTGAATTCTAGAGTCAGATTGACGATCAAAGTGTTCATCTTGACAATGCTCCGTATTTCAAACTCCACAGTACACAATTTGGCATTTAATTCACACAAAAATCCAATGGATCTTCCACCAACTGTAAAGTGTAGATACGATCTACTGCGACAACTTTGAAAAGTTTGAATATCATTGAATGTGTGCAAGAGGATCTTTGAATCGTGTAAACTCATCATAACAATATGTCAAAGTTGTCAATGTTCATTTAACCAAGGAGCAGCAAATTGACTATAAATTTCACATGAAAAATCCAATGGAAGAGATTCAAACTGAATGGAAACCTACCTCAACACCTCACAATTGATATGATTGGAAGAAATTCAAGATTACAATAGGTAGCTTGTCCAATTTAGCAATTAATGAGTGGGCTCAAAATTGTCCACAATAATGCAAGTCTTCTCAACTTTGGAGCCTATATAAAGGGGCCTTTGGCAAGCCATTTGAGGCATCAATCTCTTTGTAATATATCTCATATATTAGTAGTATTTCTCAGAAAAATATGAGTTTTAATTATGGTAGTATAAGTAGCTAAATGATTAGTGTGTAAATATGCATATGTTATAACAATTCTATGTGTATTTTAGTTGTTATGTATAGTATTTGTTGTATATTTATATGTAATTTTGTATTTCATAGGTTAGCCACAAATATCTATTTTTCTATAGTAATAGAATACTTAAGCATGATTGAACGTGGTTAGTATGTGTGTTGCTTGATGTCTAGGCCATAATATAAATTACACTCATCCAAATTTTGTGACACTATTATTTTTTGACATTCAAGACAATGTACTAAAGATATAAGTGGGTATATCAAACCAAATTTGCAATTTGAAAGTCCAATTAAGATTACACAACAATTTCTCTCCAAATTTTGGTTGAGTTTTGATCCATGCCATATTTTTGTATTTGAGTCATATCTCAAGCTATACAAATCCAATTGATCCAATTCCAGTTGTATTAGTTAGATAACTCATGTATCTGCAACTCCTATCAAGGCCCAAACTGCGGTAAACATTGAAATCTAGAGTCAGATTGACGATTAAAGTGTTCATCATGACAATGCTCCGGATTTCAAAATCCACAGGACACAATTGGACATTTAATTCACACAAAATTCCAATGGATCTACAACCAACTGGAAAGAGTACATAAAATCTACTGCTACAAATTTGAAAAGTTTGAAGATCATTGAATGTGTGCAAGTGGAGCTTTGAATCGTGTAAACTCATCATAACAATCTGTCAAAGTTGTCAATGTTCATTTAACAAAGGAGCAGTAAATTGACTATAACTATCACATGAAAAATCCAATGGAAAAGATTCAAACTGAATGGAAAGCTACCTCAATGCCCAACTGATATGAAGGAAGAAATTCAAGATTTCAATAGGAAGCTTGTCCAATTTAGCAATTAATGAGTGCGCTCAAAATTGTCCACAATAATGCAAGTCTTCTCAACTTTGGAGCCTATATAAAGGGGACTTTGGCAAGCCATTTGGGGCATCACTCTCTTTATAATATATCTAATATATTAGTAGTATTTCTCTGAAAAATATGAGTTTTAATTATTATAGTATGAGTAGCTAAATGATTAGTGTGTAAATATGCATATGTCATAACAATTCCATGTGTATTTTAGTTGTTTTTGTATAATATTTGTTCTATATTTATTCGTAATTTTGTATTTCATATGTTAGCCACAAATAACTATTTTTCTATAGTAATGGAATATTTAAGCATGATTTAACATGGTTAGTATGTGTATTGCTTCATGTCTAGGCCATAATATAAATTACACTCATCCAATTTATGTGACACTAATGTTTTTGGACACTCAATATAATGTACTAAAGATATAAGTGGGTATATAAAACCAACTTTGAAATTTGAAAGTCCAATTAAGAATACACAACAATTCAGTCCAAATTTTGGTTGAGTTTTGATCCATTACATATTTTTGTATTTGGCCCATATCTCAAGCTATACAAATCCCATTGATCCAATTCCAGTTGCATTAGTTAGATAACTCATGTATCTACAACTCTTATCAAGGCCCAAATTGCTGTAAACATTGGATTTGTGAGTCAGATTGACGATCAAAGTGTTCATCATGATAATGATCCGGATTTCAAACTCCACAGAACACAATTTGGCATATAATTAACTATAATTGACACAAAAATCCAATTGATCTACCACCAACTGGAAAGTGTAGATAATATCTACTGCTACAACTTTGAAAAGTTTGAAGATCATTGAATTTATGCAAGTGAAGCTTTGAATCGTGTAAACTCATCTTAACAATCTGCCAAAGTTGTCAATGTTCATTTAACCAAGGAGCAGTAAATTGACTATAACTATCACATGAAAAATCCAATGGAAGAGATTGAAACTGAATGGAAAGCTACCTCAATGCCCCACAATTGATATGAAGGAAGAAATTCAAGATTTCAATAGGAAGCTTGTCCAATTTAGCAATTAATGAGTGGACTCAAAATTGTCCACAATAATGCAAGTCTTCTCAACTTTGGAGCCTATATAAAGGGGCCTTTGGCAAGCCATTTGGGGCATCACTCTCTTTATAATAAATCTCATATATTAGTAGTATTTCTCTAAAACAATATGAGTTTTAATTATTATAGTATGAGTAGCTAAATGATTAGTGTGTAAATATGCATATGTCATAACAATTCCATGTGTATTTTAGTTGTTATTGTATAATATTTGTTCTATATTTATACGTAATTTTGTATTTCATATGTTAGCCACAAATAACTATTTTTCTATGTAATGAAATATTTAAGCATGATTTAACATGGTTAGTATGTGTATTGCTTGATGTCTAGGCCATAATATAAATTACACTCATCCAATTTATGTGACACTAATGTTTTTGGACACTCAAGATAATGTACTAAAGATATAAGTGGGTATATAAAACCAACTTTGCAATTTGAAAGTCCAATTAAGATTACACAACAATTTTGTCCAAATTTTGGTTGAGTTTTGATCCATTACATATTTTTGTATTTGGCCCATATCTCAAGCTATACAAATCCTATTGATCCAATTCCAGTTGCATTGGTTAGATAACTCATGTATCTACAACTCTTATCAAGGCCCAAACTGCTGTAAACATGGATTCTTGAGTCAGATGGACGATCAAAGTGTTCATCATGACAATGATCCGGATTTCAAACTCCACAGAACACAAATTGGCATATAATCCACTATAATTGGCACAAAAATCCAATTGATCTACCACCAACTGGAAAGTGTAGATAAGATCTACTGCTACAACTTTGAAAAGTTTGAAGATCATTGAATTTGTGCAAGTGGAGCTTTGAATCGTGTAAACTCATCATAACAATCTGCCAAAATTGTCAGTGTTCATTTAACCAAGGATCAGTAAATTGACTATAACTATCACATGAAAAATCCAATGGAAGCGATTCAAACTGATCTAGAAAGATACCTCAACTTCCCACAATTGATATGAAGGAAGAAATTCAATATTTCATTAGAAAGCTTGTCCAATTTAGCAATTAATGAGTGAGCTCAAAATTGTCCAAAAATGCAAGTCTTCTCAACTTTGGAGCCTATATAAAGGGGACTTTGGCAAGCCATTTGGGGCATCACTCTCTCTGTAATATATCTCATATATTAGTAGTATTTATCTGAAAAATATGAGTTTAATTATTATAGTATGAGTAGCTAAATGATTAGTGTGTAAATATGCATATGTTATAACAATTCCATGTGTATTTTAGTTGTTATTGTATAATATTTGTTCTATATTTATACGTAATTTTGTATTTCATATGTTAGCCACAAATTGTCACGACCCGACCTTTGGCCCGTGACTGATGCCTTACCCCGGGCACCCTAGTGATACAACTTCAGAGAAAAACCAGCGGAAATAAACTCATAAACATGAAACAATATAAAATAAGAAACAGGCTAACCAAAACGGTCACCTTTCTGTATATATATGGCAAAAACTGAACAGTTACATCCTTTACAAAACCCAATTTACAACAGGACTACAGACCTCTAAGAGTTTGTAACAACTATGACGGGACAGGGCCCCGCCATACCCCTGAATGTACATGAATCTACAATGACAGGGAATCATACCAAAAGATAAGCCTCCGGAGAAACGGGGCTTCCCAAAAGCAGAACGGTGATCCTATGAGCGAGGATCAACAACCGATGTACCTCTACCTGCGGCATGAACGCAGCCCCCCGAAGGAGGTCAGTACAACATGTATCAAGTATGTGAAACTGAAAGTACTGAAATGAAATCATAACATTTTAAAACCAATTCTTAAACATGTACGAAACAAACCAATTAACAGTACCTAGTGCCACAGAATATACAAGAGCAAATAGGTGTAACCCAACCGGTCTTTTCTAGACCGCCAATGATCGGAGTAGGGCCATTCTCCCCTAGTATCATTGTGCGAGTCTAATCCTGGACTCCCGTAGTCCGCATAGGTCCCGTGGACCCGCATGAGGTACTCCTCGCATCGGGGGTAGCTAACCCGCGACATTTCCTGGACTCCCGCAATCCGCATAGGCCACTTGGACCCGCATGAGGTATTCCTCGCATCAGCGTAACACACCCAGAGTGATTCCTAGACTACCGTAGCCCACATGAGGTACTCCTCGCATCGGGGGTAGCTAACCCGCGGCAACATAACAAGTCAGGGGGGCATGTGATATAACACAAGCACAACCGGCTTATCGTAAACAACACAAGAACAACGAGAGAACCCCCTTACCACAACAAATCTCAAGACACTAACACCCGTAGTATCATAACATGTTTACTTATCAAACCAACTTACCACACATTCAAAAATCGTTACAAGGCTTCTATAAACAAGTAAGTAAACCATTCTTTTTATCTTCCTTAAGTCGCTATAACTAACTTCCCATAAAGCTAGTATAACACTTATATTTCTTTTATAAATCAAAACAATCACATTTGTTTGGAAAAACCAAGAGAACTTATTCCTTTTAAAACCAAGTGTTAACTTTCTTCTGAATAATGATTCATAACTCCTTTTTGAAATACTTCAAGATACTTAACATTTAGAACTCAAGTCAAGGACATAAAAGTGAAACCAAATTCATTTGACACACGTACGTCTACCGTACTATATATTTTACAACCATCATGCTCAAGAGGATAGGAAGAATCACATACCTCCTCGGCTAAATCCACTTGCCAAGTCGAATATGCCGAGCGTCGAGTATCAATCTATAATAATCAAATACGTCTATCAGCGTCTAGACTTCTTCGTAGCATATACTAAGTATAAAGTTCCTTATTCTACGGAAGGTTGGACAACACTTCCTTTGTTTCTACATACTTTTCCACCTTTTCAAGGTCCGATATCAATAGCCAACATGCCATAATCAAGGCCTAAAAATTCAGTAATACAAGGGGAATACACGCCTAACCGGACGTGTAATATTATGCCCCACAATTCATATTAAATAATCCAATAAGTTTAAGGCAGTATCTCGGCTATAACATACTCACATATCATCCTTATCCAATCCTTTCAAATCCAAATCGTTATTCCTACATGTCATATACCTAAAACCAATATCGACAACTACAAGTCCTTTCTTCCTCAACATGCGACACAATTTACTTAAAATGGAGAATGAATTGTTACCTTAGAGTTCGCCCAAAACAGTCCAACAAATCGCTCACTTGCCCTCTTTCCACAATTTCCTCTTCGTTAACATCACCTCTACAAACCTCATACAAGCTTGCCAACATATTTCCTTCTTGCCCCCTTTCCGAAATTTTTCTAGGCCTTGGTTTTTCCTTGACTTTTTAGAGAGAAGGGAGATGAATTTTTTAGAGAGAGGGGAGTTCTTGAAGAATGACCAAGTCTTCAAGACTTGGTCAATAAATAAGACTTCCTCTGGTCAAAAAGATGGGAGGGACACTTTTCACCCTCCCATAGGCCTTTACAAAAAATATCTTCTGATTTTTCCCCAATTTTCGCAAAAACCCCGCCTCGGCGCCGCGGCGCTGAAACCTCCGGAAACTTCAGTACATACGGCGTCGCGGCCCTTCATTCCGGCGCCGCGGCGCTGCAACTTCAGAAAACTTCAGTATATTCGGCGCCGCGGCCCTGCATCTGGCGCCGCGGCTCTATGGCATCAGGCTGAAAACACTCTCCTTCTTGTCTGTGCACTAACTGGTAACTTCCATAACTTTCTACTCCGATGTCCTATCGACGAGCGGTTTGTTACGTTGGGAACTAGACTCAACGAACTACATACTAGGCTTTTGAAACACCTAGGAACTCCTAATGTAACTGGGCATAAACCGCCCCAAAGTTGACTAAAACCCGTCCAAATCATTCTGTCAACCTATCTTTCTAAAATTTAAATCTTAATTCCTTTCGTACGTTCTCATAAGCATGACCTGAATTACGGGGTGTAACATTCTCTCCCCCTTAGAAACATTCGTCCCGAATGTTCCTTCTATGCTTACTCAAATCAAAATATCGACATAGACCCTCTTAACTATTCCTCTTGCAAATAAGAACGCTCTACATGGCCACAACAATACTTAAGCATATATGTCAATTTAAAACTAACAAGCAGGAAAGTGGGTTACCTGGAGGTGTAGGGAACAAGTGGGGATACTTCTTCATCATGTACTCTTCTGCTTCCCATGTCATTTTCTCTCTGTTCTCGTTCCGCCATAAGACCTTGACGGAAGCCACATCCTTTGTCCGCAGTCGCCTAACCTGACGATCGAGTATCGCTATGAGACTCTCCTCATACGATAACCCCTCTGCCACCTGGACATCATGAATCGGGTGCACTCTAGATGGATCTCCAATACATTTCCGCAATATAGATACATGAAAAACTGGGTGTACTGCCTCCAGGTCGGACGACAGATCCAACTCATAGGCAACCTTGCCTACCCTACGGACAATCTGATAAGGCCCAATGTACCTTGGGCTAAGTTTCCCTTTCTTTCCAAATCTCATCACTCCCTTCATGGGTGATACCTTCAGGAAGACCCAATCATCCATAACAAACTCCAAGTGTCGACGCCGATTATCTGCATACGACTTCTGTCGACTCTGAGCTGACAATAACCGCTCCTGGATAAGCTTCACCTTATCCACCGCCTGCTGAATCAAGTCCGGCCCGACTAACTGAACTTCGCCCACATCAAACCAGCCTATCGGTGACCTGCACTTCCTCCCATATAAGGCCTCATAAGGCGCCATCTGGATACTAGAATGGTAGCTGTTGTTATACGCAAACTCCACTAGAGGCAAATGATCCTCCCAGCTACCCCTGAAATCGATAACACAGGCCCGCAGCATATCCTCAAGTGTCTGGATAGTACGCTCTGCCTGTCCGTCGGTCTGAGGATGAAATGCAGTACTGAGGCTCACCTGCGTCCCTAATCCCTTCTGGAAAGACCTCCAGAAATTAGCCGTAAACTGGGCTCCTCTGTCCGATATAATAGATATAGGGACCCCATGCAGTCTCACGATCTCTCGGATGTAAAGTCTAGCATAATCCTCGGCCGAATAAGTCGTCCTGACTGGAAGAAAGTGGGCTGATTTCGTCAGCCTGTCGACAATAACCCAGATGGAATCATGCTTCCTCTGAGTGTGAGGTAACTCTGTAATGAAGTCCATATTGATCACCTCCCACTTCCATGTCAGAATCTCTATCATCTGCAACAACCCACCAGGCTTCTGGTGCTCCACCTTGACCTGCTGACAATTCGGACACTGAGCAACAAACTCTGCAACGTCCCTCTTCAGGCCATCCCACCAATACACACATCTGAGGTCGTGGTACATCTTTGTCGACCCCGGATGAATAGAGTAACGAGCGTTGTGTGCTTCCCCTAGAACCTATTGATGAAGTCCTGCAATATCGGGTACACACAATCTACCCTCGTATCTTAGCACCCCATCAGGTGCTACCACAAATGGACACTTCCCCTCTCGAAGAGCCGTATCTCGATACCGTGTCATAATCGGATCCTTATACTGTCGCCGCTTCACCTCCTCGACGATGGAAGACTCGGCAACCTCTCGAACCCGAACCCCACTACTATCAGAACCAACCAAACGAACTCCACGGCTCGCTAGCTGATATAACTCGCGGACCATGCCCCTTCTCTCTGGCTGCACATCTGACAGACTACCCATCGATCTACGACTAAGGGCATCTGCAACTACATTGGCCTTCCCTGGGTGGTATAGGATATCGACATCATAATCCTTAAGTAGCTCTAACCACCGTCTCTGCCGCAAGTTCAGCTCCCTCTGGCTGAAGATATACTGGAGGCTCTTCTGGTCTGTGTAAATATCCACATGAACTTCATATATATAATGTCTCCAGATCTTCAAGGCATGAATCACTGCTGCCAACTCTAAGTCATGTGTGGGGTAGTTCTTCTCATGCTTCTTGAGCTGTTGAGATGCGTAAGCTATAACGTTACCATGCTGCATCAGCACACACCCAAACCCGACACCCGACGCATCACAATAAACCACATATCCGTCTAAACCCTCTGGAAGAGTAAGAACTGGGGCGGTCGTCAATTTCTCCTTCAGTAACTGGAAGCCCTCCTCACAAGCATCCGTCCACTAGAACATAACTGCTTTCTGAGTCAGCCTAGTCAATGATGCTGAAATGGAAGCAAACTTCTCCACAAACCTCCGATAATAACCCGCAAGACCCAAAAAGCTGCGCACCTCCGTCGGTGTAGTGGGTCTAGGCCAAGTATTCACTGCCTCAATCTTTGCTGTATCAACCCGAATACTATCGGCCCCGATAACATGCCCTAAGAAAGCCACTGAAGCCAACCAAAACTCGCATTTCGTGAACTTGACATACAACTGCCATTCCTGGAGGACTCTCAGTACCGTCCTCAAATGATCTGCATGCTCCTGCTCTGTGCGCGAATAAACCAGGATATCATCAATGAATACTATAACAAACGTATCCAAAAATGGCTTGAACACCCGGTTCATCAAATCCATGAATACTGTTGGAGCGTTGGTCAAACCGAAAGACATCACCCTGAACTCATAGTGCCTATACCGGGTCCTGAATGCAGTCTTTGGGATATCTGTCTCTCTAACTCGAACCTGATGATAACCAGACCGCAGGTCTATCTTGGAGAAACAATTCGCCCCCTGCAACTGATCAAACAAATCATCAATCCTGGGGAGGGGGTATTTATTTTTGATGGTTACCTTATTCAGCTGCCTGTAATCAACACACATACGCAACGTCCCATCCTTCTTCTTTACAAATAAAACCGGCGCTCCCCAGGGAGAAACACTAGGCCTGATAAAGCCTTTTTCCAGCAAATCTTTCAGCTGGTCCTTCAACTCCCTCAACTCAGCAGGTGCCATCCTGTATGGTGGAATAAATATAGGTCGAGTGTCTGGCGACATATCAATGCAAAACTCAATCTCCCTCTCAGGAGGGATACCCGGGAGATCGTCTGGGAATACGTCTGGAAACTCTCTAACAACCGAATCGATCAAGGTCTCTCTCGGCCTCAGTATCAAATACCCGAACAATATGGTAGATATACCCCTTCTGCACCATCTTTCTAGCCTTGAGGTAAGAAATAAACCTACCCCTCGGCGACGCAGTATTCCCCTCCCACTCGATAACCGGCTCCCCAGGAAACTGGAATCGTACCAATCTCTCTCTACAGTCCACATTGGCATAGCAAGACGCTAACCAATCCATACCCATAATCACATCAAAGTCCGTCATATCCAACTCTATCAAGTCGGCTAGGGTCTGACGACTGTATATAGTCACTGGGCAAGCCTTATATACCCGCTCAGCTAACACCTAATCACCTACTGGCGTAGCTACCTCAAAAGGTTTTATGGACTCAGGCTCTATCCCTATTCTACCAACAATATGAGGAGATATTTAGGACAAGGTAGAACCTGGATCTATCAAAGCATATACGTCACAACATGAAACCAATAATGTACCTGTGACGACATCCGGTGACGCCTCCTGGTCCTGGCGGCTGGACATGGCATAAATGCGGTTCTGAGGACCGCTGGAACTAGGACCCTTGCCACGACCTCTGCCGCGACCTGCTGGCCCATGAGCACCGCCTCGGGGTGAGTAAATCGTAGGAGATGAAGGCAGACGAATGACCTGTGGTGAACCCTACCATCTGCCGCCTGCCTGGACGGTCCTCGAAATATGATCCTGCTGGCCATAAGTGTAACAAGGCCCCACAGTATTACCACAACTCTCGAAATGGGATCTACCACATCGGCCACACCGAGAGGGGGGTGGTCTCGATCGGGTAGCATCCCTGCTTCCCTGGAAGCCCGAAGCCCTGGGGCCCTGACCTGCTCCCGAATACCCTGGACGTCCGGAAGACGGTGAAGGAGCGCTCTGAACCGGCTGAGGTGCAAATCCAGTCTGCTGCTGAGGCCGTCCGCCTCGAAAGCTACCAAAGGACCCTGCTGTCCTGGCCCTCTTCTGCTGATATCCATCAGCCTCTACGTTCCTCACACCCAAGTGCATAAGCCTGCATGCGGGCAATGTCCATGCCCGGCTGAAGAGCTACACCCGAGCAACCCTCTGTTAAGTAATCATCGAGCCCTGTGACATAGCGGTGCACTCTGTCCTCCATATCTGCTACTAAAGCCAACGAGTCAAACTCTACGTTGTACTCCCGGACAGTCCGCCCGCTCTGTCTCAACATCAGAAATCTATCGGCCCGAGCTCTCCTCATCTGCGGAGGCAAGAAGTGGCTAAGAAACGCCTCTGAGAACTCGTCCCACACAGCTGGAAGCGCATGCTCCCCCCGGGACAGTTCCCATGAATCAAACCAGTCGACTGCAGTATCCCGCAGCCGATGTGAACCCAATACTACCGACTCTGTCTCCGAGGCCTTGATCACTCTCATGATCCGCTGCAACTGTCGGATAAACTCCTGAGGATCATCCTCAGTCCTCGACCCATAGAACTCTGGTGGGCTGCAACTCAAAAAGTCCCGAAGTCTCAAGCTATCAGATCTGGGGTGAACTACGGGTACAACCGGAACCGCTGTCTCCCGTCTGTCCTCCTGCCTCGCCACGATCCTGGCTAATAACTGGGCCATCTCCTTGTAACCCATATCCTCTGCTCCAGGCTGTGGAACTGGAGGCTCAGGTACCGTGGTCTCAGTAGCCACTGTTGCTGCTCTGAACTCTGCTGGGGCTGGTGATGTCGTGGAACTCGCCGTCCGAAGAATCACCTCAGGTAAAGACTGGGCCTGTGCCCTCGTAACCCTCTGCGTCCTACTAGCAGCTCAGCTGCCTTGCCCTTCTGGGCCGCGGTTGCCTTGCATGGAGGCATAACTGGTACATAAGAATATGTTAGAGGGAGTTCAACCTATAACACAGCTCTATTGCACGATCTCAGAGTGAGAAGAATGAAAACCAATCCTAAATATCCTGTAGCCTCCTGATTATAGGTGTGGTGCACAACACGCCGATAATCAAGACTCTACTAGATACGGTCTGTAGACACTTTCCGAGGATTAACTGCTCTGATACCACTTTTGTCACGACCCGACCTCGGGCTCGTGACTGGTGCCTTACCCCGGGCACCCTAGTGATACAACTTCAGAGAAAAACCAGCGGAAATAAACTCGTAAACATGAAACAATATAAAATAAGAAACAGGCTAACCAAAACGGTCACCTTTCTGTATATATATGGCAAAAACTGAACAGTTACATCCTTTACAACACCCAATTTACAACAGGACTACATACCTCTAAGAGTTTGTAACAACTATGATGGGACAGGACCCCGCCATACCCCTGAATGTACATGAATCTACAATGACAGGGAATCATACCAAAAGATAAGCCTCCGGAGAAACGGGGCTTCCCAAAAGCAGAACGGTGATCCTATGAGCGAGGATCAACAACCGATGTACCTCTACCTGCGGCATGAACGCAGCCCCCCGAAGGAGGTCAGTACAACAGGTACCAAGTATGTGAAACTGAAAGTACTGAAATGAAATCATAACATTTTAAAACCAATTCACAAACATGTACGAAACAAACCAATTAACAGTACATAGTGCCACAGAATATACAAGAGCAAATAGGTGTAACCCAACCGGTCTTTTCTAGACCGCCAATGATCGGAGTAGGGCCATTCGCCCCTAGTATCATTGTGCGAGTCTAATCCTGGACTCCCGTAGTCCGCATAGGTCCCGTGGACCCGCATGAGGTACTCCTCGCATCGGGGGTAGCTAACCCGCGACATTTCCTGGACTCCCGCAATCCGCATAGGCCACTTGGACCCGCATGAGGTATTCCCCGCATCGGCGTAACACTTCCGGAGTGATTCCTGGACTACCGTAGCCCGCATAGGTCATGTGGACCCGCATGAGGTACTCCTCGCATCGGGGGTAGCTAACCCGCGGCAACATAACAAGTCAGGGGGGTATGTGATAAAACACAAATACAACCGGCTTATCGTAAACAACACAAGCACAACGAGAGAACCCCCTTACCACAACAAATCTCAAGACACTAACACCCGTAGTATCATAACATGTTTACTTATCAAACCAACTTACCACACATTCAAAAATCGTTACAAGGCTTCTATAAACAAGTAAGTAAACCATTCTTTTTATCTTCCTTAAGTCGCTATAACTAACTTTCCATAAAGCTAGTATAACACTTATATTTCTTTTATAAATCAAAACAATCACATTTGTTTGGAAAAACCAAGAGAACTTATTCCTTTTAAAACCAAGTGTTAACTTTCTTCTGAATAATGATTCATAACTCCTCTTTGAAATACTTCAAGATACTTAACATTTAGAACTCAAGTCAAGGACATCAAAGTGAAACCAAATTCATTTGACACACGTACATCTACCGTACTATATATTTTACAACTATCATGCTCAAGAGGATAGGAAGAATCACATACCTCCTCGGCTAAATCCACTTGCCAAGTCGAATATGCCGCGCGTCGAGTATCAACCTATAATAATCAAATACGTCTATCAGCGTCTAGACTTCTTCGTAGCATATACTAAGTATAAAGTTCCTTATTCTACGGAAGGTTGGACAACACTTCCTTTGTTTCTACATACTTTTCCACCTTTTCAAGGTCTGATATCAATAGCCAACATGCCATAATCAAGGCCTAACAATTCAGTAGTATAAGGGAATTACACGCCTAACCGGACGTGTAAAATTCTGCCCCACAATTCATATTAAATAATCCAATAAGTTTAAGGCAGTATCTCGGCTATAACATGCTCACATATCATCCTTATCCAATCCTCTCAAATCCAAATCGTTATTCCTACATGTTATATACCTAAAAGAAATATCGACAACTACAAGTCCTTTCTTCCTCAACATGCGACACAATTTACTTAAAATGGAGAATGGATTGTTACCTTGGAGTTCGCCCAAAACAGTCCAACAAATCGCTCACTTGCCCTCTTTCCACAATTTCCTCTTCGTTAACATCACCTCTACGAACCTCCTACAAGCTTGCCAACATATTTCCTTTTTGCCGCCTTTCTGAAATTTTTTTAGGCCTTGGTTTTTCCTTGAATTTTTAGAGAGAAGGGAGAGGAATATTTTAGAGAGAGGAGAGTTCTTGAAGAATGACCAAGTCTTCAAGACTTGGTCAATAAATAAGACTTCCTCTGGTAAAAAAGATGGGAGGGACACTTGTCACCCTCCCATAGGCCTTTACAAAAAATATCTTCTGATTTTCCCCCAATTTTCGCAAAAATCCCGCCTCGGCGCCGCGGCCCTGCAGCCGGCGCCTCGGCGCTGAAACCTCCGGAAACTTCAGTAGATACGGCACCGCAGCCCTGCATTCCGGTGCCGCGGCGCTGAAACCTCAAAAAACTTCAGTATATTCGGCGTCGCGGCCCAGCATCCGGCGCCGCGGCTCTGTGGCATCAGGCTGAAAACACTCTCCTTCTTGTCTGTGCACTGAACTTGTAAGTTCCATAACTTTCTACTCCGATGTCCTATCGACGAGCGGTTTATTGCGTTGGAAACTAGACTCAACGAACTACATACTAGACTTTTGAAACACCTAGGAACTCCTAATGTAACTGGGAATAAACCGCCCCAAAGTTGACTAAAACCTGTCCAAATCATTCTGTGAACCTATCTTTCTAAAATGTAAATTTTAATTCCTTTCGTACGTTCTCATAAGCATGACCTGAATTACGGGGTGTAACACAAATAACTAGTTTTCTATAGTAATGGAATATTTAAGCATGATTTAACATGGTTAGTATGTGTATTGCTTGATGTCTAGGACATAATATAAATTACACTCATCCAAATTTTGTGACACGAATGTTTTTTGACACTCAAGACAATGTACAAAAGATATAAGTGGGTATATCAAACCAAATTTGCAATTTGAAAGTCCAATTAAGATTACAAAACAATTTTGTCCAAATTTTGGTTGAGTTTTGATCCATGACATATTTTTGTATTTTGCCCATATCTCAAGCTATACAAATCATATTGATCCAATTCAAGTTGCATTGGTTAGATAACTCATGTATATACAACTCTTATCAAGGCCCAAACTGTTGTAAACATTGGATTTTTGAGTCAGATTGACGATCAATGTGTTCATCATGACAATGATCCGCATTTCAAACTCCACAGAACACAATTTGGCATATAATTGACACAAAAATCCAATTGATCTACCACCAACTGGAGAGTGTAGATAAGATCAACTGCTACAACTTTGAAAAGTTTGAAGATCATTGAATTTGTGCAAGTGGAGCTTTGAATCGTGTAAACTCATCATAACAATCTGCCAAAGTTGTCAGTGTTCATTTAACCAAGGATCAATAAATTGACTATAACTATCACATGAAAAATCCAATGGAAGCGATTCAAACTGATCTGTAAAGATACCTCAACTTCCCACAATTGATATGAAGGAATAAATTCAAGATTGCATTAGAAAGCTTGACCAATTTAGCAATTAATGAGTGGGCTCAAAATTGTCCACAATAATGCAAGTCTTCTCAACTTTGGAGCCTATATAAAGGGGACTTTGGCAAGCCATTTGGGTCATCACTCTCTTTGTAATATATCTCATATATTAGTAGTATTTATCTGAAAAATATGAGTTTTAATTATTAAAGTATGAATAGCTAAATGATTAGTGTGTAAATATGCATATGTTATAACAATTCTATGTGTATTTTAGTTGTTATTGTATAATATTTGTTCTATATTTATACGTAATTTTGTACTTTTCAAAGTTGTAGTAGTAGATCTTATCTACACTTTACAGTTGGTGGTAGATCCATTGGATTTTTGTGTAAATTAAATGCCAAATTGTGTCCTGTGGAGTTTGAAATCCGGAGCATTGTCAAGAAGAACACTTTGATCGTCAATCTGACTCTAGAATCCAATGTTTACAGCAGTTTGGGCCTTGATAAGAGTTGTAGATACATGAGTTATCTAACTAATAAAACTGGAATTGGATAAATAGGATCTGTATAACTTGAGGTATGAGCCAAATACAAAAATATGTCATGGATCAAAACTCAACCAAAATTTGGACAAAATTGTTGTGTAATCTTAATTGGACTTTCAAGTTGCAAATTTGGTTTTATATACCCACTTATATCGTTAGTACATTGTCTTGAGTGTCCAAAAACATTAGTGTCACAAAATTTGGATGAGTGTAATTTATATTATGGCCTAGACATCAAGCAACACACATACTAACCATGTTCAATCATGCTTAAATATTTCATTACTATAGAAAACTAGTTATTTGTGGCTAACATATGAAATACAAAATTACGTATAAATATAGAACAAATATTATACAATAACAACTAAAATACACATGGAATTATTATAACATATTCATATTTACACACTAATCATTTAGCTACTCATACTATAATAATTAATACTCATATTTTTCAGATAAATACTACTAATATATGAGATATATTACAAAGAGAGTGATGCCCCAAATGGCTTGTCAAAGTCCCCTTTATATAGACTCCAAAGTTTAGAAGACTTGCATTATTGTGGATAATTTTGAGCCCACTCATTAATTGCTAAATTGGATAAGCTTTCTAATGAATTCTTGAATTTCTTCCTTCATATCAATTGTGGGAAGTTGAGGTATCTTTCCAGATCAGTTTGAATCGCTTCCATTGGATTTTTGATGTGATAATTATAGTCAATTTACTGATCCTTGGTTAAATGAACACTGACAACTTTGACAGATTGTTATGATGAGTTTACACGATTCAAAGCTCCACTTGCACAAATTCAATGATCTTCAAACTTTTTAAAGTTGTAGCAGTAGATCTTATCTACACTTTCCAGTTGGTGGTAGATCAATTGGATATTTGTGTCAATTATAGTGAATTATATGCCAAATTGTGTTCTGTGGAGTTTGAAATCCGGATCATTGTCATGATGAACACTTTGATCGTCAATCTGACTTAAGAATCCAATGTTTACAACAGTTTGGGCCTTGATAAGAGTTGTAGATACATGAGTTATCTGACCAATGCAACTGGAATTGGATCAATAGGATTTGTATATCTTGAGATATGTGCCAAATACAAAAATATGTAATGGATCAAAACTCAACCAAAATTTGGACAAAATTGTTGTGTAATCTTAATTGGACTTTCAAATTGCAAAGTTGGTTTTATATACCCACTTATATCTTTAGTACATTATCTTGAGTGTCCAAAAACATTAGTGTCACATAAATTGAATGAGTGTAATTTATATTATGGCCTAGACATCAAACAATACACATACTAATCATGTTAAATCATGCTTAAATATACGATCAAGTAAGGAAATGAGTTAGAGAGAAGTTTCTCTCACTAAGGAAAACGCTCTCAACGTTTTCCCTTAGTTGCTCCTTCGGTTTTTCCCATCTTCCCCCCCTATATTCTACCATTGTTTCACCACGATTTGAAGTTTAATGTACACAACATGAAAAAGTCTAAACGTTACACACGCTCCAACAATGATTCATGAGGCTCAGAAAGTTCGACGAAGGCCAGAACTATGAAAAAGAAAAAAAATGGCGGAAGTCCAATCATTGTTGAAGAAAATCTGATCCCGTCAGTTTCAGACCCAACAGTGCTAGTTCATGTCACACCTGATTCCCGCATCCCACTTGAGAATGTAGCAGACGATTCTATGCTGCAAAGGATACATGAATGGGGCAAAAGTATAGAAGTCGAGGGCTTGGATAATAGTGAGTCTGAAGGGGGAAATTTTCGTGGTTCACCAATAACCAACCCAGAAGTAATCCCTTCTGTTACTCTCCCGGAAATGAGTACCCCCACACTGCCTGGAAATCTGCTCAGGCAAGAAGGAAAGGGGAAAAAAACTGGGTCAGGAATTGCAATTGTTGATGATAGGAGTGCTGGCATACTCGGGTCCAAACCGGGTCAGGTCGCGGGTCAGAGGTTCAGGGCGGGTCAGGCGGGTGCCCATGGGTTCAGGAATTATCCCGTTATGCTTAGATCTAGATCAGTTGGGAGTATTGAAGAGACTTCTAATCCCAAAGAGCCTTTCACGGGTGCCAAAGTTTCTCACTTTAATGTCGCGGATACCAAGGAACCTCCTCGTAGAACGGGTCGGGGCGTGAGGCAGAAGGCTAAGGCGGGGCAGGCGGGAGTCCATGAGACTTTGAGCATTCCCATTATGCTTGAATCGAGTTCTGTTGGTGGAAATGAAGAGTTCTCTATCCCCAAGGTGCCTAACATTAATACTGCGGGAGCCGAGGCGTCACAATTTAATGCTGCGGGTATCAAGGAGTCTTCTTCAATTGCGGGCCATTGCGTGGGACAAAAAGCTAAGGCGGGGCAGACGGGAGTTATTGAGCCTTTGAGCATTCCCATTATGCTTGGATCGAGTTCAGTTGGTGGAAACGAAGAGTTCTATTTCCCCAAGGTACCTAACATTAATGCCGTGGGAGCCGAGGCATCACCATTTAATGCTGCGGGTATCAAGGAGCCTTCATCAATTACGGGCCATTGCGTGGGACATAATTCTAAACCGGTTCAGAAGGGAGTCCAAGGGTCGAGGGATATTCCCGCTTTGCAAGGACCAAGGTCAGTTGTGGGGCACGAAGTTACTTCTAATTCCAAGGTGCCTAGGCAACCCATGAATATTAATATCTCGGGAACCAATATGTTAGACTTAAATGCCGCGGGATCCAAAGAGTCTTCTATCTTATTGGGACAACAAACTCTGAATTCACTAAGTGTCACTAATGATTCCTTCCCCACTCTAGCAAGCCTGCTTAGTGGAACTCATCTCCGAAATCTAAACAACTCCTTCACCTTTAATTCTACCCTGGGCACGAGTTTACCCAACAATAAATCCCCTCTCTCATCCAATACCTCTTCATTACTCCCTAATATTCATAATACCTCACCCATTCTATCCTCCCCACCATCTGCTAATCCCGTAACCCACAATATTTTCTCTACCCTTCCAAATGGTACGCGAATCTTCCCCCCTAACGCGTGCCCAAGTTCTATTCCATCTACCTATCCACTTATGTCTATACCTCCAGAAATACCTCCTAATGATTTACCCACAAATACAACTTCTGAACAACATCAAATTCCACCCGCGGGTACAACCTTTAATAATCATCCCCCGAACCATGGCAAAGGTTCCATCCCTCCCAAGAAGACTTATGCTGGAGTCTTTGCAGGTACTAGGATTGAAGCAAAAGGAATGAATTTACAATATATTGAACAACAAGGGGTGGAAGTAGATATAGAAGCTGAGGATGAAGTTCCATTCATAGAAACATGGGGTTATTGCTTAATTGGTTGCTTCACGGGTCCCTTCCCGGGAAGAGAGGCATTGAATACCATTGTGAAGGGATGGGGAGTGAAATGCCGTATTATTCCATATGGCAAAGGATGGACGGTGTTCAAATTCATGACGGAGGAGGAGCGCACTAATGTACTTCATGGTGGCCCTTATATGGTCTACGGAAAAACTATGATGCTCAAGGCTATCAATAAAGGAGTTCTTATAACGGATGAGTTATTCATGGAAATTCCTATTTGGGTCACTTTTCTGGACATTCCCCTTTCTATTTGGAGTGCAACGGGCCTTAGTAAGGTTGCTTCACGCGTAGGGAAGCCTCTTTACACGGACCAATTTACTAAGGAAAGGTCAAAAATGAACTATGCTAGAGTTCTAGTGGAAGTGGATGTCAGCAAGGAGCCAATAATGGAGTTTGTTGTCAAACTCCCCGATAACAGAAGGTATACTCAAAGGGTAAACTATGAAAATTACCCGGACTTTTGCTATCATTGTGCGGCTTTTGGACACAATCACTTGAGGTGTAGGAAACTGGGGAATGATGCCAACACTGAAGAAGCTCCAAAAAAACGAAATACAGTGGTCCCCCCTAACAATAAGGAAGATTCTACTTGTGTGAATGCCAGCAGAGGTACGGGTGGTACCAACCCTCCCCCCCCCCTTATCCACCGACGTCCCAACATCCCGCAGATGCTAATAACTTGATGGACATTGAAGTAAGTGAGCACACAACACCTCCTGGTCCCGGTGGTGTGGGAGAAGCTTCGCCTGCTGCGGGTCCTCCGATTTTGGGTCAGTCTGGCCCATCAAGTTTGCGGGAATCTCAAGCAATGCCCTCACGGCCTAATTCACGTGATGACAGTACGCAACATGATAGGATGAGTTATGAGTCAAAGCAGACAAATTCTGAGGTGCCAAAGAACCCGCAACCTTCTTTGGTTGGGGAAACATACAAGGGTGTTACAGAGGTGTCTTTTCTTGCGTCACGGAGTGTTACCTTTGAACGCGGGGAACATAGCCTGGCTGAGCCACATGCTAAGGCTTCCAGCAACAAAGAAGATGGTTGGAAGGAATTTATGTCGAAGAAGTACATGACAAAAGGCAGTGGAAAGACTAAGGCTGCAAAGCGCGGAGGTGCTAACAAAACCTCCAATGTTTCCTAATGAAATTACTTTGTTGGAATGTCCGTGGTCTTTGCAGACTAAGGGATAGGGCAGCCACGCAAGCTCTGGTGTGTAGTCTCACAAAACAGCATAATGTGGCAATGATTTGTCTATTGGAAACTAAACTCTCTAGGGCAAGGATTGAGTCTTTCTCTACTCAAAGATTCAAAGCTTGGAATTTTTGCTCTAATTTGGAATTCATTGATGGCGGAAGAATGCTATTACTTTGGGATCCCTCCAGGGTTTGTTTTGAAGTGCTTGGATTGGATTCTCAACATATCCATGTCCAGGCAAGTTGTAAGATAACACAAGTGTCCTTCCTTGCCACATTTGTGTACCCGGTTTATAGCATACCGGATAGGAGGAAGCTTTGGCATCACCTTACTCACTTGGGCATTGGCATTACTAAGCCTTGGATGATTATGGGAGATTTCAACACTCATTGCTACCCAGATGATAAGGCGGGGGGTCCTCCATTATCGCCTTATGCACTTAGGGACCTTGGAGATTTCAGGAATGCTCATGGACTAGAAGACACTCCTTCTTCCGGTTCCTTCTACACTTGGACAAATGGTTCGATTTGGTCCAAGATGGATAGAGTAATGATGAATCAAAATTGGAGTGATTTGACCTTAGAATGCACGGCCATTTACTTGCCTATGGAACCAGTCTCGGACCACTGTCCCGTGATGGCTACGATTATTGCATCCTATAATGTTGGGAAACGTCCCTTCAAGTTCATGAATATGTGGCTCTCTCACCCCGCCTTTGATAACATAATGACTTCATGCAAGAGACAAGACATATTGGGAACTGCTCAATTCGTTCTAGCCTAAAAAATGAAAGCCTTGAAACAACCACTGAGGGCATTGAACATAAGTGAATTTGGTAGTATTGATCAAAGAGCAAATGGGGCAAACACGGAGTTTAAAGAGGCTATCAATGCGCACATGCAAGATCCCTTTGATGAGGAACTTAAAGCAAAGGTTAAGTCCTCAAGAGCTAAAGCTAACACCTTACTGGAAGCTGAGAGACACTTCATAAGGCAAAAGTCGAGGCAGAAACACTTGATTGGAAGTGATAGATGCTCCAAATACTTCCACAGCTTGATCAAGAGAAGTAATGTCAGGAACTCCATCAACTTTCTTGTCAAGACCAATGGTGCTATCACTACATCACCCGGGGAAGTTAGAGATTTGCTTGTGGAGTTTTACAAGGATCTTTGTCACGACCCGAACCCGGGCCCGTGACTGGTGCCTTACCCCGGGCACCCTAGTGATACAACATCAGAGTAATCAGCGGAACATAAAACACATACATGAAATCAATGTAAGAAGACAGTGAAATAAGAAGACAGGCTAACCAAAAACGATTACCGTCAGTATATATAAATAACAACTCTTTCCAAATGAACAGTTTAATCCTTTTTACAAACCCTGCCCACAACAGTACTACAGACCTCTACGAAATGATGCGACAACAATGGCGGGACAGGGCCCCGCCATACCCCTGAATGTAAATACCTACAACGACAGGGGACTATACCAAGATAAGCCTCCGGAGAAACGGAGCTTTCCCAAACGCTGAACTGTGACCCTAAGAGCGAGGATCAACGACTGGTGTACCTTTACCTGCGGCATGAACGCAGCCCCCCGAAGGAGGTCAGTACAACAGGTACCAAGTATGTGAAACTGAAAATAGATACTGTAAATGAAATCATAGTAGTCTATATAAAGCAGGAGACATGTATGATAACCAAACTACAGTTCACAATAAATAAGCAGTCATGTCAAGTCAGGGACTCACGCCCTCAAAGTTATCACAATACAACCGTACGGGGCAAGTACGAAGGCATAGCCGACTACTAAGACCCACAGTACCAAAATACCACAAACTGTATCCCGAGGTCTTTCTAGACCGCACCACATGATCGAAGCTGGCCACTCGCCCGCAATATCAATGTGCGCGTCTATCCCTGGAACTCTCGCAGCTCCGCATAGGTCACACACGGACCCGCATGAGGTATTCCTCGAATCATGGTCCTGCATCACCGAGGTATACCGCATCGAGGGCAGCTTAACCCCCGGTATCCACCTAGGCTCCCGCAACCCGCATAGTCTCAAAAGACCGCATAGTCTCAATAGACCGCATAGGGAATCCCCCGCATCAGGCTAAACACCCGGAATGATCAATCCTGGAGCTACCGCACTCCGCATAGTCACAAGGACCGCATAGGCCGTAAAGACCCGCATCAAGGGTGGCAAGCCCTCGGTATAAGTCAAAGGGGTAGGTGATATAATAATAGTACAACGGGCTTAACGTTTAACAACGTAAGCACAACAAGAATGACCCCCTTACATCACGATCACACAAGATACTAACACACGTAGCATCCTAACATGTTTACTTATCACATCAACAAGAAAGTATTTACAAGGCTATCTCAAACCAACACAATCAAGCTATTCACACAAGGTACTTTATGCTAACGAGTGCGGGTATCTATCCCCAAAGTACTTCATACATTAAATCTTTTAAAAGATACGTTACTTCACAAAGACCACGCAATACCCGTAGTATATAGAGTGATTATCTTTTTAAAGCAAATCAATTACTTCTCTTTGTAAAATCAATTAGCAACATTCTTTTCCAATGTTCAAGTTTGCCTAATTTCCAATGTTCACGGTTCTTATTTTAGAAAGGTTTCGTAGTTCATAGTCTTATTCATTTAAGAATATAATTCTCCTTTAAACAATCTGAGAAACATAAGCCTTATATGTGAGTAGGATATTCTTGTTTATAACAATCTTATTACAGCAGCCATGATCTAGAAAATATCATTTTGTCTCATCTTAGCTTCTATGCAGATGGAAGTTTCTACTGGTTTTAATAATACTTAATCTGTCAAAACATTTCCTTTTATTAACGCTGCAGTGGTTGGTCGAGACACATTCTGATTTCGAAATCGATAAAACATTCTTAAGCGTTATACCTAACTTCCCATAAAGCTAGTATAACTCTTAAGTTTTTTTAAAACCAGTATTACTTCAAGTTCTTTATTACCACATAACAATCCATGGATAGTTCAAATCAGTCACCTTTTAAAAACCACAAGTATTTTCTTACCAACATACAGCTGTTATAACCAACTTCCCATAAAGTTGTTATAACACTTTATGTTTAAAATCAATCAAATACATTTAGCACATGTACGTCTACCGTACTACATAGTTCACACATATCATGCTAGAAGAGATAGAAAGAGGTTCACATACCTCGCGGCAGTATCGACTAATAGCAAAAGCGCTCAAGTACTTCCAACCGTCGGCTACTCCTTAAGCCAAGTAGATCGCGCCACACGTAGTACTTCAACCTATAAGGCCACAAGGCGCTTATTAACATTTAGATCTCTTCGTAGAACATTCTACAGAAAATTCGTGACCTCCCCATGACAGCGTAAATCTCTCTCTATCGGGGTAGCTATCAAGACAACCGAGGGGTTCATACATCTAACGACGGGTACAATTCTACTCCATGTAAAAGCTACCAAGTCTCTTGTAATACAATCCTATGTAAATCTGATTCAGTACTCTTCTTTCGAAAAGGTTTCTTATTATTCAGGCTTAAGTCAAAAGACATTGCCGACAACAACGTTCAGTTCTATATATATAGTATACTTCAACTATATAGTCTAACAATCATGTAATTTCCAATTACAATAGGGGGACAAGATATTTACCTCGATAAGCCCATAATTATCCGAGTTTAAATGTCGATCCTGAGCAAGGTTTAGCTCCTACTCCGTGCGCTCCAACCCGCTCCAAACAACCCTTAGAAGTTCTAACCAACTTCTACTTATTACTCCAACTAACCATGGAGATTTTCCTTAGGGTTTCGGTTTTGTGACGGAAGGGAAGTATAATAGTATTTCTGGGCTTTTCGTATAAGTATAACCTTAGAATACTACAAGGTATACGGCTAAGGTAATTTGGGCATTATAACAATACTTTTGAGAGTATTTCTAACAAGAGGGGGGTATTTATACGAAAACTACTAGGCTAGGGGGGGGTACCCCACGGCTAGCACCCTAAGGAGGGGGTGTCTACCATCGGCCTACCCAGCTGGGGACTCGGCCGAGGGAGAGGCGCTCTCGGCTAAGGCCTCACAAGGGGGGAGAAAGAGAGCTTTCAAGACTTAGGCAAATTTAAGGATGAAGAAGTCTTCAAAGGGAGAGGGTATTTATAGGACAAGCCAAGGCCAACCAATGGCCAAGATCTTGCCAAGTGCAAGGCAAGTGTAGGGCCAAGATCTTGCCAAGTGCACACTAGCCAACTACCACAAAAATATCCTACCAACCCTTGACCACAAAGGCCACACTTTCGGCCACCACAATTTCCGCCCAAGGTGTTCCAATGAGAGGGTGACAAGTGTCGCCCTCTTGTTGGTCAAAAATTTTTCGTATCTCTTAAAAATCCGAAAAAATTAAAAAATGACATCGCCGTAATTTCCCATACGAAAGCTTTGAAACCGTTTAGTCGAAAAACGACTCTAGCAGGTGTTGTGAACAAAGTTAATTCGGCCCAAGCCTAATTCTCAAGTTCAAATTTTCTACGTGCGTCACGTACATACTACTGCGGAAATACGGTATAACATTCTCCCTCGCCAGAAACATTCGTCGAATGTTTCTTCTAAATCTCAAAACAAACGTGCGCCAGTATAGTCTTCACTACCATACTTACGAAACAATCCTGCCACAATGGCCACAGAAACAACTGCGCAAAAATACTTACATCCAAGTCCACGAGGAAACACCTCTAACATTACCACAAACACTCTCTCCGGTCTAAAATATACTTCCTTCGCACCTTCTCCTTACAAAAGAAATGATCACATCTATGCTCGTCATACATGCTCGCTTCTTCCCGATACCACTTTTGTCACTTTGCCGCGAGGTTCTAGTGTCACTTCGGCGACCCAACAAATGGTGCCGGACTACATGCGATCCACGAGGTCGTACACTCGAACTCTTACCACATTTAAATCGCTTGAGTTTCCAAAACTACAGGTTACTATCTCTAACGTGGTCATCATTAACTGGGAACACTCTGGATGGATCTCCGATACTTTCCCGATCATAACAATACGAAAGACCGGACGTACTGCCTCCTAAGTCGGACGGCAAAAGCTAACATATAGGCAACCTGGCCTACTCTGCACCAGATCTGTAAGGCCCAAAGTAACTCGGGCTAAGTTCCCTCTGTTTTCCAAAACTCGTCACACCCAAACCGGGGTGGTATCTTGAAGACCGGCCGTCGGCTGAACTCTAAGCGTCGTCGCCGATTATCCGCACGATTTCTCTGAGCTGCCAGAACCTCTTCTAGACAAGCTTTACTCTATCCACAGTCTGCTGGAACAAGCCTGAACCAACTATTTGAATCTTGCCAACATCGAACCAATCGACCGCGACTTACACATCCGCCCCTACAAGGCTTTATAAGGCGACACGAACACCGAAATGGTAGCTTAAATACTCCTCCACAGAGACAACAATCCCGCAACTACCCCGAAATCCACGCATGGCGAGGCGAATGCGGTCGAGACTCACCGAGTTCTTAACCACGCTTGGTAAAACTTCCGAAACCAAAAAGCAGTAGTACCTGGGCTCCGCATGCGCCATAAGGTGAAGGTAGGTAGGCACCTCGTGCGACGCTTACAACCTTTACGATATATCATCTCGCATAACCTGCTGCGAGTAAACGGTCTTTGCTAGAAGACAAGGCGGTGACCTCGCCGGCGAGCTCTGGTCGAATCGTCCACGAATTCATACGTTGGTTAACTAAACTCGGGCCTAACACCTCGTGACCCTACCACAAGGCGGGACCACCACAAACGACCCCACCAAACATGCCGCGGGTTGACCCGCAACGTGGCCTCAACCCGACCCGGAAACGCGCTAAACGCTAGCTCTCCGAAGGAAAACTCTCACTAATCACGTTACGAAAACCTAGCGGTCTTCTTAGCTCAACTACCCTCTTTCATTCCACACTACTCAGGGACTAATCCCACAAGCATAACTCACGTGCACTATGCACTCCTATAAGGGTCAAACATAAACAATACATCTTTTACTCGAGATGGCCTTACCTCTAAGGTCTCTACGTATAAAACTCTAAGGCTCACACCTTCTCTATCCCCCAATATCTTACTCGATTAACCCGCCATGATTTCTAATCACAACTAACACACTGCTATCAGAACATAGCACTTAAGGTATACTCACCTTATCACACATCTGGATCTACAGAGGTTAAGGATATACACGAATCTCGCTTCACTCCCTTAGTCGTTCTAATCAAACCGCCCTGTAGGCGCAGCTAAGGAAGATGACAAACTACCCACGATCTTGAAAGGTGAGTCCTCCTGCGGGACACTCTTTCGACATCGGACCACGGCGGTCATAGGTACAACCGATTACCAACTAAAAGCGACATTCCCGGGATGACATCGTCATCTTGTGAGCGGAAGCCACGGAGTTCGACCAACTCCTGCGCACCCCGAACGTCCTGAACCCTGTGGAGGACCACTCTGCACTGGTGGATGTGCATAATCAAATCTGCTTGTGAGGTGACTCGCCTCGAAAGTTACCAAAGGACCTTGCTGCTGGCCTTCTTACGCGTCGCCCGTTAACGCGTCGATCTCTACGTTTCTCGGCTGCTGCGCATAAGCCCGTGCAAGCCATGCTCGAGCCTAAGCGAAGAACTTACTCTTGCACAACCTTCGCCGTTGATATTCATCAAGACTCGCGATACATCGGTATACTCTCGGGTAGTCAAATCCATAGTTAATGTGGTCGCCTCTGAAATCTATATTCTCTGTTCGTCGTGGGCGAAGGTTCAAATATCATGGCCGCAGTAGGAACTTCCGCCGCCGTGCTAAACTCTGCTGGGGCTAGTGACGTCGCAAAACTCCCCGAAGGAAGCACCACCCCAGGTGATGATTGGGCCTGTGCCCACGCAACCCTCTGAACTCTACTCGCGGCTCACCGGTGCCTTGTCCTCTGGGCGGGTTTCCCTGCGGAGGCATAACGATAAGGAAATAATTTACGTCGGAGGTCCAACTTACAACACGGCTCTAAGGCACGATCTCGAGTGAGAAGAATAGAAACCAATCCTAAATACCACATAGCCTCACGATTATTGGTGTGGTGCACAACACACCGATAATCAAGACTTCTTGGATCTGATGCGTAGACACTTTCCGAGGATTAAGCGCTCGATACCACTTTTGTCACGACCGAACCGGGCGTGGTAGTGTCTTACCGGGCACCCTAGTGATACAACATCGAGTAATGTCGTGGAACAAAAAACACATACATGAAATCAATGTAAGAAGACAGGCTAACCAAAAACGATTACCGTCAGTATATATAAATAACAACTCTTTCCAAATGAACAGTTTAATCCTTTTTACAAACCCTGCCCACAACAGTACTACAGACCTCTACGAAATGATGCGACAACAATGGCGGGACAGGGCCCCGCCATACCCCTGAATGTAAATACCTACAACAACCGGGGACTATACGAGATAAGCCTCGAGAAGCGGAGCTTTCCCAACGCTGACTGTGACCACTAGAGCGAGGATCAACGGCGGTGTACCTTTACTGCGGCGTGAATCGGCCCGAAGGAGGTCGATCTAACAGTACCAAGTATGTGAAACTGAAAATAGATACTGTAAATGAAATCATAGTAGTCTATATAAAGCAGGAGACATGTATGATAACCGAACTACAGTTCACAATAAATAAGCAGTCATGTCAAGTCAGGGACTCACGCCCTCAAAGTTATCACAATACAACCGTACGGGGCAAGTACGAAGGCATAGCGACTACTAAGACCAGCGATGCCAAAATACCACAAAGCGTATCCGAGGTCTTTCTGCACCGCGCATGTCGAAGGCGGCCCTTTCGCCCGCAATATCAATGTCGCGTCTATCCTGGAACTCTCGCGACTCGCGCATAGGTCACACGGACCGCGTGAGGTATTCCTCGAATCATGGTCCCGCACCGCTGAGGTATACCGCGTCGAGGCGGCTTAACCCGGTATCCACCTAGGCTCCGCGCGACCCGCGTAGTCTCAAAAGACCGCGTAGTCTCGATAGACCGCATAGGAATCCCCGCGTCGGGCTAAACACCGGAATGATCAATCCGGAGCTCCGCTCGCGTAGTCACAAGGACGCGTATAGGCCGTAAAGACCGCGTCGAGGTGTGAGCCCTCGGTATAAGTCAAAGGGGTAGGTGATATAATAATAGTACAACGGGCTTAACGTTTAACAACGTAAGCACAACAAGAATGACCCTCTTACATCACGATCACACAAGATACTAACACACGTAGCATCCTAACATGTTTACTTATCACATCAACAAGAAAGTATTTACAAGGTTATCTCAAACCAACACAATCAAGCTATTCACACAAGGTACTTTATGCTAACGAGTGCGGGTATCTATCCCCAAAGTACTTCATACATTAAATCTTTTAAAAGATACGTTACTTCACAAAGACCACGCAATACCCGTAGTATATAGAGTGATTATCTTTTTAAAGCAAATCAATTACTTCTCTTTGTAAAATCAATTAGCAACATTCTTTTCCAATGTTCAAGTTTGCCTAATTTCCAATGTTCACGGTTCTTATTTTAGAAAGGTTTCGTAGTTCATAGTCTTATTCATTTAAGAATATAATTCTCCTTTAAACAATCTGAGAAACATAAGCCTTATATGTGAGTAGGATATTCTTGTTTATAACAATCTTATTACAGCAGCCATGATCTAGAAAATATCATTTTGTCTCATCTTAGCTTCTATGCAGATGGAAGTTTCTACTGGTTTTAATAATACTTAATCTGTCAAAACATTTCCTTTTATTAACGCTGCAGTGGTTTGTCGATACACATTCTGATTTCCGAAATCAGTAAAACATTCTTAAGCCGTTATACCTAACTTCCCATAAAGCTAGTATAACTCTTAAGTTTTTTAAAACCCAAGTATTACTTCAAGTTCTTTATTAACACATAACAAGCCAGTTATAGTTCAAATCAGTCACCTTTTAAAAACCACAAGTATTTTCTTACCAACATACAGCTGTTATAACCAACTTCCCATAAAGCTGTTATAACACTTTATGTTTAAAATCAATCAAATACATTTAGCACATGTACGTCTACCGTACTACATAGTTCACACATATCATGCTAGAAGAGATAGGAAGAGGTTCACATACCTCGCGACGAGTATCGACTAATAGCAAAACGCTCCAAGTACTTCCAACCGTCGGCTACTCCTTAAGCCAAGTAGATCGCGCCACACGTAGTACTTCAACCTATAAGGCCACAAGGCGCTTATTAACATTTAGATCTCTTCGTAGAACATTCTACAGAAAATTCGGCAGCACCTCCCCCCCCGCAACAGCGTAAATCTCCTCCTCTATCGGGGCCGGCTATCAAGCCAACCAGGGGGGGTTCATACATCTAACCCGAACGGGTACAATTCTACTCCACAGAAAAGCTACACAAGTCTACTGTAATACAATCCTATGTAAATACAGTTCAGTACTCTTCTTTCGAAAAGGTTTCTTATTATTCAGGCTTAAGTCAAAAGACATTGCCGACAACAACGTTCAGTTCTATATATATAGTATACTTCAACTATATAGTCTAACAATCATGTAATTTCCAATTACAATAGGGGGACAAGATATTTACCTCGATAAGCCCATAATTATCCGAGTTTAAATGTCGATCCTGAGCAAGGTTTAGCTCCTACTCCGCGCGCTCCAACCCGCTCCAAACAACCCTTAGAAGTTCTAACCAACTTCTACTTATTACTCCAACTAACCATGGAGATTTTCCTTAGGGTTTCGGTTTTGTGACGGAAGGGAAGTATAATAGTATTTCTGGGCTTTTCGTATAAGTATAACCTTAGAATACTACAAGGTATACGGCTAAGGTAATTTGGGCATTATAACAATACTTTTGAGAGTATTTCTAACAAGAGGGGGGGTATTTATACGAAAACTACTAGGCTAGGGGGGGGGTACCCCACGGCTAGCACCCTAAGGAGGGGGGGTGTCTACCCCTCGGCCTACCCCACTAGGGGGGGGACTCTCGGCCAAGGGGGGGGGGAGAGGGGCTCTCGGCTAAGGCCTCACAAGGGGGGAGAAAGAGAGCTTTCAAGACTTAGGCAAATTTAAGGATGAAGAAGTCTTCAAAGGGAGAGGGTATTTATAGGACAAGCCAAGGCCAACCAATGGCCAAGATCTTGCCAAGTGCAAGGCAAGTGTAGGGCCAAGATCTTGCCAAGTGCACACTAGCCAACTACCACAAAAATATCCTACCAACCCTTGACCACAAAGGCCACACTTTCGGCCACCACAATTTCCGCCCAAGGTGTTCCAATGAGAGGGTGACAAGTGTCGCCCTCTTGTTGGTCAAAATTGTTTCGTAACTCGGAAAAATCCGAAAAAATTAAAATTGACATAGCCGGAAATTCCCATACGAAAGTCGTGGAAAGCGTTTTAAAAACGACTCTAACCGGGTGTTGTGAACAAAGTTAATTCGGCCAAGCCTAATTCTCAAGTTCAAATTTTCTACGTACGTCCTTACGTACATACTCTGGAAATACGGGGTATAACAATCTTTTAGGCACATCCCGATCCACAACTAACTTCGATCCTGAAGTGTGCAACTTTGGCCCGAAGCTATGTGAAGAGGATAGTCTACATCTTTTGCATTTCTATCCCCAAAGGAAATTTGGGAAGCTCTTTCTGATATAGGCAATGACAAGGCACCTGTACCGGATGGTTATTCGGCTGCCTTCTTCAAGGATAGATGGAAAGATGTGGGACATGATGTAGTAAAAAGTGTTCAAGAGTTCTTCTCTACTGGGGTTCTTTTGAAGCAGATGAATCATACCATCATTGCCCTACTGCCCAAGACCGATCGGGATCCTAAGGTAACTGATTTTAGGCCTATTGGATTAACTAATGTGGTCTATAAGATCATTACAAAGATTCTAGCTAACAGAATGGCAAGGGTTCTTCCTACTCTCGTTGACAAATCTCAAGGGGCATTTGTGAAAGGAAGAAACATGATGGACAATGTCTATGTTGCACAAGAGCTTGTGAGAGGATTTAATAGAGCCAGAGTCTCTCCAAGGTGTATGCTTATGGTGGACCTTCGGAAAGCATTTGACACGGTCTCTTGGAGTTTCCTTGAAGCGGTATTAAGAGGCCTCAACTTCCCGGACAGATTTGTTAGACGGATCATGGAATGTGTTTGCTCAACCTCCTTCTCTCTTTCTATCAACGGTGAGCTACATGGTTACTTCAAGGGTAAGCGCGGCCTAAGACAAGGTGATCCTATGTCCCCTTCGCTCTTTATCTTGTGTATGGAATACCTTTCAAGAATGCTTAAATTGAAGGTTGAGGCAAGAGCTTTCTCTTATTTCCCAAAGTGTAAAAGGTTGGGAATTACTCATCTTGCTTTTGCGGATGACCTCATGCTTTTTGCCAAAGGTGATGTATCTTCAGTTGGGATTCTTATGAGTTGTCTGGAAGAATTGGAGGCTGTCTCAGGGTTAACTCTTAACCCATCTAAATCCTCAGTCTACTTAGCGGGAGTGCATAATGCAGTTCGTGACTTGATCTTGTCCAGAGTGTGATTCGGCATTGGCAGTTTTTCGGTACGGTACTTGGGGATCCCTTTGTCCCCAATCTCAGTCTCGGTGGATCAATTTTCTCCTTTCACTAGTGCAATTTCAAATTACATTCAAAAATGGGGGCACCACTCGCTTTCTTATGCGGGTAAGCTAGAACTTATCAGGTCGGTCGTCCAAGGGGTTGAGAGCTTTTGGTTCCGGGCACTTCCTATTCCTGCCACAGTCCTCAACAAGGTACGGTCTGCATGTATTCAGTTCTTATGGGGAGGGAAACCACCAAGAGTCGCTTGGGATGTTATTTGCTTGCCTCAATCCGAAGGGGGCTTGGGCCTTATGAACATCAAGGAATGGAACCATGCCCTGCTATCCCGGACTATTTGGCAAACCCACACCGAGACAGATTCACTATGGGTCCAATGGATCAACAACTTTTATTTGAGAGGCGATTCTTTTTGGGAATATGAGGTACGTCCTAGGGACTCACCCCTATTCAAAAAGATTTGCGGAATCCGTGACAAACTTGTTTCCATCTACGGTAGCCAAGGAGTCGCAATTGCCGGATTGGAAAAGTGTTGTACCAATGGTAATTTTGATTCAAGCCTCGTCTATGATATCTTGCGCACTACGCAAGATAAAAAGCCTTGGATGTCCCAAATTTGGAAAGGGTTCATTCCCCCTAAGTTTTCGTTCACCATGTGGCTTAATTGTAGAAAGCGGCTAGCTACAAAGGACACTCTTTCCTATCTAAACTTGGAGGATAAGTCTTGCGGGTTCTGCAAGCAAGCTAATGAGACAAGGGAGCACCTCTTCTTTACCTGCCCCTACACCCGCTTGATTTGGAAGAGCATAAGAGATTGGTTGGGTATTAGGAGAGAAATGACAACTGTTGAAAGTTCTCTCAAGTGGATTAAGAAAGACCACCGCGGGACAAGCATCCGAGCCAAAGCTACCTTGCTTGCCTTTTGCATAGTGGTCTATGAGATTTGGAGGACAAGAAACACACTACTCTTTGAAGGCACAAGCTTACCGGCAGAAGAGGTCATTACAAGGATTAAAACAACATCTTATAGAGTTCTCTATGACTTTATCCCCTCTTGTAATGACACCTTTGAGTGACCACCCCTCCATCCCTCGCTTATTCTTTTCATTACGTTGAGGATTGAGAACCGTCAATGACTGATTGTAGCCACTTTGCTTTCCGTTATTAGTAATAATATTTGCATTTACCTAAAAAAAAAAAATCATGCTTAAATATTCCATTACTATAGAAAAATAGTTATTTGTGGCTAACATATGAAATACAAAATTACGTATAAATATAGAACAAATATTATACAATAACAACTAAAATACACATGGAATCGTTATGAAATATGTATATTTACACACTAATCATTTAGCTACTCATACTATAATAATTAAAACTCATATTTTTCAGAGAAATACTACTAATATAACTTAGATGTTTTATCTTTTTGAGTAAAAAGAAAGATCGGAGTTTCAAGATAGGTTACTACTAATATATGAGATATATTATAAAGAGAGTGATGCCCCAAATAGGTTGCCAAGGGCCCCTTTATATAGGCTCCAAAGTTGAGAAGACTTGCATTATTGTGGACAATTTTGAGCCCACTCATTAATTGCTAAATTGGACAAGCTTCCTATTGAAATCTTGAATTTCTTCCTTCATATCAGTTGTGGGGCATTGAGGTAGCTTTCCATTCAGTTTGAATCTCTTCCATTGGATTTTTCATGTGATAGTTATAGTCAATTTACTGCTCCTTGGTTAAATGAACATTGACAACTTTGACAGATTGTTATGATGAGTTTACACGATTCAAAGCTCCACTTGCACAAATTCAATGATCTTCAAACTTTTCAAAGTTGTAGAAGTAGATATGATCTATTCCAGTTGGCGGTAGATCAATTGGATTTTTGTGTCAATTATAGTGAATTATATGCCAAATTGTGTTCTGTGGAGTTTGAAATCCGGATCATTATCATGATGAACACTTTGATCGTCAATCTGACTAAAAAATCCAATGTTTACAGCAGTTTGGGCCTTGATAAGAGTTGTAGATACATGCGTTATCTAACCAATGCAACTGGAATTGGATCAATAGGATTTGTATAGCTTGAGATATGGGTCAAATACAAAAATATGTAATGGATCAAAACTCAACCAAAATTTGAACAGAATTGTTGTGTAATCTTAATTGGACTTTCAAATTGCATAGTTGGTTTTATATACCCACTTATATCTTTAGTACATTGTCTTGAGTGTCCAAAAACATTAGTGTCACATAAATTGGATGAGTGTAATTTATATTATGACCTACATATCAAGCAATACACATACTAACCATGTTAAATCATGCTTAAATATTCCATTACTATAGAAAACTAGTTATTTGTGGCTAACATATGAAATTTGAAGATCATTGAATGTGTGCACGTGGATCTTTGAATCGTGTAAACTCATCATGACAATCTGTCAAAGTTGTCAATGTTCATTTAACCAAGGAGCAGTAAATTGACTATAACCTTCACAAGAAAAATCCAATGGAAGAGATTCAAACTGAATGGAAAGCTACCTCAATGCCTCACAATTGATATGATGGAAGCAATTCAAGATTTCAATAGGAAGTTTGTCCAATTTAGCAATTAATGAGTGGGCTCAAAATTATCCACAATAATGCAAGTCTTCTCAACTTTGGAGCCTATATAAAGGGGCCTTTGGCAAGCCATTTGAGGCATCACTCTCTTTGTAATATATCTCATATATTAGTAGTATTTCTCTGAAAAATATGAGTTTTAATTATTATAGTATGAGTAGCTAAATGATTAGTGTGTAAATATGCATATGTTATAACAATTCTATGTGTATTTTAGTTGTTATGTATAGTATTTGTTGTATATTTTGTTACACCCCGTAGTTCCAGGGTATGTATGTGAGGACGTACGTACGAGAATACGACATTAAGATTGGAAAGGAAGAAAGATTTGATTTTCCGACGGAAAATTTTCCGGATTTTGTGAAGGAAAAAAGTTCGTTAATGGGAATTGGATTCCCAGATTTGGTATTCGGACTTCTTGGAATATTAGAGAATTATGGATTTTATTTTCCGGAATTGGTCAGGTGGGGCCCACGGGAGAAATTTACGGTTTTGTGGGGCCCACTTTGTTTTCGAGATTTTGGGCATTATGAATATTTTCGGGAGATGAAATATTTTGGACGAATTGGAGGACGACACATGTCACCCCCCTTAGGTGGCTTGTAGCCGAAATAGGTGGGACAAGTGGCTAGCCACTTGTCCATGTTGGCCGAAATGGCTTGCCAATTGTCACAAGTTTTGGTGGCCATTTGGATGGTGGGACCCACACACACTTGTCCCCCAATCTCACTGTTATACCCCGTATTTCCAGAGTATGTACGTGAGGACGTACGTACAAAAATTTAGCCTTAGTTAGGCACTTTGGACGAAATGTTGTGCACAACTCACTTAAAGAATCGTTTTTCGACGAAACGTTTTACTAAACTCGCGTAGGGTAAATTACGGCTATGTCATTTCTAATTTTTGCGGATTTTTCCGAGAGACGAAACATTTTGGATCAACGGGAGGGTGACACTTGTCACCCTCAATGGACGGCAACATTGGGCCAAGGTTGCACGTTTTTTGTGCCTTTGCACAAGTCAAGGAGTTGGTAGGATATTTGTGTAGTAGATGGATAAGGACACTTGGGTGAATCTCCACCCTACACTTGCCTTGCACTTGGCTTCATCTTGGCCATTGGTTGGCCTATAAATACTCCCCTAACTTGAAGGTTTTCTTCATCCACAAATCACTCTCCAAGTCTTGAAAATCCTTCCCCCTCTCTTGAAATGTTTTCGTCCAACACCCCTCTCCTTGAGAAAGCCTTGGCGAAACACCTTCCTCTAGCCCTGGCAAACACCCCCTTGGTAGATAGTTGTCTTCCAAATACCCTAGCCCAATTCCTTATAGTATTTTAGTAGAAGTTGTTGGGAACTTCTAAGGGTTCTTGGAGCTATCGGAGCGTACAAATTAGGAGCTAAACCTTGCTCAGGAGCGACTTTTAACTTGGATAATGTTTGGGCTTATCGAGGTAAATACTCTTGTCCTTCTATTGTAATTGGATATTACATATAAGAATAGTTAAGACTTGAGTATAAGATATGAAAGAATATTAATGAATAGAATTGAGCTATTATCACGATGAAGGGTATAAAGAAAAATAATTGAATCAGTACTTACATAGGAATTTGTTTTCACGATGAACTTGAGTAGCTTGGCGGGTAGGGAAGTGCTGCCCAATTTTCCGTAGAATAGAGAACCCTCTACTTAGAATTTCTGAGAATAGTCTAGGCGTTGATAGGCGTATTTGACTATTATAGGTGATTCTCTGCGCGCGACATATTCGACTTGGCAGGTGGATTTCGCCGAGAAGGTATGTGATTCTTCCTATACTCTTGAGCATGATATTTTAAATATATATATAGTACGGTAGACGTAATAGTGTTAACTGAATAATAATTACGGCAATGTCTTTTGACTTAAGCCTGAATAATACTTACGGCAATGTCTTGTGACTTAAGCCTGAATAATAAGGATCTTGAAGCATATCAAAAGAATACTGAATCATTTTTAATGAAGAGAAATATTTGGTTTTTAAACAAAAGCTTAAGAGTTATACTAGCTTTATGGGAAGTTAGGTATAACAACTTAAGAAAGATAAAAGGCTATTTACTTAATTGTTTGTAAAAACCTTGTATTGATTTAAGGTATAATAAGATTGTTTGAAAAGTAGACATATTATGATGCTACGTGTGTTAGTGTCTTGTGATGTGGTGAAAGTGGGTCATTCTTTTTGTGCTTACGTTGCTAAACGGTAAGTCAGTTGTACTGTTATTATATTACCTACCCCCTTGACTTGTTATACCGTGGGCTTGCCACCCTTGATGCGGGTCTATACGGCTATGCGATGCGTGTGACTATGCGGAGCTGCGGAGTTCCGTGATTGATCATTCGGGTGTTTTAGCGATGCGTCTGTGTGACTATGCGGTCTATTGAGACTATGCGGATCGCGGAGTCGGGAGAGGTAACAGGTTAGCTACCGTCGAGGAATACCTCATGCGGGTGCAGTGTGTGACTATGCGGATCGCGAAGTCGATTAGGCACGCATAATGATACTATGGGCGATTGGCCTTGCCCGATCATTCGCGGCCTAGAAAAGACCTGTTACAGTTTAAATATTATTGTTCTTGTTTGTGATGTGGCACTATGTGCAATTGAACGGATTGTATTTGCAAATGGTTTTAAATGCTTTGATTTCATTTAAGTACTTTTCTGATTTCACATACTTGGTACTGTTGTCTTGACCTCGCCAGTGCGTTAAATCTGCGGTAAGGGCAGCAGTGCTAGATCCACATCCTTAGGATCTCTTTGCTTTGGTGTCGAGCTCCATCTTCTAGGAGGCTCGACTTTTAGGTATGATCTCCTGTTGTTGTATATAGTTTTGTACATTCGGTATGGTGGGCCTGTCCGCCATAGTTGTTTATCTTCTTAGAGGTATGTAGTCTATTATGCAGTTGAGATGTAGCTGCAAAACTATGTTTATATATATATGCGAAAGCGACATTTTCTCACATAAAAGCGTGTCTCATTTTACAATCGTTTCATGTCTTGTTTTTATATTCCGCGATTACTCGATGTATGACTACTTGGGTGCGGGTAAGGCACGATCACGAGCCGAGCAGTCGTGACAAAAGTGCTATCGAGCGATTAATCCTCGGAAAGTGTCTACTGACCGTATCTAGTAAGTCTTGATTATCGGTGTGTTGTGCACCACACCAATAATCAGGAGGCTATAGGATATTTAGGATTGGTTTCCATTCTTCTCACTCTGAGATCGTGCCTTAGAGCCGTGTTATAAGTTGGACCCCTCTAACGTATTCCTTTTCTGTAACAGTTATGCCTCCACGTAAGGCAACCCGCCCGAAGAGCAAGGCGGCGAGGAGGCTAGTAGGACACCGAGTTACGAGGCTTAGGCCCGATCTATACGAGGCGGCGAGTTCCATGACGCCGCCCGGCCCAGCGAAGACCACGATACCGCGCCTCATCCCGCGGCACAGGCGAAGGAGTTAAGTACAAGGAGATAGCCCGATTCTTGGCGGGATCGTGGCGAACGTGAGGATAAATTTGGATCACGGCGATTCAGTTCCACCGATGGTACCGTGGTTCACCGAGGCGAATAGTTTGAGGCTACGAGATTTCTGAGTTGTAGCCGCCAGAATTTTACTGGTCGAGGCCGGAGGATGATCGCAGGAGTTCATCCGTCGATTCTGAGGATTATGAGGTGATCGGCGTCGGAGACCGAGTCGTGACGCCGGTTCGCATCGGCTGCGTGATACCGCAGTCGATTGGTTTGATTCGTGGGAGTTATCCCGGGGAGAGCACGCGTCCCCAGCTACTTAGGATGAGTTCTCGGAGGCTTTCCTCACTCACTTCTTGCCTCCACAGATGAGAAGGGCACGGGCCGACAGATTTTTGTTACTGAGACAGAGAGGACGCACAGTTAGGGAGTACATTGTCGAGTTCGATTCTTTGGCTCGATATGTCCCTGCATTGGTAGCGGATATGGAGGACAGGGTGCATCGCTACGTCACCGGGCTAGATGATTATATGGCCGAGTCTTGTGCGGGTGTGGCTCTTCAGCCAGGCATGGATATTACCCGTGCGAGCTCATGCCTTTGAGATGCGAGGCGTAGAGACGGCGGGTCGGCGGATATCGGCATCGAGAAGAAGGCGAGCGGCCGGATTTTTGGTAGTTCTCGGGAGGGCGGCCTCGTGACGTCTAGGTTTGCACCACGGCCCGGCTCGAGCACTCCTACATCGTTTTGGTGCAGCCCGAGCATTCGGGCGGTCGGGGCCCGGACTTGAGACTTCGAGGTAGCGAGGTGCTAACCGATCGAGGTCCGCTCAGTGTGTCTGTTGTGGCAGGTTCCATTCGAGGCTGTAGTACTACTTGAGCTTGCTATACTTGTGCGCAGGTCATTTTGCGAGAACTGTCAGGCCGGCGTGGCGGTGGTAGGGCTCGGCCTACGAGTGCATTGCCGGTTCATCATCTCCTCTGATTACTCGCCGGCGGCGAGGTACTCGTGGGCGGCCAGCGGTCGCGGCAGAGGTCGTGGAGCGGGTCCCAATTCTAGCGGTCCTCAGAACCACATTTATGCCTTGTCCAGCCGGCAGGACCAGGAGGCCTCACCTGATGTCGTCACAGGTACCTTATCAGTCTCCGATTATGATGTGTATGCCTTGATAGATCCGGGTTCTACTCTGTCCTATATATCTCCCCTTGTTGCTAGTAGGATAGGGATAGAGCCTGAGTCCATAGACCCTTTCGAGGTAGCTACGCCAGTGGGTGATTCGGTGGTAGCTCGGCGGGTATATAGAGCTTGTCCAGTGACTTTATGCAGTCGTCAGACCCTAGCCGACTTGATAGAGTTGGACATGACTGATTTTAACGTGATCATGGGTATGGATTGGTTAGCTTCCTGCTATGCCAATGTAGACTGCAGAGAGAGTGATGCAGTTCCATTTTCTGAGGCCGGTTGTTGAGTGGGAGAACATCAGTATCGTAGAAGGTAGGTTTATTTCCTACCTCAAGGCTAGGAAGATGGTGCGAGAAGGGTACATCTACCATCGTTCGGGTGTTTGATCTTGAGGCTGCGATGCGATTTTCATCGATTCCGGTAGTCGAGAGTTCCCGGGCGTGTTTCGGACGACCTCCTGTATCCCTCACGAGAGGAGATAGAGTTTTGTATTGATGTCTTTGCGGACACTCGACCTATTTCCATTCGCCATACGAATGGCACTGCCGAGTTGAGAGAGTTGAAGGACCAGGTGAGAGATTTCTTTGGAGAAGGGCTTCATCGGACCTAGTGTTTCTCCACAGGAAGCGCCGGTATTGTTCGTGAAGAAGAAGGACGGGACGCTGCGCGTGTGTGTTGATTATAGGCAGCTGAACAAGGTGACTATTAAGAACAGATACCCCCTTCCCAGGATTGATGATTTGTTCGACCCGGTGCGAGTGCGAGATGTTTCTCAAGATTGATCTGCGATCGGTCTATCATCAGTCACAGTCGGAGAGGTGGATGTCCCTAGATCGCATTCGGACGATGCGGGCATTATGAGTTGGTCATGTCTTTTGGGTTGACGATGCTCGTGTATTCATGGATTTGATGAGCGAGTGTTCAAACCATTTTTGACACGTTTGTGATAGTGTTCATCGATGATATCTTGGTTTATTCTCGCTCAGGCGAGAGCATGCGGAGCATTTGAGGCTGTCTTGTGATTCTCGGGACCAGCGATTATCGCCAAGTTTTCCAAATGTGAGTTTTGGTTAGCGGTGGCTTTTCTTGGGCATATTGTCGGGCCGATGGTATTCGGTGGATACGGCCAAGATCGAAGCGATCGAGGACTTGGCCTAGACCTACTACTCCGGCAGTGCGCGGCTTTACGGGCCTTGCGAGTTACTGCTCGGTTCGTGGAGAAGTTTGCTTCTATCTGCACCATTGACTCGGTGACTCGGAAAGCGGCTAAGTTTGATGAAGCCCGATGCTTGTGGCGGGGTTTCGATTCTTGAAGGAGGCCGGCATCGCCCCGTTCTTACTCTTCCAGAGGGTCGAGACGGCTATGTCGTGTATTGTGATGCGTCAGTCATCGGGTTGGGATGTGTGTTGATGCAGCAGGGCAAGGTTATAGCGTCACAGCGTCCGGCGACTTAAGAAGCATGAGAGGAACTACCCCACCCATGATTTGGAGTTGGCAGCGGTGATTCACGCCTTGAAGATCTGGAGGCACTATTTGTATGGGGTTCATGTGGATATTTATACAGACCATAAGAGCCTCCAGTATATCTTCAGACAGAGGGAGCTGAACTTACGACAGAGACGGTGGTTAGAGTTGCTTAAGGATTATGACGTCGATATCCTGTGTTGACACCCAATTTTGACCCTCCCGTCCAGTCATTAGCTATAAAATTAGACTAATTTCGTAAAATAATCTTTTATGATTTTTATAATAAAATGCAGCGATAAAACATTAAATACAGACATAAATAAGCAATTTAATAATGGCACCGCGTCTTACGCAGAATATTAAACACTTAGAGTCTCGCGCCCGCAGTTATTAATTTTAGGCCCCTGTCATAGTTCTTAAATAATAATATAAATAAATACATAAAATAAATAATTTGACAATGGCGTCGTGTTAAATAAAATATTCGCATTTATTAATAGCAAGACAATTCCATAATTATTGTGATGATTTAAAGCATAAATTAAATAATAATGCACAATAAATAAGATTCTAAATAATAGCACCGCATTTTGAGTAAAAGCTTTAAACAATTCTTAAATATCATACTTGCATTTAGCATTTAAATAATTTAATCTAAACTCAATTCAATTTTAATTTAACTTCGCAATAATGCACAATAATAGGATTTTAAATAATAGCGCAGCATTCTAAAGTATTAAGCATTAATTGAATAGCACGTCTGTCTTTATTTCTTTATAATAATCTAAACTCAAGCACTAATTAAATAGCACGCCCATTTTATTCTTGTAATAATTTTAACAAAGCACCTAAATAATCTAAGCACAATTTATTGATTTAATTTATTATTAACTAATTAAATAGCACCTAAAACTAATACCTAATAAATTAACCCTTAATTAAAACTAACTCTAATCAGCCCACCTTTTATCTTCGCCCAGCCCAAATCCGCGGCCCAACACCCCTTTTCCCTTATTACCCGAAGCCCACGCCCACACGACCCCACTTATTTCCTTTTCCCCATCTCGTCGTCCACAGAACAAAAGGAGAGAAAAACAAGAACCCTAAAAGAAAAAGCTTTCTCGCCGCCTCCCTCACCCATACGCCCTAAATCTCGTCTTCCTTAACCAAATCGTATCTTCCCCTACCATAGCCAGCTTTTCCTTACCATATCCATCACCCAAATCACTTTGAAATCAGTAACGAAATCAACCCAGAATAAGCCCACAAAATTGTAACAAATCGACCCCGAAATAGAAACAAATCCCTCAAAACCAACTTACCATAAGCAATACTTGCCTTAACAGATTACACCAGATGTTGGTACCAAGATTCGTCCAAAAATAGGCAGCCAAATCTGTCCGAATCACCCATTAATGGTAAGAAATACTTCACGAATCAATCCTTACCAAAGTTTTCACATGCAGTCCAAATCATACCTAATTTAGAACCCAATTTGAAGCTATATAAACCAATCTCTACACACTTGAAAGGCATTCAGAAATCGAGAGAGAACAGGCAAGAATCATTCGAAGTTAAGCATTCCAGAGCAGATAATTCAGAATCCTCAAGCTTTTTTTGAAGTTTCATCCTTTCGCATAACCGCAATAAACCCTCCGAGTGAACCGACGACTTGATCTGCTGCCAGGTTATTTGCGGAGAAGGTAAATTCATCCCCTCTCAGTTCTACTCTTTACTTTCTGTTGTGAGTTTCTTGCGGACTAATTATGTGTTAAAAGATTTCAGTTCAGGTTTCAGTTTCAATTTTAGGTCAGTTAGTTAGCATTTAAGCATGTTTAATATATATTGGAGATCGATTGATCCCCTGCCTGTTAGTTATATCTTGTTTACTTTATAACTACCCATTTGGTTACTGTGAAGGTTCAATTAAAATTTAGAGGTTGTTTATGACGGTTGAATTGATATTGTATAGGTTTAGCTAAGTTACAGGTAGCTAATGCTTTAAGTTGTATTTCTTTGTATTCACTAAGTGGACACTCAGTAGATCAGACACTGTTAGAGTTGGCTATCTGATTGGTAAATGATGGGCATTATTGGTTCAATACCCATAGATCACTTGTAAACATATTTACAATAGCTTAAGATGACATAGTAGGATTTAGACCTATTTTGAATATGTGTTAGCTTAAACTGAAGGCTGTCTAGACTTCGATAACCATCTCAAATATAAGTGTGCTTTGCCCGGAAATGTTTCCATGGCTAGATATAACATAAATACGCAATATGTGACTTAATAGTCCCTACATAGATGAAATAATATTCTTAGTGTTCTACTGGTTCAATTTCTAAACCTGCATGTCTACATTATTGATCATATACTTGGTTGGATTTTGCATACCCAATTCTGATTCAAATGATTTTGTGCAATTCGAAACATGAATATAAATAATCTCCTATATGTTTCAGAGTCCTATTGATCCTTTTTTTATCAATTGTTGCCACTGACATACCGTTGGTTTGCGATTCTGCCTTGCTGCATATATATACACTAATTATCTACATATAGGCCTCCCCTTCGGACATTCATGCATAGCTCATCTTAATTACCTGAATTGCCTACTAAGATGTACATGTTTGTCTTGCTCGGATTTTTTTTAAATTAATACACTGGTAAAGTCTCCTAAACCATAGAAACAACTGGTTAATATTAGTCTTGCTACTACTGTTCTGTTGGCGCTATTGCTTTAGCGTTATTACTGATGCTACTATTTTGGAATTATTGTTGCTGTTGTTACTATCATTTACTATAAGTTGGTCCCATATGCCAATTTGTTTTCGGCCTTTTGTCTTGTTCGAGATATTAGTTCTAAAGACTGACTTGATTAAATGCCAGCTAAAACCTGCACATGTTCATCTATATTATATTATTTGGAATATTTACTAATCTTTATCATTTTTTTTTTACATGAAATACACCGGAGCAACAAAGAGTCTCATAGCGGGACTCATTGTGGCAAACGCGAAGACCTACATCTACATGCATTTATCCTCCGCATCAGGAATTCTAAGCCAGAGGCGAAATGACTTCGCCATTCCTCGAGTCGTCTTATTGTTCTTACCCCGCCCCCCCATTCATTTATTTACTGTAAATTATTTGTCTAAACGCTACATTAATTAATAGAATAATTAGAATATCTAAACCTCGAACCTCTAGTTTAGAAGCCAATTCCCTTTAGGTTAATTACTTTAGGCTCGCCTTGTTTAAAAAAGCTATAATAAACCGCTTAATACTCTACGCTAGCATAATAAATAGGGTTAGTCGAGAGATTTTAAAACTGCTTTGAGGAAATCCCTGTTAATACAAAGAAATAATAAATATACATTGCATAATAGATCGTTTTCTCACATTATCATGCTAAGCAACATATACCTCTTAGGTAAAGGAATACTTGCATATATTTTTACTCCAACAATACATTTGCCTCTTTTTTGAAACTAACTCTTACATTTTAAACAAACCTCATAGTCTTTTATGCCCTATTTAAATAACTCTCAATACATATTTTATTAGCATGATAATTAACCTAGGTTTGTGGGACAACCGCAAGTTAGCGGATCTTAGAGGGTGCTTAACCCCTTCCCTCTAGATTAATAAAGAGCCCTTACCCAGAATCTCATTAAGTTTAGCAGACCATAAAAAATGGAGTTAATGTTGACTTTAACCTAAGTCGACATTTAGGTGTCCTAATTCACCCAAACTAATTAGGTGGCGACTCCGCGAACCCTTAGCACTTTTAAGCACCCTTTTACATTTAAGCACCCTTTAGCAATTTAATTCCTTTAACACTTTTTTTTTGTTTTTTTTTTAGCAAACCTTTTAAGCATTTTAATATTTAAGCACCCCCATTTTAAACATTTTCATTTAGCATTTATTACTTATTTTCTAACATTTTATTTAGCAGGAGAAGCTTTTATTAGAAAATGTCGCGGCCGAAAATGGGCGTGACAGAAATGGCGACTCCACTGGGGATTTAAGGCTCTTAACCACAACAGACCTAGGGTTATTATTTGGCATTACTTTTTGCATTTAATTTTGTGTGTTGTATTTTGTTTTAATTGCTACATGTTTTACTGCTTTCCTTAAACTGGCATTCCGCTCATATTTCTTCCACTCTGGAAAATTCACACAATCACACACTACATGCGAGGTGCGCTGGGTGCATCAGCAAAATTCTTTCTTCAAAGTCCAAATCTAGGAGAGTTGGTAATATACGTGGAGTGTCCGGTCTAACCGGTGGCCGCGTAGCCTTCTCACTCGAGTTGTCCGCTCGGGAACCTTGCGTCTAGAAAAGACAAATCTTAGAAACTTAAGATAGAGCTATACCACCCTTATTTTAGGGCATGCATGCATTTACCTTAGGTGGGTCGGTCCTTGGCATCGACACCACAATTAGGAAGACACCAAACTTGTCGACGGGTTTCTCAACCCAACGACCAACAACATATTATGTGTTGCGTGATATTGATGGATAAATCCGAGCCATACGTGACATGCTAGCATTGGGAAATTTTGCACTTACTTCTGTTTATGTATAGGATGAGCAGTATTCTAGCAATCCCTGAAGTCAGAATGGTGAGTGGTGTCTCGACAAAGCTAAAGATTTGGTGGGAGAATTTCGACGGCAGCAGTAAAATGATCATCAGAAGCAAATTAGGTTGTCTCACGGCTTTGTTTGACATCACTCCAGATCAACATATAGTTAGGGCCTTAATTCAGTTCTGGGATCCGGATAGGGCAGTATTCAGATTTCAAGACTTCGAACTCACCCCCACGTTGGAGGAGATCAACTACTTCACGAGCTTAGCTTACCAAGACAGAGGGCAAATCATCCCTTATAGTCAATCTGGAAAGAGATTCTTGCATTACATGGGCCTAAAGAACACAAAGGAACTCCGTTGCTTCGAAAATAATTGGGTTTCCCTAGATTATCTGTACGAGAGATATGGTCGCCAGGATAGCTATCGATCGTTTAGAAAGGAGTTCTCTTGCGATGCAGGACAACGGAAAACTAGGCGACATACGCGTTCGCCGTTGCTCTATTAGGCACTCTAGTGTTTCCGCCCGAACATGGGCGGATCGATCTTGCATATGTTCGTGACCGGATGGTTTTGAAGGCATTAATGGCCGCAACTTACTTTGGTTCCCATGATTCTAGGTGAGATATTTGAGCTACAGGAAAATGCAAGCGAAGGAAACCAATTTCTTGAGGATGCAATCTCATCTTACGGATGTGGGCCATGGAACACTTTTATCGGTGATCGAATATGCCAGACATTTGTTTTAGCAATGATTATAGGATTGCAAGTTTTACGACGAGGATGAAGCGGTTTGTTTCACGATCGGTACTAGGGATTAGTATGAATTTACGGCGTCCGCACTAGCAACCAAGTGCAATGGAGGTACCCACCGCTATCGTATCAACAAAGCCTATGTAAGGAGCAGGGCCGTTATTACATTGAGCTCGTCGGATTAAGGGGACTTGACCATATGCTCCGTTGCGTGTACTCGCGATTCGGTCGAAAGCAGGTAATCGCTCAATCGGACATGAAGGATTGAGAGAGTCACGTTTGGGGCAAATTGCACTTTTCCCGAGAAAGAAGCAAATCCTTGAAGAATGGAACAACATTGAGAAAATAGATGTCAAATCTGAGCAGCGGGAGAGTACGCTGAATCGTGCGTGGTTCAGGAAGATTGTAGCGATCCAAGCCCCGAGCAAGCAGGGTTTCGAGGATATCGACATGACCAATTGGGTAAAAGTGTGCAGATTAGGGAACAACACCGTCCCCCCTGAGAGGTGGGACCAACTTCAAAACATCATTTGGAAGATACAGGAGCAGGGCCTAGCAACACCACCGCCACATTCGCCGGCAGCATAATGTAGCATTAGGAATAGATCTTTAGTTTTAACATTTCATTGTTGCAATTTAATTATTTTTAGTCCCAATAAAAGCATTTTCGATCCGACGGCTCGGACCAATCCATCATTATCGCATATGTGACGTTTAGGCCTACCTCTGGCACAAAGAGGTCCCCCTTGCATGTTAGGAAACGTTTGAATGTGCAATATATCTGCTACATACCTGCAAATTATGTGCTTTATGCTAACATTGTTTGTTGCATTTTTTAGAAAGATTATCATCTTCCCCAAAGGTCGGTTCGTATTTGACTCAACAATGTCGGAGCATCCATACTTTACCAGGTCTAAGGCAAGAAATGATAATATGGTAGCTCGGCGTCGAGCCAAATGGTTTGGGAATTATTCTGTCGGTAACAGAACCTTGAAGGGAGGAATGTCACGATCGGGAAGAATGTATTGCGTGATTGCTCTGACAAATTCGATATGCGAGTTGAGATGGAGAGGCTACGGAATCGACCAACCTATCCATCGGTTTGAATACCCTATGCTAGAGCAAAGGGCCACTACCTCATAAACCGTCCCGGAGACCTCCGCGCACATATCTCCCAAAACTCTCCACTGAGACGCGATTCTGAGCCAAGCGCCCGCCGCCCGTTCAATCATCAACCCCGCCCAAAATGATCCTCACTACCCATGTACCTCGGCCCCGCTCTTACTTCCCGCACAGCCACTGTCGCCGGGCCGACAATACCCACGCACCATACCATTTACTGGCCCAAAACCACCGGGCGGCTAACTTACAGCGAAACCCGACCTTTTACCGTCCGCGCCGCGAAGTGGATCATTACGAAGAAATGGAAAGGAAGTCAGAGCAGATGGACGATGACATAGCCCGAGAGATTCACAGCTTGAAAGAAGCAGTTCGTGGCATGCGATCAGATAAAGGTCACGAAGGACTAGATTATGAAGATCTTTGCATGCATCCAGATGTGGAGCTGCCAGTGGGATACAAGGTGCCGAAGTTCGATCTATTTGATGGGAAAGGAAATCCCCGTGCACACTTGAGATCATATTGCGACAAGCTAATCGGGGTAGGGAAGAACCCAGCAGTCATCATGAAGTTGTTCATTCGAAGCTTAACCGGCGAGGCACTAGATTGGTACACTAGCCAGGATCCGCGAAAATGGCATACCGGAATCATTGCCCAAGACTTTGTGGAGCGGTTGGATTCAACACGAAACCGTGTGGGCGAGTTACATATAATGAAGTTGGAAAAGAAATCTCTGAGACTTTTCGAGTACGCCGTGAGGTGGCGTTGAGCGACAAAGTACAACCGCGTGGTGGAAGTGAGATGACCACACTATTCGTACAATCTTTGAAGGATCAACCTACTATGAGCGGATGATAAGCGTCGTGAGCGGAATTTTGCGAAGGTTGTCGAATGGCGACCGTGAAGAAGGTATTAAAGCGGCGGGATTACGAATCTGGCGGCATTGCGAGCAACGATAAAGCGATTGATCGGGGGCGATCGGAAGTACTTCAAGGAAGAAAGGCGATTTCCGCCTTACATGTTCATACGAAGCGTAAACGAAGCATTCATAACATACCAAAACCCGTCTATCAAACCCCGTACTACGCCTGGCGGCCAAAACTTCACCTCACTATACATGCCTACGCGGCTACCACGCACAACCCGTATATAACGCTTCGAGCACCCGTTTATCGATCCGCATCAACGCCCATCAAGCCCGCCAACAACGCCGGCACCCAATGCGCGGACGAACCACGAATTTTGAAGGAAGACCATCAAAACCCGCGCATTGGTGAACCCGTACCCCGGATATCACGAAAAGATCGCGGCTGCGAGCTTGATCGACAATTCGGGGAGGATTCCTAGCCCTATCCCAAGATGGTATGATGAGAATAAGCGTTGTGCTTATCACTCTGATAGCCCAGGGCATGACACCGGAAGTTGCTACACCCTCAGGGACAAAATCGAAGAATTGATCAAAGAAGGAGTAATTCAGCTGAAGGATCCTGCCCCAAACGTGCATGATAATCCCTTGCCAAACCACGGCAATGCCAATGTACACTTGATAACCCTAGATGAGGAATACAACTTGGAGGGAACCATCCGGTCAGTTCGAAGTGAAGGAAGAGCCAAACCTTCTGCTTTCGTCGCCCCTGTCACCGATCCTCGAAAGAAAGCAGTATTTGAGTTGGAAAGGGCACCGCCGAGACACAAGGTTCAATCACGGTTGTTGGGCGCTGGAAGAGGCCATCAATCAAAGTGGATCGCAGAGAAAGTGGGAAGCGAGTCATAGAAGTCACCGCTGCATGTATAACCAGGTCAGGGAGGTATTACACACCTGCAGAGGCAGCCAAGGAGGCACCACAAAAGAAACCCGTGACAGAGGCTGAAGTCGAGGAGTTTTGGAGGAAGATGCCCACTAAAGAGTATTAAATCGTAGAAACGATTAAAGAAAACATCGGCGTATATCTCTCTACTTTCCATTGTGCATTACGCCTCACGGAGTGCATTAATGGAGGTGTTGAAGGATGCATACGTTCGGAGAAGTATGACGGGAACTTGGCAGCTTTAGTCGGACAAGTACTAGAGGCCCGCAGAATCACCTTTCACGATGATGAGTTACCTGCTGATGGCGTCAGACACAACCTTGCATTGAATATCACCATCCAAGTCGTAGAAAAGATTGTTTCACGATCTTTGATTGATGGAGGCTCGGCCGTCAACATTTGTCCCATGGCGACCTTTGTTGAAATTGAGGCGATTTGTAAGAAAATTCGTGAAAGTCATATCGAGTCAAAGGTTTCGGCGAGTCCATAGAAGTCGAAGGCGTAATGGACCTCGCATTGCGGATCGGACTGCGAGTCGTTGTGGAATTTCAAATATTGGATATTGCTACATGTTACAACTGTTGATAGGAAGGCCATGGATCCATGAAATTTGATGCGATCCGTCCACCTTGCATCGATGCCTAAAGTTTATATGGAATCAGTGAAGTGGTAGTATTTGGAGATAAAAAAGCATCAAGCCGATTATGCGATCCATGTCATAGAGGGCGTGAAAGCAGTTGGATGGTTGATTTTCATATTAATGAAATCAAGAAACAAGCGGTCAAGCCGTTCTGTGCCACGTTCTCTCCAAATGGTGGCCAAGGAAATGTTAAGAAATGGATACGAGCTCGGCAAAGGTCTTGGAGCCAGTATGAAAGGGATCACAGAGCCTATCTAGTTGTTTGGGAAAAATGACACTTTTGGTTTGGGGTACCAGCCCACTTCAAAGGATTTGGTGACCGTGAACCTCCGGAAAAAGGGGTACATTCCGCACTGCGCCCATTCCGCCACGAGTCGATCGTTCGTCAAAGCTACACCGTCAGGATGCCAAGAAGATGGCCGGATGATATTGCGGCGGGGTTCGAGAATCTGTTCATAGGTGGCGATGAGGCGGATTGTTGCATGATCGCGAGGAGATCACGAGGAGGAGCTCGCGTTTGGGATGCGAGCACGGATCTGACTGAATAATTGGACTTGCACCCGTCACGACCGTCAGAAAAGCTTGGTAGAATTTATGATTAGTTCTAGCAGTGTGACTTTTTATCTAGAAAGAAAACAGACATGCATTTATGTTTCTTAATATGTTTTTAATCTCGCGATTTTACTTTCATCATAAATTCCAGGATATTTTTTGCAGCTTTAAAAGATTTTGCTTATATTAAAATTAAATTCTTTAAGCATTTTTCTTTCAGCGATCGTATTAATAAACCTGTTGATAATGCGAATATGACATGTAATGAGACCAACGAACAAAGTTCAAATGACGAGCATAACCAGGAACAAGAGGAATGTCATGATCGAACTTAGCCAAGAGTGGAAAACTTTGAGAATAGGCCTAAACCAAATTTGGAAGAAAGCGAGTTAATAAACTTAGGCGATGAGGGAATTGTGAAAGAAACTAGAGTCGGCGCCACCTAAGCGTCACCTGAGAATAAGGAGTTGATTGAGCTCACGAAATAATACACCAAGCGTGTTTGCACAGTCATATGAGGACATGCGGAGTTTGAAGTCTGGACATCGTCGCTACAGGTTGCCTATTGAGCCATCTTATCTCCCGTAAAACAAAGTGAGAAAAATCAAACCGGACATGAGTTTGAAAGTCAAAGAGGAGGTGTCTAAGCGATTCGCGCAAAGGTAATTCGAGTTGCAAAGTATCCTACTTGGTTAGCAAATATCGTGCGGTAAAGAAGAAAGATGGAAAAGTCAAGTCTGCGTGGATTACGGGGACCTCAGCGAGCTAGCAGAAGGATGACTTTCCTCTTCCAAACATTCATATACTCATCGACAATTGTGCGAAGCATGAACTCTGATCGTTTGTCATTTGCTTTGTTAGTTATCATCGGATCCTTATGGCGAAGAGGATCGAGAAAAGCGGCGTTCACTACCAGTGGTGTACTATTATCGAGTTATGCCGTTCGGTCTCGAAACGCGGCGCCACCTACGTGAGAGCAATGACTACCATCTTCCATGACATGATTCATAAAGAAATTGAGGTCTATGTGGGCGATGTCATCATCAAATCGCGAGCGGAGGGCCGTTTGGCAAACTTGAAGAAATTTTTGAGCGACTAAGGCGGTATAACTTGGCTGAATCACTGCAAAGTGTGCGTTTGGCGTTCCGCGGGAAAAGCTGTTGGGTTTTATAGTGGCGGGGAGAGGATTGAGCTAGACCCGCCGAAAATAAAAGCCATCCAAGTTACCTCTCCGAAAAGCAAAAAGGGCGTGATGAGCTTTCTTGGTCGCCTCAACTACATCGTGAGTTCATAGCCCGATCTGCACGTGATATGCGAGCGATATTCAAATTGTTGAAAAAGGATCACGGCTACCGAATGGACAACTTGCCAACATGCTTTTGTGAGAATCAAGAATACCTTTCTAATCGCGATTCTAGTACTGCGAGCAGGAGACCTTTGCTACTCTATTTGTCGGTGTTAGAAAATGCTTTTGGATGCGTGTTGGGCAACACGATGAAACGAGGAAAAAGAAGCGGGCCATATACTATTTGAGTAAAGTTCCGCGGCGTATGAAGCGTTACACTCTGTTTGGAGCGTCTTGTTCTTGCGATGCTTGGGTCGCCCGAGTTGGACATTATCTATCGGCATACACTACTTATCTTATTTGAGGATGGATCGGCAAGTATATCCTTGAAGCCTATGCCCGGAAAACTAGCAAAATGGCAAATTATGTTGGCGAGTTTGACATAAATCTCACGTCGCGAAATCAAGTAAAAGGGCGGGCATTAGGTGATCATCTTCTTGAGAACGATCGATGAGAATCTGAACCCGCCGGACCTATTTTCTGATGAAGAGGTATTGTTTGTCGGGAAGATATCTCGGAGGATTACGGGATGGAGGATGTTTTTGATGGGCGGCAAGCTGCAAAAGTCGGCGTCGGGGCGATTTGATTTGAAATAGGCGGCATTATCCGATCTCATGGCTCAGTTTCCATGCACGATAATATGGCGAATATGAAGCTTGCGTATTGGGGCTCGGAATGGCGTGGATATGAACATCTGAAATTGCGGTCATAGGTGATTCCGATTTCGATCCATCAGTGCGAGGTGAATGGGCAACCAAGAATATGAAGATACTCCCTACGCTGCGTGAAGGAATTCTGACGAAGTTGATAATATAGAATTGAGCGTATCGAGGATCGAGAATGAATTGATGCATTGACAACCTTATCCTCGTGATTCAACATCGGACAAGAATTACATTGATCCGATCCACGGTGAGTGTCTTTGGAACAATGGCTTATTGCTCTCGTATAGATGAGAAATGAGCGGGAATCCATGGTACCGTGACATGAAAGGTACCTCAGCGAGAGTATCGAAGGCATAACCAACATTCAGAAGAAAACACTTTGAAGATAAGCAAACCATTTCTTTTTGAACGGGGAGATTGTATACCGAAGGACTCCAGATCTAGGCTTACTAAGATGTGTTGACGCTCAAGAGGCGGGCAAGCTAGTAGAGGAAATACACGGGGAACATGTGGACCTCGTATGAGCGGCTTCACTTTGGCGAAAAAAGGTCTGCGGCGGAGTTATTTTGGATGGCGATGGAAAGCAGTTGTATTCGTTTTGTGCGAAATGTCGGCGGTGCGATTCATGGCGATTTGATTCGAGTACCTCGAATGAACTCGATGTAACGAGTTCTCCTTGGCGTTCGCGGCTTGGGGCATGGATGTCATCGGCCTATCGAACGGTGCTTCAAATGGGCGCAGATTCATCCTCGTAGCAATTGACTATTTCACTAAATGGGTAGAAGCATCATCGCGGTCGATGTGAAGAAGGTGGTAGTCGACCGTTAGCAACAACATCATTTGCGATTCGGGATTCTGAGTCAATTATGGCAAGCAATGGAACCAACCTCAGCGATAACTTGATCGTGAGATATGTGGAAATTTTAAGATCACTCGCGTAATTCCACTCCATATCGGCCTCGGATGAATGGGCGATGAAGCGACCAGCAAGAACATCGAGGATATTGCGCAAGATGATCGTGACTTCTGAACATTGGCGTGAGAATTTGCCTTTTGCACTTTTGGGTTATCGCACCACAATCAGGACCTAGGCAACGCGTGTATCGTTTGGTGTATGGAGCAGAAGTGTGCTACCGTGAGGTGGAAATACCATCGTTGAGAATCATCAGAAAGCGAGTTGGCGGCCGAATGGATCTGAGGATCGTTATGAAGCGATTGATGTTGATTGTGAAAAAGGTTGAATCTGATACTGTCATGGAAGCTTTATCGAGCAGAATGGCTAGAGCTTTTAACAAGAGAGTAAGGCCGAGTTATTCAACCGGGACAATTGGTTTTGAAAGCATATTTCGAATCAAAGTGAAGCTAAAGGAAAGTTCGCACCTAATTGGCAAGGGCCTACATGGTTCATCAGTATTAAGTGGAGGGCTCTAATCTTAGTGAGATGGATGGCGAAGTATGGCCTAAAGCTATCAGCCTTGAATCACGATGAAGAGATATTACGTCTAGGAGTAGTTGTTTTCCATGTAATCCCCTTTACATTGTAAAAGCTGCATTCCCTCGGTGGGATATGCTTAAAGCCCATATAGGGTCTCACCGCTGCAAATTAGAAAGCCTTTTACTTGTAATTGGAACTACGTTCGACCTGATTCCCTTGGCGGATACGTAGGCGGCCACATAGGCCTCGGTCCCACCTTTAGAATTTTTACCCAATATTCGCTTGTTGGAACTACGTTTGACCTGATTCCCTTGACGGATACGTAGGCGGCCATATCGGCTTCGGTCCCACCTTTTAGAAAATCCCAATTTCCCTTTTGCTTGTAAAATGAACTACGTCATGACTTGATTCCCTCATGGGGATACGTAGGCGGCCTAAATCGGCTTCGGTCACGCGTCGAGAATCTTCCCGTTTATGCGCATGCAAAAGGTGTTTGGTTATTCAAAAGCGATATGAGCAATTCCGCGAAGTTAAGTTACGCCCGCGCCCGTATATGGCGAGACAATTTTGCGCACCATGAAGAAGGCAATAACAAGGACTCCAAAGGATGTTCGTTTGGTCAAAATATGTGTCATATTCGGCAAATTCAACGAGGCTTTTACATTTTTAACGCATATCATATAAATGTTTATTTCTAAAAGATGTTTTGTGTATACTTCATGAAAACATTTCGTTTTGGAAAATGCTTTTGGAACGCTATTAAACATCTCAAAGTGGTCAGACAGGGGTTGCAGTCCAAGCGGGCGAACGCGCGGACATCGAGGACAAGGAGGCGAAGTCGGATCTGAATCGACCCCACTGAAACTCACAAATTTTCTTTGAGCACAGGTCTTTTCATATTAGCGAAGCGCAATAGCGAGAGGCGAGAAAATCGGCGAAAGGTTTCTTCGTATTAGCGAAGCGAAAAGCGGCGGCGGAAAAGGGGCATCAACAATCGCGATCAAAGTTCGAGTTCGCAACAAAACCTAAGCGCATCAACTCGGGCATAAAGTCAAATTGGCAACTCGCGCGTCGCGCCCTACAAAGCATCGTGACAATTAAATCGATTTGCGGCATTTAGCATGTCGTGCAAGGACATCTCGATATTAAATCGGCGTATCGGGGCGACATCTCTGCCCGTAAAATTGCACTTCTCATATGTATTTATCATTTTGTCTAAGCGGTATACTAACATTTTCTCAAGCTTAGCTTGCGAGCATTTATTCTACGGGATCGGCGGCAATCGTCCGAACGGCGGCGTTATCGGCAGCGTCGAACGGCGGCGTCGCCGGCGTGCGTCTGCAGCGGCGCCCGGCAGCGGCACGTCCGAGCAGCGGCGTCGGCGTGCATCTGCGCGGCGGCGCCCGGCGGCACGTCCGAACAGCGGCGTCGCCGGCGCCAGCGTCTGCAGCGGCGCCCGGCCGTCGTCCGTGCAGCGGCGTCGCCGGCGTCAGCGTCTACGCAAACGCCCGGCGGCCGGCACGTCCGGCGGCGGCGTCGCCGGCGTCGGCGTCTACCGCAGCGCCCGGCGGCACGTCGAACGGCGGCGTTATCGGCCGCAGCAAGTCTGCGATAGCGCCCGGCAACACGTCCGAACAGCGGCGTCGCCGGCGTCGCGTCTCAGCAACGGCGCCCGGCAATCGTCCGTGCAGCGGCGTCGCCGGACGCCAGCGTCTGCCAGCAACGCCCGGCGGCAACCGTCCGAACGCGGCGTCGTCGGCCGGCGTCTGCAGCGGCGCCCGGCGCGGCACGTCCGAACGCGGCGTCGCCGGCGCCGGCGTGCGCCGGCAGCGCAACAACGCGTCCGAGCGGCGGCGTTATCGGCCGCAGCAAGTCTGATAGCGCCCAGCGGCAATACGTCCGAGCGGCGGCGTTATCGGCCGCAGCAAGTCTGCAGCGGCGCCCGGCGGCAATACGTCCGAGCGGCGGCGTTATCGGCGTATGACCGACGGCGACATCGCCGGCGTGCGTCTGCGCGGCGCCCGGCGGCACGTCGAGCGGCGGCGTTATCGGCCCGCAACAAGTCTGCAGCGGCGCCCGGCGGCACGTCGAGCGGCGGCGTCGCCGGCGCCAGCGTCTGCGGCGGCGCCCGGCGCCGTCGTCCGTGCAGCGGCGTCGCCGGCATCGCGTCTGCAGCGGCGCCCGGCGATACGTCGAGCGGCGGCGTTATCGGCGCCATGGCGTCTGCAGCGGCGCGCCCGGCGGCAACCGTCCGAAGCGGCGTCGCCGATGCCGGCGTCGCAGCGGCGCCAATAGCGGCCGTCCGGCGGCGGCGTTATCGGCCGCGGCAAGTCTGCAGCGGCGCCCGGCGTACGTCGGCGGCGGCGTTATCGGCCGCAGCAAGTCTGCAGCGGCGCCCGGCGGCAATACGTCGAGCGGCGACATTATCGGCGTTGTGTCGAGCGACATCGCCGGCGTGCGTGCGCAGCGGCGCCCGGCGGCAACACGTCCGAGCGGCGGCGTCGCCATCGCGTCTGCCGGCAGCGCCGCGGCAATCGTCAGCAGCGGCGTTAGCGATATTATGTCGGCAGCGACATCGCCGGCGTGCGTCTGCAGCGGCGCCGGCCCGGCACGTCGAACAGCGGCGTTATCGGCCAACAAGTCTAAAGCGGCGCCCGTACGAGCAGCGTCATCGGCGTATCACGTCTGCGAAGCGATTTCTATACTCTCGAAATTGCATTTCTTACTCATGCTTTATTATTACGTCTTAGCGATTATGCACTAACTCTTTCTTGAGCTTTAGTCTGAGGGCGATTGCGGCAAGGACAACATATCCGCATTCACAATCGCAACACGTCCGTGCAAGGGCGAAATCACAACATTTGCAGCATCGCATCAACACCAGACATCACATTTCTTGCAGGATAACATTTTCTACTCACAGTTTCATTGCTTAAAATTTTATGCATCATCATTTTGCCTTAACAGTTATGCACTAACCGTTTGTTTAAGTCTTAGCGTGCGGGAAGCGGGGAGCCTGGCGTGGATTTTCTCTTCTGACAGGGGCAATTTGTTGGGGGGCCAACCTTCCCAATGAATGGCAGAAGCGGCCTCAAGCGTCGGTCCACATCACCATAGAACCCAGCACCATAAGCCATAGCGGTACACCCCAGGTTCAAGCCAGTTATTTTTATTCTTTACTTTTTGCACCATAACCCAGTGTCGTCATAACTCGACACTGGGACAAATTTTGAGTCTGCGTTAGCCCGCCCTGGTGTTTCGACCATGGTAACCCAGTGTCGTCATAACTCGACACTGGGACAGTTTTTGATTTTGGCGTCAGCCTCGTCTACCTGCCCAACTTTTTGCAATCCTGAGGAACGAGACAAAATTGGCTATGAGTCAACGTCTTTGTCCGAAGATTCTTCCATCATCTCCATACAAAGAGGGACAAGTTGTTGACACGATTTTGACCCTCGTCGATCATTAGCTATAAAATTAGACTAATTTAGTAAAATAATCTTTTATGATTTTTATAATAAAATGCGGCGATAAAACATTAAATCTGAGACATAAATAAGCAATTTAATAATGGCAGCGTCTTACATGAGTATTAAACACTTAGAGTCTCGCGCGCATGATTATTAATTTTAGGCCCCTGTCATAGTTCTTAAATAATAATATAAATAAATACATAAAATAAATAATTTGACAATGGCGTCGTGTTAAATAAAATATTCGCATTTATTAATAGCAAGACAATTCCATAATTATTGTAATGATTTAAAGCATAAATTAAATAATAATGCACAATAAATAAGATTCTAAATAATAGCACGCATTTTGAGTAAAGCTTTAAACAATTCTTAAATATCATACTTGCATTTAGCATTTAAATAATTTAATCTAAACTCAATTCAATTTTAATTTAACTTCGCAATAATGCACAATAATAGGATTTTAAATAATATCGCAGCATTCTAAAGTATTAAGCATTAATTGAATAACGTCAGTCTTTATTTCTTTATAATAATCTAAACTCAAGCACTAATTAAATATACGCCCATTTTATTCTTGTAATAATTTTAACAAAGCACCTAAATAATCTAAGCACAATTTATTGATTTAATTTATTATTAACTAATTAAATAGCACCTAAAACTAATACCTAATAAATTAACCCCTAATTAAAACTAACTCTAATCAGCCCACCTTTTATCTTCGCCCAGCCCAAATCAGCGTGACACCCTTTTCCTTATTACGAAGCCAGCCCACGACCCAGCCTTATTTCCGCTCCTCACGTCTATCTCGTCCAGAACAAAAGGAGAAAAACAAGAACCCTAAAGAAAAAGCTTTCTCGCGCCTCCCATACTTGTCGCATACTAAATCTCGCCTTAACCAAATCGCATCTTCCCTACCATAGTCGACTTTTCCTTACCATATCCATCACCCAAATAAACGAAATCGATGAAATCAACCCAGAATAAGCCCACAAAATCGTAACAAATCGACCCCGAAATAGAAACAAATCCCTCAAAACCAACTTACCATAAGCAATGCTTGCCTTAACAGATTACACGGATGTTGGTACAAGATTCGTCAAAATAGGCACCCAAATCTGTCAGAATCACCCATTAATGGTAAGAAATACTTCACGAATCAATCCTTACCAAAGTTTTCACATGCGGTCAAATCACGCTAATTTAGAACCCAATTTGAAGCTATATAAACCAATCTCTACAACGAAAGGCATTGAAATCGAGAAAACGGCGAGAATCATTCGAAGTTAAGCATTCGAGCGGATAATTCAGAATCCTCAAGCTTTTTGAAGTTTCATCCTTTCGCATAACGCAATAAACCCTCGAGTGAGCAAGCGACTTGATCTGCTGCCGGTTATTTGCGGAGAAAGGTAAATTCATCCTCTCGATTCTACTCTTTACTTTCTGTTGTGAGTTTCTTGCGGACTAATTATGTGTTAAAAGATTTCAGTTCAGGTTTCAGTTTCAATTTTAGGTCAGTTAGTTAGCATTTAAGCATGTTTAATATATATTGGAGATCGATTAATCCCCTGCCTGTTAGTTATATCTTGTTTACTTTATAACTACCCATTTGGTTACTGTGAAGGTTCAATTAAAATTTAGAGGTTGTTTATGGCGGTTGAATTGATATTGTATAGGTTTAGCTAAGTTCACAGTAGCTAATGCTTTAAGTTGTATTTCTTTGTATTCACTAAGTGGACACTCGATAGATCGGAACCTTTGTTAGAGTTGGCTATCTGATTGGTAAATGATGGGCATTATTGGTTCAATACCCATAGATCACTTGTAAACATATTTAAAATAGCTTAAGATGACATAGTAGGATTTAAACCTATTTTGAATACGTGTTAACAAAGCGAAGGTCATCTAGACTTGATAACCATCTCAAATATAAGTGTGCTTTTCAGGAAATGTTTCCATGGCTAGATATAACATAAATCGCAATATGTGACTTAATAGTCCCTACGTAGATGAAATAATATTCTTAGTGTTCTCTTTGGTTCAATTTCTAAACTGCGTGTCTACATTATTGATCATATACTTGGTTGGATTTTGCATACCCAATTCGATTCAAATGATTTTGTGTAATTGAAACATGAATATAAATAATCTCTATATGTTTGAGTCCTATTGATCCCTTTTTATCAATTGTTGCCAGCGACATACCGTTGGTTTGCGATTACGCCTTCTTTGCGTATATATACACTAATTATCTACATATAGGCCTCCCTTAGGACATTCATGCATAGCTCATCTTAATTACAATTGCCTACTAAGATGTACATGTTTGTCTTGCTCGGATTTTTTTAAATTAATACTGGTAAAGTCTCTAAACCATAGAAACAATGGTTAATATTAGTCTTACTACTCTTTGTTACATTGGCGCTATTGCTTTAAGCGTTATTCTTCTTTGCTACTATTTTGGAATTATTGTTCTGCTTTGTTACTTGTGTTCTTTATCTTTGTCATTTACTATAAGTTGGTCCCATATGCCAATTTGTTTTTGGCCTTTTGTCTTGTTCGAGATATTAGTTCTAAAGACTGACTTGATTAAATGCCAGCTAAAACCTGCACATGTTCATCTATATTATATTATTTGGAATATTTACTAATCTTTGTCATTTTTTTTTACATGAAATACACCGGAGCAACAAAGAGTCTCATAGCGGGACAAATTGTGGCAAACGCGAAGACCTACATCTACATGCATTTATCCTCCGCATCAGGAATTCTAAGCCAGAGGCGAAATGACTTCGCCATTCCTCGAGTCGTCTTATTGTTCTTACCCCGCCCCCCCATTCATTTATTTACTGTAAATTATTTGTCTAAACGCTACATTAATTAATAGAATAATTATAATATCTAAACCTCGAACCTCTAGTTTAGAAGCCAATTCCCTTTAGGTTAATTACTTTAGGCTCGCCTTGTTTAAAAAAGCTATAATAAACCGCTTAATACTCTACGCTGGCATAATAAATAAGGTTAGTCGAGAGATTTTAAAACTGCTTTGAGGAAATCCCTGGTAATACAAAGAAATAATAAATACTTCTGTTGCATAATAGATACGTTTTCTCACATTATCATGCTAAGCAACATATACCTCTTAGGTAAAGGAATACTTGCATATATTTTTACTCGATGTCATTTGCCTCTTTTTTGAAACTAACTCTTACATTTTAAACAAACCTCATAGTCTTTTATGCCCTATTTAAATAACTCTCAATACGTATTTTATTAGCATGATAATTAACCCTAGGTTTAGCAGGACAACCGCAAGTTAGCGGATCTTAGAGGGTGCCTAACCCCTTCCCTCTAGATTAATAAAGAGCCCTTACCCAGCATCTCATTAAGTTTAGCAGACCATAAAAAATGGAGTTAATGTTGACTTTAACCTAAGCCGACATTTAGGTGTCCTAATTCACCCAAACTAATTAGGTGGCGACTCCGCGAACCCTTAGCACTTTTAAGCACCCTTTTACATTTAAGCACCCTTTAGCAATTTAATTCCTTTAACACTTTTTTTTTATTTTTTTTAGCAAACCTTTTAAGCATTTTAATATTTAAGCACCCCCATTTTAAACATTTTCATTTAGCATTTATTACTTATTTTCTAACATTTTATTTAAGCAGGAGAAGCTTTTATTAGAAAATGTCGCGGCCGAAAATGGGCGTGACATCCTGTACCACCCGGGGAAGGCCAATGTTGTGGCAGATGCCCTTAGTCGTAGGTCGATGGGTATCCTATCAGATGTGCAGCCAGAGAGGAGGGGCATGGTTCGCGATTTGCATCAGTTAGCGAGCCTTGGTGTCCGTTTGATTGATTCAGTAGCGATGGGGTTCGAGTTCGAGAGGTTGCGAGTCTTCCATCGTCGAGGAGGTGAAGAGGCAACGATTTGAGGATCCGGTTTTGATTCGTATCGTGTCGACTCTTCGTGAGGCAAGGGTCCTTTTGAAGTAGCACGATGGGGTGCTAAGGTTTGAGCGAGTTGTGTGTTCGGATGTTTGAGACTTGGCGAGTTCTAGGGAAGCACACGTGCGCATTACTCTATCCATCGTGGTCGACCAAGATGTACCACGACCTTAGATCGGTGTATTGGTGGGATGGCTTGAAGAGTGACGTTGTAGAGTTCGTAGCTCAGTGCACGTGTTGTCAGCAGGTGAAGGTAGAGCACCAGAGGCCTGGTGGTTTGTTGCAGACGATAGAGATCCCGAACTGGAAGTGGGAGGTGATCAACATGGACTTTATCACGGGATTACCTCGCACTCGGAGGAGGCATGATTCTATTTGGGTTATCGTCGGCGGTGAAATCAGCCACTTTCTTCCGTCGGGGCGACTTTTCGGTCACGAGGATTATGCGAACTTTACATCAGAGATCGTCGGTGCATGGAGTCCCTATTTTGATCATATCGCAGAGGAGCACGATTTACGGCTAACTTACAGGTCTTTCGAGAAGGGTTTAGGGGCAGTGAGCACGAAGTCGCATTCCATCCACGCAGACGGACGGTGGCGCCTATCCGCACTCTTGAGGATATCTTTGCGAGCTGTGTTATTGACCGAGGGTTGGGAGGATCATTTGCCTCTAGTTGAGTTTGCATATAATAATAGCTACCACTCCGGTATTCGGATGGCGCCTTATGAGGCCTTGTATGGGAGGAAGTGCGGTCGCGATAAGTCGGGTTTGATGTGGGCGAGTGCGATTAGTAGGACGGTTGGTGCGTGAGCGATGGATAAGGTGAAGCTTATCCGGGAGAGGTTCTTGGCGGCTGAGTCGGCGAAGTCATATGCAGATCATCGTCGTCGGCATCCAGGTTGAGGTTGATGATTGGGTTTTCTGAAGGTGTCACCCATGAAGGGTGTGATGAGATTCGGGAAGAAGGAAACTCAACCCAAGTACATTGGGCGTATCAGTTGTCGCGAGGTAGGCAAGGTTGCCTATGAGTTGGATCTGCCGTCCGATCGGAAGCGATGCATCCGGTGTTTCATGTTTCTATCTTTGAGGAGATGTATCGGGATCCATCTAGAGTGCATCCGATTGAAGATGTCCGGTGGCCAGGGGTTATCGTATGAGAGATTCCCATAGCGATAATCGATCGTCGGAGTTAAGCGTCTGCGGACCAGGGCGTGGCTTCGTCAAAGTTACGTGGCGGAGCAGGCTCGAGGAGGAGATGGCGTGGGAAGGCGAGGAGGACATGAGGCGAAGTATCCTCACTTATTCCCACACCTCCGGGTAACTTACTTTCCTATTTCTTTGGTTTTAATTATCGTATTTGCTTAAGTGTTATATTGTGGCCATGTGTGGCAACAAAGCTGTTAAGTTGTGAGGTACTTTATCGTTAACTGTCTTGGGAAGGAACATTCGGGACGAATGTTTCTAAGGGGGGGAGAATGTTATACCCCGTATTTCCAGAGTATGTACGTGAGGACGTACGTACAAAAATTTAGCCTTAGTTAGGCACTTTGGACGAAATGTTATGCACAACTCACTTAAAGAATCGTTTTTCGACGAAACGTTTTACTAAACTCGCGTAGGGTAAATTACGGCTATGTCATTTCTAATTTTTGCGGATTTTTCCGAGAGACGAAACATTTTGGACCAACGGGAGGGTGACACTTGTCACCCTCAATGGACGACAACATTGGGCCAAGGTTGCACGTTTTTTGTGCCTTTGCACAAGTCAAGGAGTTGGTAGGATATTTGTGTAGTAGATGGATAAGGACACTTGGGTGAATCTCCACCCTACACTTGCCTTGCACTTGGCTTCATCTTGGCCATTGGTTGGCCTATAAATACTCCCCTAACTTGAAGGTTTTCTTCATCCACAAATCACTCTCCAAGTCTTGAAAATCCTTCCCCATCTCTTGAAGTGTTTTTCGTCAACACTCCCCCTCCTTGAGAAAGCCTTGGCGAAACACCTTCCCCTCTAGCCACTGAAACACCCCTTTGGTAGATAGTTGTCTTCCAAATACCCTAGCCCAATTCCCTTATAGTATTTTAGTAGAAGTTGTTGGGAACTTCTAAGGGTTCTTGGAGCTATCGGAGCGTACAAATTAGGAGCTAAACCTTGCTTAGGAGCGACTTTTAACTTGGATAATTTTTGGGCTTATCGAGGTAAATACTCTTGTCATTCTATTGTAATTGGATATTACATATAAGAATAGTTAAGACTTGAGTATAAGATATGAAAGAATATTAATGAATAGAATTGAACTGTTATCACGATGAAGGGTATAAAGAAGAATAATTGAATCGTACTTACATGGAATTTGTTTTCCTGATGAACTTGAGTAGCTTGGCGGGTAGGGAAGTCTTTGCCCAATTTTCCGTAGAATAGAGAACCTCTACTTAGAAATTGTTTCTGAGAATAGTCTAGGCGTTGATAGGCGTATTTGACTATTATAAATTTGATTCTGCGCGACATATTCGACTTGGCGGTGGATTTCATAGAAGGTATGTGATTCTTCCTATACTCTTGAGCATGATATTTTAAATATATATATATAGTGCGGTAGGCGTGCAGTGTTAATCGAATAATAATTACGGCAATGTCTTTTGACTTAAGCACGAATAATACTTACGACAATGTCTTGTGACTTAAGCTGAATAATAAGGATCTTGAAGCATTTCAAAAGAATCTGAATCCTTTTATGAAGAGAAATATTTGGTTTTTAAACAAAAGCTTAAGAGTTATACTAGCTTTATGGAAAGTTAGGTATAACAACTTAAGAAAGATAAAAGAAGCATTTACTTAATTGTTTGTAAAAACCTTGTATTGATTTACGTAAGGTATAGTAAGATTGTTTGAAAAGTAGACATATTATGATGCTACGTGTGTTAGTGTCTTGTGATGTGGTGAAAGGGGTCATTCTTGTTGTGCTTACGTTGCTAAGCGGTAAGTCGGTTATCTTGTTATTATATCACCTACCCTTGACTTGTTATACAGGGCTTGCCACGCGATGCGGGTCTATCGGCCTATGCGGTCTGTGTGACTATGCGGGCGGGAGTTCGATTGATCATTAGGGTGTTTTAGCCGTCACGGGGATGCCTATGCGATGCAGTGTAACTATGCGGTCTATTGAGACTATAAGGACTACGGAGTCGGGAGAATGCAGGGTTAGCTACCGTCACGAGGAATACCTCATGCGGGTGCATGTGTGACTATGCGGATGCGGAAGTCGAGATTAGGCACGCATAATGATACTATGGGCGATTGGCCTTGCCCGATCATTCGCGGCCTAGAAAAGACACATTCTGATTTACCTATTATTGTTCTTGTTTGTGATGTGGCTATGTGCAATTGAAGCGGTGTATTTGCAAATGGTTTTAAATGCTTTGATTTCATTTAAGTACTTTCTGATTTCACATACTTGGTACTGTTGTCTTGACCTCCTTGAGGCTGCGTTAAATGCCGCGGTAAGGGCAAGCAGTGCTAGATCCAAATCCTTAGGATCTCTTTGCTTTGGTGTCGTGAGCTCCATGTATAGGAGGCTCGACTTTTGGGTATGATCTCCCTGTTGTTGTATATAGTTTTGTACATTCAGGGTATGGCGGGGCCCTGTCCCGCCATAGTTGTTTATCTTCTTAGAGGTCTGTAGTCCTATTGTACAGTTGGGATGTAACTGCAAAACTATGTTTATATATATATGCCGAAAGACGACATTTTCTCACATAAAACTGTGTCTCATTTTACAACTGTTTCATGTCTTGTTTTTATATTCCGCTGATTACTCTGATGTATGACTACGTGGGTGCCCGGGTAAGGCACCAGTCACGGGCCCCGGAACGGGTCGTGACACTCACCACACACTTGCCTTGATCCTAGCCTTTGATTTCCCTATAAATACCCCTCCATTGAGCTTACAAGACTTCATCCACACTTGAATTAGTTCCAAGGCAAAATACTCCCTCCCTCTTGAGTGTAGCTCTCGGCATTGGCCATTCCCCTAAACCAAAAGTTGTCCAAAAATCCTTAAACTTTTAAGTGTTCTTCCTTAAGGTGTTAGGAAGATTGTAAACCAAGTGTTGGAAAAGATTTCACACCCCTAGCCTAAGAAATACACCTTGGCCGAAAGTTGCCATAATTTGAGCCTTAGTGTTCTTCACTTTTTGGAGTTGAATCTTGATAAGGAGTTGGTTAGGAGATTCTAAGGGTTACTTGGAGCGGGTTGGAACGTAAGGAATTGGAGCTAAACGTTGCTAAGGATCGACTTATAAATCTTGGATAATTTTGGGCTTATCGAGGTAATGATCTTTATCCCCCTATTGTAATTGGAGATACATGTTGTAGTAGTTTATAGTTGAATATATTATATGTTGAAAGAAGATTGAAAAGAAATGGACTGTTTAGTATACCGTGGGGCAGAATTTTACACGTCCAGTTAGGCGTGTAATCCCCTTTGACTGTTGTATTACTGCGCCTTAAATGTGGCATGTTGGCTATTGATATCGGACCTTGAAAAAGGTGGAGAGGTAAGTAAATACAGGGGAAGTGGTGCCGAATTTTCCATAGAATAAGAAACCTTATACTTAGAAATATTCTACGAAGAGATCTAGAAGTTAATAGACGTATTATGGCCATTATAGGTTGAAGTACTACGGGTAGCGTATTCTACTTGAAGGGTGGTAAAGGCTAGCAAGGTTATAGTACTTTGGAGCATTTTGCTACTTGTCGATAATCGTCGCGAGGTATGTGAACCTCTTCCTCCTTTTGGGCATGATTCTATGTATGAAATATACATGTGGTGTTATTTCATGATTCTTTCTACTCTTAGAAGTTAAGAGGTATGTATGTTGTTTTACTCTATGTGAAAGTTATCCTAAGTTCTTACCAAGTCTTATGGGGGATGTTGGTAAAAGTCGTTAGGAAGTATGTGGAGTCGAGGTTGCTAATTTACTGTACGAATGGGAATAAGTATCGAACAAACCATTGCAGCGTTAATAAAAGAAAATGTATCGGCAATCAATCAAATTAAAACAAGTAGAATCCTCCATATGCATAGAAGCTAAGATAAGACAAAATTGTATTATATTTTCTAGATCATGGCTGCTTTAATAGGATCGTTATAAACAAGTATAACCTACTCACACACATAAGACATATGTTACTCAATTTAAAGAGATTACGTTATGAAGTGTTAAGACTATGAACTATGAAATCTTTTGAAAATTAAGAGACTTGAGTTTTGAAGTTATGAAACTTACTAATTGGAAAAAGTATATGGTTACTTGACTTTAAAAAGGAGAAGTGTTTTGGTTTAAAAGGGAAGGCATGGTATTGTCTTAATCTGTTTAAAAAGATGGTTTAAAATATTATGGTCGATTTTTACACCGAGTCCCATGGGATGGGTCGGGACATGTATACCATACGATTTTACACCGAGTCCCATGGGATAGGTCGGGACATGTATACCATACGATTTTACACCGAGTCTCATGGGATGGGCCGGGACATATATACCATACGATTTTACACCGAGTCCCATGGGATGGATCGGGACATGTATACCATACTATTTTACACTGAATCCCATGAGATGGGCCGGGACATGTATACCATACGATTTTTGTTACACTCCGTAGTTCAAGGACATGTTTAAGAGAATGTATGTAAGGAACACAAGACTTGAGAAGGGTACGAAAGGAAGAATTGTTTTTCCGACGAAAAATCTTCCGAACGTCGGAAAGGAAAAATGTTCGTTGGTGAGAATTAGATTCTCAAAATGCATTAATTGAAAAGTGTGGAACTTATTATCATTTTGGAAATTTAATTTTACGGATTTGGTCGTGTGGGGCCCACCCGAGGAATTTTACATTTTGTGGGACCCACGAGGGTTACGAATTTTTATGGACGAATGAGAGGGCGACACGTGGCACCCCCACATGGGCTTGTTCGAATTATGCCAAGGGCAAATGGGTCATTTGACCAATGTAGAGATGACCAAGTCTTGCTAATTAGAGAGCTTGAGATAATTGACTAGTCAAAGAGCCACTTGGCTTGATCTCTTCCATCCAAACCTAACAAGTGTTATGATCAAGACCCTTCATTGTAGTATATATCCTATACTAGTGCAAGATGACTTTCATACTTAGAAATTTTTTCAAGAACTTGTCTTGTTGAAGAACAAGCTCTCGACTTTGAGCTTTTTAGGAAGACAAAAATTTTCAATTGTTGTCCATTATTCACAAGACTTTAACCCAAGGCCCCTAAGGGTATTGTAAGGTTATCTCAATAGAAAGATCCCGGAAAACCCGCATTTTTACGTTAGTCGCAAGGCGAAAACCCAAGGTGTTCTTCAACTTTGAAGATGGAAATAGAAGAGGAGTTTTTCACAAGCTTATAAGGGTTGAAAATAGCGGATTGGAACGTCAAGAAAAAGAGTTGGAGTTGCTAAGGATCGACTTAGGGTTTTGGATCATTTTGAGCTTAAGGAGGTAATAATCTCCATCTTGCTATTAAAATTCAAGATTTCATGTTGTAGTAGTTAGAAATGATCATGTGGATTATATTATGAAGAATGATATGTGTTATGGAATATTTGGATGGAATCCGAAAAGTTGAATGATTTAACCCTTAAGATTGTAATTCAATTTGGTTACTAGTTTAGTCGCCACATGTTATATAAAGAAGGAATTATAGTTGTTGTAGTTGTTTATGACATTATAACATGTTAGACCTAAGAAGTTGGATTGAAAAAGAATTGGAAAAGGACTTTGTGTTGTTGTATATGTTTAGTCAAGAATGGCTTTAATTATGGAACTAGTTTCGTATTAATTTGTGGGGCAGAATTTTACACGTCCTGTTAAGGCGTGTAATCCCCTTTGGTTAGCTGAATTGTTGGGTGTTAAATGTGGCATGTTTGGTTATTGTATTCGGCCTTGAAAAAGGTGGCAAAGTATGTAGAAACAAAGGAAGTGCTGTCCGATTTTCCGTAGAATTTAGTGACTTTGCACTTAGAATATTCTACGTTCGAAGCTAGAGGTTAATGGACGTATTATGGCCATTATAGGTGAAAGTACTAGTATAGCGTATTCTACTTGAAGGATGGAATAGCTATCAAGGTTGAAGTACTTTGGAGCATTTTGCTACTTGTCGATAATCGTTGCGAGGTATGTGAACCTCTTCCTTCTTTAGACATGATTCTATGTATGGAATATACACGTGGTATTATTTCATGATTCCTTCTACTCTTAGAAGTTAAGAAGTATGTATGTTGATTTACTCTACGTAAGGGTTATGTCTAAGTTATCCTAAGTTCTTACCAAGTCTTATGGGGGATGTTGGTAAGAGTCGTTAGGAGGTATTTGGAGCCAAGTTGACTTGGATAATTTACGACACGAATGAGAATAAGTATCGAACAAGCCACTGCAGCGTTAATAAAGGAAAATGTAATGACGATAAACTATATTAAAACAAGTAGAATTCTCCATCTGCATAGAAGCTAAGATAAGATAAAATTGTATTACATTTTCTAGATCATGACTGCTTTAATAAGATCGTTATAAATAAGTATAACCTATTCACACATATAAGGCATATGTTGCTTAATTTAAAGAGTTTACGTTATGAAGTGTTAAGACTATGAACTACGAAACTTGATTCTAAAAGATAAGAGACTTGAAGTATTTTGAAAGTATACGATACTTGCTTTTCGAAAGTATAAGTCTCTTGGTTATAAAAAGAATGTATTTGCCTAAAGTATAAAGTTAGTATAACGACTTTATGGGAAGTGAGTTATAATAGCTTTATGGAAAGTTAAAAGAGTGGTTTACTCTAAGTAATGATAAATGTTTTGAAATAAAGAAAGGCAAATGGATTTAAAAGCATCAATTGCTTAAGTTTTAAGGGAAGAAGTCACTTGATTTAGAAGCCGAAAAATGTATTTCTAAAAGTGTAGTGACTTATGTGAAATGTAAACAAGCCTTGATACTACGGGTGTTAGTATCTTGGGGTTTTATATGAAAAGAAACCTTTTGAAAAAAATGGAAGTACGTAGTACTTTGGGTTAAATTCCCGGATTTTTATGTGTGAAACGAAAGTGCCATGAGTTTATAAAAAATTGAAGTCTAAAGGTTTAATGAACTTGCCTATGTTTTCTTGTGATAGCTTTGAGTGCAAGTATTATATGTTTACGTTGTCGTGACTCTCAGTTGGAGGGCCGGCTGTCTTGTTGTAAGTTTACTTGACGCATCTGACGGTGATGTGGGATTCCACGGGTATGCTTCCATTATGATTGATCCTTGGACATGCTTATACGATGTGGTATTCCGGGGCATGTGACCAGGAGGCGGGTTAGATTTCCGGATTTGTTTTATTACCCATGGCCATGCTTATACGATGAGGGATTCCGGGGCATGCGACCATGCTATGTACGATTATTATCCCATGGGCTAGCTCCCCATGAATACATGTACCCACGATGAGGGATTCCGGGGGCATGTTATATTATTACTCCATGGGCTAGCTCCCCATGAAGACCTGCACCTACGATGAGGGATGCCGATGGCACGTTATGGCCATGCTTATACGATGAGGGATTCCGAGGCATGAGGCCACGTTATATATATATATGTGTGTTGTATATGTGTACGCCGACAGTGAGGTAGGATGCCACGGGCGCGTCACATGGTTATATGTTACACCTACGGCTGTCGGCAGTGATGTGGGATTCCACGGGCAAGAGATATATATATATATATGTATTGTGTATGTGTACGCCGACAGTGAGGTAGGATGCCACGGGCGCGTCACATGGTTATATGTTACACTTATGGTATCGGCGGTGATGGGGATTCCACGGATACGCTTTGATATTTGTGTGACTTGATCGCCCCAGTCGGGTCGGGTAGTATATCGTCCTCCATAAAGCGGTAGGATTATGTTATGAAAGATAAGTAAGTTATATGGTAATGAACTTAATGACTTCTCCTAAGTATGTACGTAAGATATGGCTATAACTCTTAATGGAATGGAAAAGATAATGATGTGTAATTAAGTTCATAAGTGGTAATGACACGGCAGGATCTGATATGTACTTTTTATACTTGCAATCACATCCTTTTGTACGCTTATGATGCATCACATTTCTTTATTTACATTCCATATTCTGCACTGTTATCGACCCCTTCGAAGCTGCGTCATGTCCGCGAGTTTAGGTATTACGATTGTGGATCCGCGAACTTAGGATCTGGTTCAGATTTCGAGGTGGCTCCACCGTTCGGAGTTGTCATGGCTATGTATATTCGAAGTGCGGGGCCTTGTCCCGTCATAGTATTTGTTCAAATCTTAGAGGTCTGTATTCATCTGTGGGCTGGACTAGCTAGAGTTGTTTTTACATTGTTAAACAGTGTAGACCCCTTTCGGGTAATTTTTATGTTATGGCAGCCTTATCGGCTTGGCCTTGGTTTTAAAAAAAAAATATAGTGTTATTTATCTTCTGCAGTTTATTATGTTGTATGATTAGAAGGGTGCCCAGGTAGGGCACCAGTCGCGGCCCGGGGTCGGGTCGTGACAATTTTACACCGAGTCCCATGAGATGGGCCGGGACATGTATACCATACGATTTCACACCGAGTCCCAGGGATGGGCCGGGACATGTACACCATCCAATTTCACACCGAGTCCCAGAATGGGCCGGGACATGTTATACGATTGATATGACTTTACACCGAGTCCCAGGGGTGGGTCGGGACATGTACACTTTATGACTTTACACCGAGTCCCAGAAAGGGGGCCGGGACATGTTACACATCTTACGACTCTTGTTAAAAGAAAATGGGGCACGGTTGAGTTTCAATTTTGAAAAGAAGGGGTAAAGGACTTGATTCTCTTTGGTGTTTATTGTTTCTAAAGGGATCTGTATACTGTATTTTGGTTATCATGCATGTCTCCTGTTTTTATAGGCTGCCATGATTTCATTACAGTACTTTCAGTTTCATATACTTGGTACCTGTTATACTGACCTCCTTCGGGGGGCTGCGTTCATACCGCAGGTATAGGTACACCGTTGGCTGATCCTCGCTCTTAGGGTCACAGTTCCGCAATTTGGGAAGCTCCGTTCTCCGGAGGCTTATCTTTTGGTATAGTCCCCTGTTATTATAGGTACTTGTACATTCAGGGGTATGGCGGGGCCCTGTCCCGTCATAGTTGTTGTTACACTCTTAGAGGTCTGTAATACTGTTGTGGGTAGGGTTTGTAAAGGATGTAACTGTTCGATTTTTATATATATATGCAGAAAGGTGACCGTTTTGGTTATCCTGTTACTTATTTCATATTGTTCATATCTTGAGTTTTTATTTCCGCTGATTTTCTCTGATGTATTATCACTAGGGTGCCCGGGGTAAGGCACCAGTCGCGGGCACGAGGTCGGGTCGTGACAAAAGTGGTATCAGAGCAGTTAATCCTCGGAAAGTGTCTACAGGTCGTATCTAGTAGAGTCTTGATTATCGGCGTGTTGTGCACCACACCTATAATCAGGAGGCTGCAGGATATTTAGGATTGGTTTCCATTCTTCTCACTCTGAGATCGTGCCTTAGAGTTGTGTGATAAGTTGGACTCCCTCTGACGTATTCTTATGTACCAGTTATGCCTCTGCGCAAGGCAACCAGGGCCCAGAAGGGCAAGGCAGCATAGGGAGCTGCTAGTGGAACACAGAGGAGTACAAGGGCACATGCCCAGTCGTTACCTGAGATAGTGCTTCAGACGGCGAGTTTTACGACGCCACTAGCCCCAGGAGAGTTTAGGCGATAGTAGCTCACGAGACCACGATACACGATCCTTGATTCACGGCGAGATCCGAGGATATGGGTTACAAAGAGATGGCCCAGTTACTAGCTAGGATCGTGGCGAGATATGGGGACGGACGGGAGCCGGTGGTTCCGGCAGTACCAGTGGTTCACCCTAGATCCGATAATATGAGAATTCGAGATTTCTTGAGTTGCAATCCACCAGAGATCTATGGATCGAGAGCTGAGGATGATCCTCATGAGTTTATTCGACAGTTGCAGCGGATCATGAAAGTGATCAAGGTCTCGGAGACAGAGTCGGTAGTATTAGGTTCACATCGGCTGCGTGATACTGCAGTCGACTGGTTTGATTCATGGGAACTGTCCCGGGGGGAGCATGCGCTTCCAGATGGTTGGGACGAGTTCTCATGAGCATTTCTTACACATTTATTGCCTTCGCAGATGAGGAGAGCTCGGGCAGATAGGTTCTTGATGTTGAGACAGAATGGGAGGACGGTTCGAGAGTACAACGTAGAGTTTGACTCATTGGCTCGGTATGTCCCCGCTTTAGTGACATACATGGAGGATAGAGTGCACCGCTATGTCACAGGGCTCGATTATTATTTAGCGGAGGGTTGCACGGGTGTAGCTCTTCAGCCGAGCATGGACATTGCCCGCATGCAGGCTTATGCAGCAGTGGTGAGAGCGTAGAGGTTGTGAAATGACCAAGATCGCGAGAAGGGCGAGCAGGGTCCTTTGGTAACTTTCGAGGCGGACCGCCTCAGCAGCAGGCTAGTTATGCGCCTCCGCCAGTACAAAGTGGTCCTCCACAGTCTTCAGGACGTTCGGGGTATTCAGGAGTTGGTCAGAGCTCCGGGGCTTCTGGTTCACATATATACATAGGTTCATGACGTAAAAAGTAAGATTGTTCCGGACCAGGGGAACAAGAGTTTGGCGCGATAATGGGTCGGGTTGAGACCAGATCACGGGTCAACCCGCAGCCCGAAATGAAGTGGGGTCAGTTTGAGGTGGTCCCGCTAGGTGACAGGGTCACGAGGGTGCAAGGCCCAAGTTTAGGTAACCATCGTACGAGTTCGCGGATGTGTTCGACCAGAATCGGATCGTGAAGGCCGGGAATGGCCTTAAAGGAATTTGAGGCTAGTAAGATGACCAAGTTTGGAGGTAGTAACTCCAAGGTTTTGGAAACTGAAGCGATGACTGAAGTGTGGTACGTGTACTAGAAAGAGTTCGGGTGTACGAGAAGGGTACGACGAGTAAGGAAAGAAGTGAACATGTGTTAAGAGAAGGGAAGTGATCATTTTGTGAAGTAAGGATGTGAAGAGAGTATCCTTTAGACCATGGGTGGAGCTAATAGTGTTGTTATATGCTTTAGAGGTGATTCCTCGTTGGCTTGGATTTAAGTTTTGCGCATGTGTTATATTATGGCCAAGGTGGCATAATTGGTTATGTAAGTATAGTAGTGAAGACTATACCGGCAGGTATGTTTGGAGACTTAGAAGGAACATTCGGGACGAATGTTTCTAAGGGGGGAAGAATGTTACACCCCGTAGTTCCAGGGTATGTATGTGAGGACGTACATACGAGAATACGACATTAAGATTGGAAAGGAAGAAAGATTTGATTTTCCGACGGAAAATTTTCCGGATTTCGTGAAGGAAAAAGGTTCGTTAATGGTAATTGGATTCCAAGATTTGGTATTCGGACTTCTTGGAATATTAGAGAATTATGGATTTTATTTTCCGGAATTGGTCACGTAGGGCCCACGGGAGAAATTTACGGTTTTGTGGGGCCCATTTTGTTTTCGAGATTTTGGGCATTATGAATATTTTCGAGAGATGAAATATTTTGGACGAATAGGAGGGCGACACGTGTCACCCCCTTAGGTGGCTTGTAGCCGAAATGGGTGGGACAAGTGGCTAGCCACTTGTCCATGTTGGCCGAAATGGCTTGCCAATTGTCACAAGTTTTGGTGGCCATTTGGATGGTGGGACCCACACACACTTGTCCCCCAATATCACCACACACTTGACTTGATCCTAGCCTTTTATTTCCCTATAAATACCCCTCCCTTGAGCTTACAAGACTTCATCCACACTTGAATTAGTTCCAAGGCAAAATACTCCCTCCCTCTTGAGTGTAGCTCTCAGCATTAGCCATTCCCCTAAACCAAAAGTTGTCCAAAAATCCTTAAACTTTTAAGTGTTCTTCCTTAAGGTGTTAGGAAGATTGTAAACCAAGTGTTGGAAAAGATTTCACACCCCTAGCCTAAGAAATACACCTTGAGCGAAAGTTGCCATAATTTGAGCCTTAGTGTTCTTCACTTTTTGGAGTTGAATCTTGATAAGGAGTTGGTTAGGAGCTTCTAAGGGTTACTTGGAGCGGGTTGGAACGTAAGGAATTGGATCTAAATGTTGCTAAGGATCGACTTATAAATCTTGGATAATTTTGGGCTTATCGAGGTAATGATCTTTATCCCCCTATTGTAATTGGAGATTACATGTTGTAGTAGTTTATAGTTGAATATATTATATGTGGAAAGAAGATTGAAAAGAAATGGACTGTTTAGTATACTGTGGGGCAGAAGTTTACACGTCTAGTTAGGCGTGTAATCCCCTTTGACTATTGTATTACTGCGCCTTAAATGTGGCATGTTGGCTATTGATATCGGACCTTGAAAAAGGTGGAGAGGTAAGTAAATACAGGGGAAGTGCTACCGAATTTTCCGTAGAATAAGAAACCTTATACTTAGAAATATTCTACGAAGAGATCTAGAAGCTAATAGACGTATTATGGCCATTATAGGTTGAAGTACTACGGGTAGCGTATTCTACTAGAAGGGTGGTAAAGGCTAGCAAGGTTATAGTACTTTGGAGCATTTTGCTACTTGTCGATAATCGTCGCGAGGTATGTGAACCTCTTCCTCCTTTTGGGCATGACTCTATGTATGAAATATACATGTGGTGTTATTTCATGATTCTTTCTACTCTTAGACGTTAAGAGGTATGTATGTTGTTTTACTATATGTGAAAGTTATCCTAAGTTCTTACCAAGTCTTATGGGGAATGTTGGTAAGAGTCGTTAGGAAGTATGTGGAGTCGAGGTTGCTAATTTACTGTATGAATAGGAATAAGTATCGAACAAACCATTGCAGCGTTAATAAAATAAAATGTATCGGCAATCAATCAAATTAAAACAAGTAGAATCCTCCATATGCATAGAAGCTAAGATAAGACAAAATTGTATTATATTTTCTAGATCATGGCTGCTTTAATAGGATCGTTATAAACAAGTATAACCTACTCACACATATAAGACATATGTTACTTAATTTAAAGAGATTACGTTATGAAGTGTTAAGACTATGAACTATGAAATCTTTTGAAAATTAAGAGACTTGAGTTTTGAAGTTATGAAACTTACTAATTGGAAAAAGTATATGGTTACTTGACTTTAAAAAGGAGAAGTGTTTTGGTTTAAAAGGGAAGGCATGGTATTGTCTTAATCTGTTTAAAAAGATGGTTTAAAATATTATGGTCGATTTTTACAGAGTCGATGGGATGGTAGGGACATGTATACCATACGATTTTACACCGAGTCCCATGGGATGGGCCGGGACATGTATACCATACGATTTTACACCGAGTCCCATGGGATGGGCCGCGACATGTATACCATACGATTTTACACCGAGTCCCATGGGATGGGCCAGGACATGTATACCATACGATTTTACACCGAGTCCCATGAGATGGGCCGGGACATGTATACCATATGATTTTACACCGAGTCCCATAAGATGGGCCGGGACATGTATACCATACGATTTCACATCGAGTCCCAGGGATGGACCGGGACATGTACACCATCCGATTTCACACCGAGTCCAAGAATGGGCCGGGACATGTTATACGTGTTATACGATTGATATGACTTTACACCGAGTCCCAGGGGTGGGCTGGGACATGTACACTTTATGACTTTACACCGAGTCCCAGAAAGGGGGACGGGACATGTTACACATCTTACGACTCTTGTTAAAAGAAAATGGGGCACGGTTGAGTTTCAGTTTTGAAAAGAAGGGGTAAAGGACTTGATTCTCTTTGGTGTTTATTGTTTCTAAAGGGCTCTGTATACTGTATTTTTGTTATCATGCATGTCTCCTGTTTTTATAGGCTGTCATGATTTCATTACAGTACTTTCAGTTTCATATATTTGGTACCTGTTGTGCGACCTCCTTGAGTGCGTTAAATGTCGCAGGTAGAGGTACACCGTTGGCTGATCCTCTCTCTTTGGGTCACAGTTCCGCAATTTGGGAAGCTCCGTTCTCCGGAGGCTTATCTTTTGGTATAGTCCCCTGTTATTGTAGGTACTTGTACATTCAGGGGTATGGCGGGGCCCTGTCCCGTCATAGTTATTGTTACACTCTTAGAGGTTTGTAGTACTGTTATGGGCAGAGTTTGTAAAGGATGTAACTGTTCGGTTTTTATATATATATGCAGAAAGGTGACCGTTTTGGTTAGCCTGTTACTTATTTCATATTGTTCATATCTTGAGTTTTTATTTCCGCTGATTTTCTCTGATGTATTATCACTAGGGTGTCCGGGTAAGGCACCAGTCGCGGGCCCGAGGTCGGGTCGTGACATATTTATATGTAATTTTGTATTTCATAGGTTAGCCACAAGTATCTATTTTTCTATAGTAATGGAATATTTAAGCATGATTGAACATGGTTAGTATGTGTGTTGCTTGATGTCTAGGCCATAATATAAATTACACTCATCCAAATTTTGTGACACTAATGTTTTTGGACACTCAAGACAATGTACTAAAGATATAAGTGGGTATATCAAACCAAATTTACAATTTGAAAGTCCAATTAAGATTACACAATAATTCTGTCCAAATTTTGGTTTAGTTTTGATCCATGACATATTTTTGTATTTGGCCCATATCTCAAGCTATACAAATCCAATTGATCCAATTCTAGTTGTATTAGTTAGATAACTCATGTATCTACAACTCCTATCAAGACCCAAACCGCGGTAAACATTGAATTCTAGAGTCAGATTGACGATCAAAGTGTTCATCATGACAATGCTCCAGAGTTCAAACTCCACAGGACACAATTTGGCATTTAATTCACACAAAAATCCAATGGATCTACCACCAACTGGAAAGTGTAGATAAGATCTACTGCTACAACTTTGAAATGTTTGAAGATCATTGAATGTGTGCAAGTGGAGCTTTGAATCGTGTAAACTCATCATAACAATCTGTCAAATTTGTCAATGTTCATTTAACCAAGGAGCAGTAAATTGACTATAACTATCACATGAAAAATCCAATGGAAGAGATTCAAACTAAATGGAAAGCTACCTCAATGCCCCACAATTGATATGAAGGAAGAAATTCAAGATTTCAATAGGAAGCTTGTCCAATTTAGCAATTAATGAGTGGGCTCAAAATTGTCCACAATAATGCAAGTCTTCTCAACTTTGGAGCCTATATAAAGGGGCCTTTTGTTACACCCCGTAATTCCATGACATGTTTATAAGAACGTACGTAAGAACTCAAAAATGTTAAGATTAGAGACTAGTAAAATTTATCGCAATTATGGAATTGTCGGAAAACGAAATATTACGATGAATGGGAGGGCGACACGTGTCACCTCCCCTTTGTTGGTCATGGTCGAATGGACCATGGGTGTTATGGTCATTTGACCCAAGTTAAGATGACCAAGTATTGCTAGGGCTAGAGCTTGATAATATTGACTAAGTCAAAAGGGCCACTTATCTAGATTTTTAAGTGGATTGGATCCAAGCCACCCAATTGTTCTCATCTTGACCCTCCATGTTGTTATTTAAACATACTAGTAGCAAGACTAGTTCCCACACTTAGAAAATTTTCAAGAAAACTTTGAAGAACACAAGGGAGCTCTCGGGTTAGTGTTCCAAGAAGAAGAACATTTTTTCGTTTGTTGTCCTATAATCTCCATACTTTAAACCAAGGTTCCTAAGAGTATTGTGAGGGTATCTCAATAGAAAGATCCCGGAAAAGTGTCGTTTTCGTATTAGTCGCAAGGTGAAAACCTAAGTCACTTTCCTAGGTTTGGTTTGGAAATTGAAGGAAAGTTGTTTGTGTCCTTCTAAGGGCTTCAAGTGGCGGATTGGAGTGTCAAGGAGAGGCTCTAAGTTGCTAGGGAGCGACTTCGGATCTTGAAGTTGGATTAAGGCTCGTTAAGGTAACAATCTTGTTTTCTTAAGTGTTATAAGATTACATATTGTGGTAGCCTTACATTTTAACTAGCATGAAGTATATGTATTAAATATTGATAAGTGTTATGGATATTGGAAGCCTAAATCCGAAATGACATTACTAGTCATTTGAAATTGAAATACAATTTGGTCGATAATTAGAATTGTCGCATGTTACCTACTTGGAGATTGTAGTAGTTATAATCGATTGCGGCTTGATAACATGTTATACTAAACAACTTGGTTTGAAAATGAAATTGGAAAGAAGACTTTGTGTTGTTGAACCTCAAATTGCCGAAAATGACATTGTATGTTGGACTAGTTTGATATCAATTATGGGGCGGAATTTTACACGTCTTTTTAGGCGTGTAATCCCCTATTGTTAACTACATTGTTGAGCCTTAAATGTGGCGTGTTTGGTTATTGAATTCGGGCCTTGAAAAAAGTGGAAAAGTATGTAGAAACAAAGGAAGTGCTGTCCGATTTTCCGTAGAATTTAGTGACTTTACACTTAGAATATTCTACGTTGAAGCTAGAAGTTAATAGACGTATTATGGTCATTATAGGTTGACATACTACGTACGACATATTGGACTTAGCAAGTGGATTGAACCGAAGAGGTATGTGGAACTTTCTTATCTCTTGAGCATGAGTAGTTGTAAATATATAGTACGGTAGACGTACGAGATTTTGACGAATCTAGTTTCATTTGATATGTTACACCCCGTAGTTCCAGGGTATGTATATGAGGACGTACGTACGAGAATACGACATTTAAATTTGAAAGGAAGAAAGATGTGATTTTTCGACGGAAAAGTTTCCGGTTTTTGTGAAGGAAAAAGGTTCGTTAATGGGAATTGGATTCCCGGATTTGGTATTTGGACGTCTTGGAATATTAGAGAATTATGGAATTTTATTTCCGGAATTGGTCACGTGGGGCCCACGGGGAAAATTTACGGTTTTGTGGGGCCCACTTTGTTTTCGAGATTTTTGGCTTTACGGATATTTTCGGAAGATGAAATATTTTGGACGAGTAGGGGGGCGACACGTGTCACCCCCATGTGGCCATGTTGGCCGATTTATGGTAGACAAGTGTCCCTTGACCGATTTGGTGGAGACATGTCAAGTTTGTGTGGAACATGTGGTTGGTAGGACCCACACACACGTGTCCCAATCTAGACCACACACTTGCTTTGATCTTGGCCATTGGTTGGCCTATAAATACACCCTTAAGGCTTGCAAGATTTCTCCATCACTTAGAATTATTTCCAAGAGAAAAATTATACTCCCTCCCCTTATGTGCTCTCGGCCGAACCCCCCCTTAGGCAAGACTTTTTCAAATGTTGTTGTATAATCCTTAATACCTTAGCCTAGTATCCCTAGTAGTATTCTAAAGTAATCCCAACATAAGAGCCCGGAAATACTACTTTATTCCTTTAGTCGCAAAATGAAACCCTAGGAAAATCTTCATAGCTTGGATGAAGTGTTAAGAGAAGTTGTTTAGAAACTTCTAAGGGTTGCTTGGAGCGGATTGGATCGTAAGGAATAGGAGCTAAACGTTGCTCAGGATCGACTTATAAATCTTGGATAATTTTGGGCTTATCGAGGTAATGATCTTTATCCCCCTATTGTAATTGGAGATTACATGTTGTAGTAATGTATAGTTGAGTATACTATATGTAGAATGAATATTGAAAAGATTTGAACTGTATTTACATTGGGTGTATTCTGATGACTTGTGTAGTATTATTGTGGGGCAGTTTTGTACACGTCCAGTAGGCGTGTAACCCCCTTTGAGTTGTTGGCTATTGGTATCGAGCCTTGAAAGAGGTAGTGGTAAGTAGTTGCAGGGGAGGTGCTGCCCAATTTCCCGTAGAATAAAGAATTGTGTACTTAGAAGATTCTACGAAGAAGTTTAGAAGTTGATAGATGTATTGTGATTGTTATAGGTGGATTGTCTACGCGCGGCATACTCGACTTGTCTTGTGGATTAAGCCGAAGAGGTATGTGATTCTTCCTATTCTCTTGAGCATGATATTTGTGAAATATATATAGTGCGGTAGACGCATGTGTGTTAAAGGAGTTTGATTTTCCTTTTGTGTCCTTGACTTGATTCTAAAGTTAAGTTACTTGTTATGAAATATTAATGACTTGAATTATGTTAAAAAGTTGTAAAACCTCATTCGTGAGTAATGTGTGCTTGGTCTTTTAAAGAATAAAGTTATCTTGATTTCGGAAATGAGAATAATTGTCCTTGGTTGGTTTAAAACATAAAGTGTTATAATAGCTTTATGGGAAGTTAGTTATAACGACTTTATGAAAACAAAAGAATGGTTTTATTATTGGATTTAAAATGATAACTTGACATTTTAAAAGTTGGAGGTTGGTTTCCTTAAAAGATATGAGATATGATTTAAAGATTATTAGACTGATTTTTGAAAGTAATGAGACTTGACTTATAAACAACTTGATTTTGGAAAGGAGAAGTAACTTGATTTAAATGTATAGGTTACTTGTTTTGAAAATAGTAAGACACTTGGTTTAAAAAGTATATTGCTACTTGACTTTAAAAAGGAGAAGTGTCTTTGTTTTAAAGGATTGCATGGTATTGTCTTGTTTTGGTTTAAAAAGAAGGCATGATGTTGTTTTGATTTACTTAAAATGATAGTTAGTCTATGAATGATGATGCGGGTATTAGTATCGCGTGATTTCGTACATAAAAAAGGTTCTTTTTAAGAGAGTTGAAGTATGTAGTACTTTGGGGTTAAAATCCGGTGTTGTTGACATGAAATGAAAGTACCTTGTGTGAGTAACTTGCCTATGTTTTGCTTGTGATAGCCTCGTAATAATTTATTGTTAGTTTGATAAGTAAACATGCTAGGATACTACGGGCGTTAGTATCTTGGGACTTTTATGTGAAGGGGGTTTTCTTGTTGTGCTTATGTTGTTTACGATAAGCCGGTTGCGCTTGTATTACATCACATACCCCCCTGACTTGTTATGTTGCCGCGGGTTAGCTACCGTCGAGGAATACCTCATGCGGGTCCATGTGACCTATGCGACTCTGGTAGTCGAGAATCACTCCGGGTGTATTCTGGCCGTCACGAGGAATACCTCATGCGGTCCAGGTGGCCATGCGGATTGCGGGAGTCCAGGATGATGCCGCGGGTTAGCTACCACCAATGCGAGGAGTACCTCATGCGGGCCCAGTTGGCCTATGCGGAACTGCGGGAGTTCCAGGGTTAGACGCGCACAATGATACTGATGGCGAATGGCCCAGCTTCGATCATTTGGCGGTCTAGAAAGACCTTGCGATACAGTTTTATAGCATTGTTGGTACGATAGGTTCTGGTAGTTGGCTATGCCTTCGTACTTGCCCCGTACGGTTTTTATGACACATGTAGGACCTGGTGTTCATATGTATTCCTTGGTGTTATTACATCATGGACTGCCGACAGTGAGGAAGGAATTCCACGGGCATGATTGATATTGTGGGCATGAGACCCATGGTTGTATTTGGCTGATGACTTTGAGGGCGTGAGTCCCTGACTTGACATGACTGCTTATATATTGTGTACTGTAGTTTGGTTATCATACATGTCTCCTATTTTTTTTATACAGACTATTATGATTTCATTTTAGTACTTTCAGTTTCACATACTTGGTACTGTTATCGACCTCGCCCGAAGTGCGTTAAATCTGCGGTAGAGGTACACCAGTTGTTGATCCTCGCTCATAGGATCACAGTTCAGCGTTTTGGGAAGCTCCGTTTCTCCGGAGGCTTATCTTGTTGTATAATTCCCTGAGATTTTAGGTTCTTATACATTCAAGGGTATGGCGGGGCCCTGTCCCGTCGTTGTTATTATAAAACTCTTAGAAGTGTGCATGATCTTGTTGTGGCGGGGTTTGTAAATGATGTAACTGTTCAAGTTTTTATATATATGCAGAAAGGTGACCGTTTTGGTTAGCCTGTTTCTTATTTTATATTGTTTCATGTTTGAGTTTTTATTTCGCTGGTTTTTCTCTGATGTATTATCACTAGGGTGCCCGGGGTAAGGCACCAGTCGCGGGCCCGAGGTCGGGTCGTGACAAAAGTGGTATCAGAGCAGTTAATCCTCGGAAACTGTCTACAAACCGTATCTAGTAGAGTCTTGATTATCGGCGTGTTGTGCACCACACCTATAATCAGGAGGCTGCAGGATATTTAGGATTGGTTTCCATTCTTCTCACTATGAGATCGTGCCTTAGAGCTGTGTTATAAGTTGGACTCCCTCTAGCGTATTCGTATGTGCTAGTTATGCCTCTACGCAAGGCAACCAGGGCTCAGAAGGGCAAGGCAACAGAGGGAACTGCGAGTAGAGCACAGAGGGTTACAAGGGCACATGCCCAATCATCACCTGAGGTGGTGCTTCATTCGGGGAGTTCTGCGACGTCGCCAGCCCCAACAGAATTTAGCACAGTGGCAGCAGTTCCTACTGCGGCCATGATATCGGAGCATTCAGTTCCATGACCGGGAGCAGAGAATATGGATTACAAGGAGATGGCCCAGTTACTAGCTAGGATCGTGGCGAGGTATGAGGCGACGAAGTCGGTGGTTCCGCGGTACCAGCAGTTCACCCTAGAACCGATAGTTTGAGACCGGGACTTTTGAGTTGCGACCACTTTGAGTTCTATGGGTCGAGGCGGAGGATGATCCTCGGGAGTTTATTCGGCGATTGCAGCGGATCATGAAAGTGATCAAGGCCTTAGAGACGGCCGGTGGTATTGGGTTCACATCTTTGCGTGATCTGCGATGATCGGTTTGATTCATGGGAAGCGTCGGGGAGCATGCGCTTCCGGTGGTTGGGGCGAGTTCTCGTGGCATTTCTTATACACTTCTTGCCTTCGCGGATGAGAAAGCCAGTGGATAGGTTTTTAATCTTTGAGACACAATAGGCGGGCGATTCGAAGTACAACATAGAATTCGACTCATTAGCTCGGTATACCCCCACTCTAGTAGCGGACATGGAGGATAGAGTGCACCGATATATCACGGGTCTAGATGATTATCTAGTAAAGGGTTGTACAAGTGTAGCTCTTCAGTCAGGCATGGACATTGCCCGCATTCAGGCTTATGCGCGTGACCCGAAACGTAAGATGTGGATTAACAAGTTCGCGAGAAGGGCGAGCAGCAGGGTCCTTTGGTAACTTTCAAGGCGAACCGCCTCAGCAGCAGACTGGTTATGCGCCTCCGCCAGTGCAAAGTGGTCCTCACGAGCTTTAGGGCGTTCGGGTATCTGGAGTTGGTCGAGCTCCGGGTTTCGGTTCACGATTTACATAGGTTCTAGCCCAGTTGATTTTCTCGGTGTTACTATGTGGTAGCGTCATCCCGAAATGTGGTCTTTTACTAATGCTTGTTTTACTGCGGCCGTCGAGCCATGAGAGAGAATGTCCTAGTAGGAGGATACGGTGGGATGACTCGGCCTACCCGGTCGATTCGATTAAGTGGTTCGGAGAGGAAGGGGTGTTAGCTGAGAGGCCACCCCTTTCGGTGTGGCGTTGTGGTAGGTGTCATTGTGGGAGTGTCGTACTACTTCGCGACTTGTTATGCTTGCGGCGGCAGGCCATTTCGTGAGAAATTGTCAGGCCAGTAGCGGATGTAGAGACTCAGCTTTCAGGATCAGTGGCTAGTTCATCACCTTCTCTAGCTATGCGCCCTGCATGGCAGGATTTTGATTAGAGTGACGAAGGGAAAGTGGAGCAATAGTTACAGGTATATCCTTAACCCTCTAAGAGACTAGTATGCGTGTTAAGATGATATATATATATTAAGTGTTATGAACGGATGGCGTTGTGTAAATTGTGATTAAAAAACATGGGTAGTTGAAAAGGTAAGTATAGGGACATGGAAGGTGTGAGCCTTAGAATATTACACATAGAGACCTTAGACGCAAGGCCGTCTTAAGTAAAAGATTTTACGTTTTTTTTATCCTTGCCGAGATACATAGTATGGGGTATATTTATGTGATAAGTCCATGAGTGGTGTGAAATGAAAATGGGTAGTTGAGCTAAGAAGACCACTAGGTTTTCGTGACTTAAATAGTGAGATTGTTCCAGACCGGAAACAAGAGTTTGGTACGAGATGGGTCTGGTTGAGGCAAGATCACGGGTCAACCCGCAGCCCGGAATGAGGTAAGGTCAGTTTGAGGTGGTCCCGCTAGGTGTTAGGGTCACGAGGGTTCTAGGCCCAGGTTTATGTAACTGTCGTACGAGTTCGCGGATGTGTTCAACCAAAAATCGGATCGTGAAGGCCGGGAATGGCCTTCAAGGAATTTGAGGCTAGTAAGATGACCAAGTTTGGAGGTGGTAACTCCAAGGTATTGAAAACTGAAGTGATGACAGAAGTGTGGTACGTTTACTAGAAGAGTTCGGGTGTTCGAAAAGGGTACGACGAGTAAGGGAAGAAGTGAACATGTGTTAAGAGAATGGAAGTGATCATTTTGTGAAGTAACGAGATGAAGAAAGTATCATTTAGACCATGGGTGGAAGCTTTAGTGTTGTTATACACGTTAGAGGTGATTCCTCGTTGGCTTGGATTTGAGTTTTGCGCATGTGTTATATTATGGTCAGGTGTGGCATAATTGGTTATGTAAGTATAGTAGTAAAGACTATACCGGTACAGGTATGTTTGGAGATTAGAAGGAACATTCGGGACGAATGTTTCTAAGGGGGGAAGAATGTTACACCCCGTAGTTCCATGGTATGTATATGAGGACGTACTTACGAGAATACGACATTTAAATTTGAAAGGAAGAAAGATGTGATTTTTCGACGGAAAAGTTTCCGGTTTTTGTGAAGGAAAAAGGTTCGTTAATGGGAATTGGATTCCCAGATTTGGTATTTGGACTTCTTGGAATATTAGAGAATTATAGAATTTTATTTCCGGAATTGGTCACGTGGGGACCATGGGGAAAATTTACGGTTTTGTGGGCCCACTTTGTTTTCGAGATTTTTGGCATTACGGATATTTTCAGAAGATGAAATATTTTGGACGAGTAGGGGGCGACACGTGTCACCCCCATGTGGCCATGTTGGTCGATTTATGGTGGACAAGTGTCCCTTGACCGATTTGGTGGAGACATGTGGCTAGCCACATGTCTAAAGTTTGTGTAGAACATGTGGTTGGTAGGACCCACACACACATGTCCCAATCTAGACCACACACTTGCTTTGATCTTGGCCATTGGTTGGTCTATAAATACACCCTTAAGGCTTGCAAGATTTCTTCATCACTTAGAATTATTTCCAAGAGAAAAATTATACTCCCTCCCCTTATGTGCTCTCGTCCGAACCCCCCCCCCCCCCCCCCCCCTTAGGCAAGACTTGTTCAAATGTTGTTGTATAATCCCTAATACATTAGCCTAGTATCCCTAGTAGTATTCTAAAGTAATCCCAACATAAGAGCCCGGAAATACTACTTTATTCTTTTAGTCGCAAAATGAAACCCTAGGAAAATCTTCATAGCTTGGATGAAGTGTTAAGAGAAGTTGTTTAGAAACTTCTAAGGGTTGCTTGGAGCGGATTGGAGCGTAAGGAATAGGAGCTAAACGTTGCTCAGGATCGACTTATAAATCTTGGATAATTTTGGGCTTATCGAGGTAATGATCTTTATCCCCCTATTGTAATTGGAGATTACATGTTGTAGTAATGTATAGTTGAGTATACTATATGTAGAATGAATATTGAAAAGATTTGAACTGTATTTACATTGGACTGTATTTACAGTAGACTTGTGTAGTATTACTGTGGGGCAGTTTTGTACACGTCCAGTAGGCGTGTAACCCCCTTTGAGTTGTTGGCTATTGGTATCGAGCCTTGAAAGAGGTAGTGGTAAGTAGTTGCAGGGGAGGTGCTGCCCAATTTCCCGTAGAATAAGGAACTGTGTACTTAGAAGATTCTACGAAGAAGTTTAGAAGTTGATAGATGTATTGTGATTGTTATAGGTGGATTGTCTACGCGCGGCATACTCGACTTGTCTTGTGGATTAAGCCGAAGAGGTATGTGATTCTTCCTATTCTCTTGAGCATGATATTTGTGAAATATATATTGTGCGGTAGACGCACGTGTGTTAAAGGAGTTTGATTTTCCTTTTGTGTCCTTGACTTGATTCTAAAGTTAAGTGACTTGTTATGAAATATTAATGACTTGAATTATGTTAAAAAGTTGTAAAACCTCATTCGTGAGTAATGGGTGCTTGGTCTTTTAAAGAATAAAGTTATCTTGATTTCGGAAATGAGAATAATTGTCCTTGGTTGGTTTAAAACATAAAGTGTTATAATAGCTTTATGGGAAGTTAGTTATAACGACTTTATGAAAACAAAAGAATGGTTTTATTATTGGATTTAAAAAGATAACTTGACATTTTAAAAGTTGGAGGTTGGTTTCCTTAAAAGATATGAGATATGATTTAAAGATTATGAGACTGATTTTTGAAAGTAATGAGACTTGACTTATAAACAACTTGATTTTGGAAAGGAGAAGTAACTTGATTTAAAGGTATATATTACTTGTTTTGAAAAGAGTAAGACACTTGGTTTAAAAAGTATATTGCTACTTGACTTTAAAAAGGAGAAGTGTCTTTGTTTTAAAGGAAGGCATGATATTGTCTTGTTTTGGTTTAAAAACAAGGCATGATGTTGTTTTGATTTACTTAAAATGATAGTTACTCTATGAATGATGCTGCGGGTATTAGTATCGCGTGATTTCGTACTTAAAAAATGTTCTTTTTAAGAGAGTTGAAGTATGTAGTACTTTGGGGTTAAAACCCGGTGTTGTTGACATGAAATGAAAGTACCTTGTGTGAGTAACTTTCCTATGTTTTGCTTGTGATAGCCTCGTAATAATTTCTTGTTGGTTTGATAAGTAAACATGCTAGGATACTACGGGCGTTAGTATCTTGGGACTTTTATGTGAAGGGGGTTTTCTTGTTGTGCTTATGTTGTTTACGATAAGCCGGTTGCGCTTGTATTACATCACATACCCCCCTGACTTGTTATGTTGTCGCGGGTTAGCTACCCCCGATGCGAGGAATACCTTATGCGGGTCCATGTGACCTATGCGGGCTACGGTAGTCCAGGAATCACTACGGGTGTGTTACGCCGATGCGAGGAATACCTCATGCGGTCCAAGTGGCCATGCGGATTGCGGGAGTCCAGGATGATGCCGCGGGTTAGCTACCCCCAATGCGAGGAGTACCTCATGCGGGCCCAGGTGGCCTATGCGGAACTGCGGGAGTTCCAGGGTTAGACGCGCACAATGATACTGAGGGCGAATGGCCCAGCTTCGATCATTTGGCGGTCTAGAAAGACCTCGCGATCTGATTTTATAGCATTGTTGGTACGGTAGGTTCTGGTAGTTGGCTATGCCTTCGTACTTGCCCCGTACGGTTTTTATGACACAGGTAGGACCTGGTGTTCATGTGTATTCCTTGGTGTTATTATATCATGGACTGCCGGCAGTGAGGAAGGAATTCCACGGGCATGATTGATATTGTGGGCATGAGACCCATGGTTGTATTTGGGTGATGACTTTGAGGGCGTGAGTCCCTGACTTGACATGACTGCTTATATATTGTGTACTGTAGTTTGGTTATCATACATGTCTCCTATTTTTTTTATACAGACTATTATGATTTCATTTTAGTACTTTCAGTTTCACATACTTGGTACCTGTTGTACTGACCTCCTTCGGGGGGCTGCGTTCATGCCGCAGGTAGAGGTACACCAGTTGTTGATCCTCGCTCATAGGATCACAGTTCAGCGTTTTGGGAAGCTCCGTTTCTCCGGAGGCTTATCTTGTGGTATAATTCCCTGAGATTGTAGGTTCTTATACATTCAAGGGTATGGCGGGGCCCTGTCCCGTCGTTGTTATTATAAAACTCTTAGAGGTCTGTAGTATTGTTCTGGGCAGGGTTTGTAAAGGATGTAACTGTTCAAGTTTTTATATATATATGCAGAAAGGTGACCGTTTTGGTTAGCCTGTTTCTTATTTTATATTGTTTCATGTTTGAGTTTTTATTTCCGCTGATTTTCTCTGATGTATTATCACTAGTGTGCCCGGGGTAAGACACGATCGCGGGCGAGTCGGTCGTGACAAAAGTGGTATCAGATCAGTTAATCCTCGGAAAGTGTCTACAGACCGTATCTAGTAGAGTCTTGATTAACGACGTGTTGTGCACCACACCTATAATCAGGAGGCTGCAGGATATTTAGGATTGGTTTCCATTCTTCTCACTCTGAGATTGTGCCTTAGAGCTGTGTTATAAGTTGGACTCCCTCTGACGTATTCGTATGTGATAGTTATGCCTCTACGCAAGGCAATCAGGGCCCAGAAGGGCAAGGCATCAGAGGGAGTTGCGAGTAGATCCCAGAGGGTTACAAGGGCACAGGCCCAATCATCACCTGAGGTGGTGCTTCATTCGGGGAGTTCTGCGACGTCGTCGGCCGGCGAATTGCTTACAGGCGGCGATTCCTCTGCGGCCATGATATCGAGCCTTGATTCAACGGCGGGAAGCGAAGAATATGGATTACAAGGAGATGGCCCGATTACTAGCTAGGATCGTGGCGAGTATGAGGGCGAGCGAGTCGGTGGTTCGGCGATGCGATGGTTCACCCAGAACCGATAGTTTGAGACCGGGACTTTTTGAGTTACGACCGAGTTCTATGGGTCGAGAGCGGAGGATGATCCTCAGGAGTTTATTCGACAGTTGCAGCGGATCATGACAGTGATCAAGGCCTTAGAGACAGAGTCGGTGGTATTGGGTTCACATCTGCTGCGTGATCTGCGATCGTGGTTTGATTCATAGGAAGCGTCCGGGAGCATGCACTTCCGGTGGTTGGGACGAGTTCTCGGGGCATTTCTTATACACTTCTTGCCTTCGCGGATGAGAAAGCCAGTGGATAGGTTTTTAATCTTTGAGACCTGATAGGCGGACGATTCGAGAGTACAACATAGAATTCGACTCATTAGCTCGGTATGCCCCCACTCTAGCGGACATGGAGGATAGAGTGCTGCCGATATATCACGGTCTAGATGATTATCTAGTAAAGGTTGTACAAGTGTAGCTCTTGATCGAGCATGGACATTGCACTGCATTCGAGCTTATCTTGCGGCGAGGAACGTAGAGATCGACGGATTAACCAAGATCAACAGAAGAGGGCCACAACAGCAGGGTCCTTTGGTAACTTTCAAGGCGAACCGCCTCAGCAGCAGACTGGTTATGCGTCACCGCCAGTGCAGAGTGGTCCTCCATAGGCTTCAGGATGTTCGGGGTATGCAGGAGTTGGTCAGAGCTCCAGGGTTTCTGGTTCACAGATTTACATAGGTTCTAGCCAGCCAGATTCAGTTTTCTCTCAGTGTTCACTATGTGGTAGGCGTCATCCCGGGAAATGTCGTCTTTTTACTAATGCTTGTTTTACCTGCGGCCGTCAGGGCCATGTGAGGAGAGAATGTCCTAGTAGGAGGGATACAAGTGGGATGTGTTATACCTCGTAGTTCTGGCCATGTGTATGGGAGCATACAAAAGGGGTTAAGACTTAAAATTTTCGAAAGATAGGTTGACGGATTGTTTCGGACGGGTTTTTGGTCAACTTTGGGGCGGGTTATGACCCGTTACATTAAGAGTTCCTGGGTGTTTCAAAGGCCTAGTGCGTAGTTCGTTGAGTCTAGTTTCCAACGCAACCAACCGTTCGTCGATAGGACATCGGAGTAGAAAGTTATGGGAGTTACAAGTTCGATTACGCAGTTGGGCGAAATATGTTTGATCGAAAGCCACGAGGCCGCGGCGGATGCGAGGCATGGCGCCGTAAGAGCCGAGTATTCGCTGAAGTTGCAGCGTGGCCCGGAAGAAGAGCGCGGGCGAGAAAGTTAGGGTGGCAGAGGTTTCAGCGCCGAGGCGGGTTCTGCGAAGTTGAGTGGAGAATTCTGCACTGTTTTGTTTTAAAAGAGGCCATGGGTGGGTGACAAGTGTCCCCCCCCATCTGATTTTGCATGAACTACTTATTGACCAAGTCTTGAAGACTTGATCATTCTTCAAACTCCTCTCTCTCTCTAAAGCTAAAAGCTCTCACTTCTCTCTAGAATTTCAAGAGAAAATCTAAGCTGGAGAAAAATCTGAAAAGTGTGGCAAGAAGGAAGCTTGTGGCTAGCTTGTAGGAGTTGTTGTGGTGGTGTTCTTGGAAAGGAGGCTAGCAAAGTTGTTGGAATAATTTTGGCTAAAGCTCTAAGGTAACAATTCTTCTCTTGTAGCTAGTTAATTGTGTTGCATGTGAAGAATAAGGAACTTGTAGTAGTAAATAATGCTCTTAGATTCATTGCATGTAAGAAATATGGTTTGGATATGAAAGGATTGGTTAAGAAGGTTATGTGAGCATGTTGTAGCCTAAAAACTACCTTAAACTTGTTAAGTTAGTTGTTATACATTGTGGGGCAGAATTTTACACATCCAAGATTAGGTGTGTAATCCCCTTTGAAATGTTTGGATTGTTGGGCCTTAAATGTGGCGTTTGGATGTTGAATTCGGCCTTGAAAAAGGTGGCAAAGTATGTAGAAACAAAGGAAATGCTGCCCAATTTTCCATAGAATTTAGTGGCTTTGCACTTGGAATGTCTACATTGAAACTAGAAGTTAATAAACGTATTATGGTCATTATAGGTTGACATAGTACGTGCGGTATTTTGGACTTAGCAAGTGGATTAACCGAAGAGGTATGTGGAGCTTTCTTATCTCTTGAGCATGAGTAGTTGTACCTATGTAGTATGGTAGACGTACAAGATTTGACATTCTTCACTTGTTTTAAGTATATGATATTTATTTCGTTTAAAAGTATAAGTCCCTTGGATATAGGGAGATGTGTTGACTAGTGTATAATGATAATATAACAACTTTATGGGAAGTTGGTTGTATTGGCTTTATGAAAGGTTAATAAGGAAAGGTTTACTCCAAGTAAAATAAGTACGGATAAAGGATTTGAAATTGTGGAGGGAAAATTGTTTTAAGGCATTAATTGCCTAAGGTTTTAAAAGAGATGAAGTCACTTGATTTTAGAAGCCTATTGTATTTTTAAAGGTAAACGTAACTTGTTTTGAAAAGTTGTCGTGACTTGATACTACGGTTATTAGTATCTTGGGAGTTTTACATAAAAAGGAGTCATTTTCTTAAAAGGTTTAAGGAACGTGGTACTTGGGTTAAATCCCCGGATTTTCTTTTAAAATGACATGTAGTGCCTTAAGTAACTAAAATGAGAGGATGTACTAGAAATGTTATTAAGAAGTTAGGAGATATTCTTAACTTGCTTACGTTATGATAAGCCGGTAGCGCTTATGTTATGTATGATAGCGGTTGTCTTTGATTTATGTATTATTATTATTATTACTATTTATGCCATGAATTTGCTACCCATGATGCGAGTGCGGCGCTTGTACTCATGCGGGCCCAAAGGGTCCATGCGGGTGAAATAGTCCCATGCGGGTGAAATAGTCCCATGCGAGGTGATGACCTTATGCGGGTCCACAGGACCCATGCGGGTGAAATAGTCCCAGGAGTAGGATTGCTTAATGATATTACGGGCGGGAGACCCTGTTTTGATCATGAGCCTCCTATTTTATGCAGTAAAATTTATACTTGTTACTCATTGTTAGTAAGGCACACGATTATGTATTTTGAATTTATTTCATGACTCCAGTTTATTTTAGACTTATGATATTAATACAGTATTTTCCAGTTTTACATACTTGGTACATATGTGTGTCTTGACCCGCCACCGGGGGCTGCGTTACATCTGCGAGTAAGGGTAAGCAGTGGCAGATCCTCATTCTTAGGATCTTGCTCAGTGTCGAAGCTCCATTTCTCGGAGGCTCGACTTTTAGTGCAGTTCTCCACAGTGTTGTAGATATTTGTACATTCAGGGGTATGACGGGGCCCTGTCCCGTCATAGTGTTTACGCATTCTTAGAGGCTTGTAGTCCTGTTATAACTTGGGTTGTTAAGGATGTAACTGTTCAGTTTTGATTATATCTAGAGGTAGCCATTTTGGGTTAGCCTGTTTATTTTCTATATGGGTTCTTGTTGTGAGTTTATTTTCCGCTGGTTTTCTCTGATGTTGTATCACGCGGTGCCCGGTAAGGCACGATCCGTGGTCGTGACAAAAGTGGTATCGAGCGATTAATCCCGGAAAGGGTCTGAGCCGTATCTAGTAGAGTCTTGATTATCGGTGTGTTGTGCACCACATCTATAATCAGGAGGCTACATGATATTTAGGATTGGTTTCCATTCTTTCACTCTGAGATCGTGCGATAGAGCTGTGTTATAGGTTGAACTCCCTCTGACATATTTTCATGTATCGCTTATGCCTCACGCAAAACCGCGACCGTGAAGGCAAAGCGGCGAGGAACTACTAGTAGGACACGGAGGTTACGAGGCACGAGCCCAGTCTTTACGAAGAGATGTTTGACGGCGAGTTCCACGACGTCGCCAACCCAGCGAGTTGAGCGGCGGCAGCTCATCGAGACCGCGATACCGAGCCTCGATTACGGCTGGAGCGAATGAGATGGGTTACAAGGAGATGACCCGATTATGCCGAGATCGTGGCTGGCGGGAGACGAGCGGGAAGCGGTTCCGGTTGTACCCATGGTCCACCCCAGATCTGATAGTTTGAGACTGCGAGACTTTTTGAGTTGCAACCCACCAGAGTTCTATGGGTCGAGGCCTGAGGATGATCCTCAGGAGTTTATCCGAAGCGATTCTGGATCATAGAGTGATCGTGGCCGGAGACAGAGTCGGTATTATTAGGCTCACATCGGCTGAGGGATACTGCGGTTGACTGGTATGATTCATGGGAACTATCCCGGGGGGAGCATGCGCTTCCAGCTATTTGGGACAAGTTCTTAGAGGCGTTCCTTGGCCATTTCTTGCCTCCGCAGATGAGGAGGGCTCGGGCCGATAGATTTTTGACACTGAGACAGAGTGGGCGGACGATTCAGGAGTACAACGTAGAGTTTGACTCGTTGGCTCGGTATGTACCCTCTTTGGTAGCAGACATGGAGGACAGGGTGCACCGCTATGTCACAGGGCTCTATGATTACTTGGCAGAGAGTTGCACGGGAGTAGCTCTTCAGCCGGGCATGGACATTGCCCGCATGCAGGCATATGCGCAGGTGTGAGAGCGAGGGCAGCGGATTGGCAGTATCAGCGAGAGGCGGGACAGCAGGGTCCTCTGGTAGTTTTCGAGGTAGACAACCTCAGAAGCAGACCGAATTTGCACCTCATCCGGTTCAGAGCGCTCCTCCACCATCTTCCGGACGTCTGAAATTGAGGCGGGACAGGTCCCGTGGCTTCGGTTCCCAGAGACGGGGTTCCGATCGAATGAGGCCACCTATACCTCGGTGTGGCGATGTGGTGATTGTCATTATGGGGGGTGTCGTGTTCCTCCAGGAACTTATTACTCTTGTGGCGGCAGGCCATTTGAGAAGATTGTCCGACTAGGCGGCGGGAATGTTATGGCTCGGCCAACAGTCGATGGTGGATCTTCGTCTTGATGGCGTGCGCCGGGCGAGGTGTTCACGGACCAGCAGCGCGGCGAGGTCGTGGTAGGGGTCCCAGTTCAGCCGGTCCTCGAACGCATCTATGTTATGTCGGCCGTCGCGACCGAGGCGTCACGGATGTCGTCACAGGTACATTATTGATTGCATGTTATGATGTATATGCTTTGATAGATCCAGGTTCTACCTTGTCCTATATATCTCCTCATATTGCTGGTAGAGTAGGGATAGAGCCCGAGTCCATAAAACCTTTTGAGGTGGCTACGCCAGTGGGTGATTCGGTGGTAGCTGAGCGGGTATATAAGGCTTGCCCGATGACTATAAACGATCGTCGACTCTGGCGACTTTATAGAGTTGTATATGACGGACTTTGATGTAATTATGGGTATGGATTGGCTAGCGTCTTGCTGTGCCAGTGTGGACTGTAGAGAAAGACCGGTACCTTCAGTCAGTTCCGGTCGTTAGAGAGTTTTCAGACGTATTCCCAGACGAGCTTCCGGGTATCCCTCCTGAGAGGGAGATTGAGTTTTGCATTGATTTGGCGCCAGACACTCGACCGATATCTATTCCGCCATACAGGATGGCACCTGCCGAGTTGAAGGAATTGAAAGACCAGTTGAAGGAGTTGCTGGAGAAAGGCTTTATCAGGCCAAGTGTTTCTCCCTGGGGAGCGTCAGTGTTATTTGTAAAGAAGAAGGATGGGACGCTGTGTATGTGTGTTGATTACAGGCAGCTGAATAAGGTAACTATCAAGAACAGATATCCCCTCCCCAGGATTGACGATTTATTTGACTAGTTGCAGGGTGCGAGATGTTTCTCCAAGATAGACCTGCGATCTGGTTATCATCAGGTGCGAGTTTGAGAGGCAGATATCCCAAAGACTACATTCAGGACCCGGTATGGGCACTATGAGTTCAGGGTGATGTCTTTCGGGTCGACCAACGCCCCAGCAGTATTCATGGATTTGATGAACCGGGTGTTCAAGCCATTCTTGGATATGTTCGTTATAGTATTCATTGATGATATCCTGGTTTATTCACGCACAGAGCAGGAGCATGCAGAACATTTGAGGACGGTGTTGGGAGTCCTCCGGGACCGGCAGTTGTATGCCAAGTTCTCGAAATACGATTTTTGGTTGGCTTCAGTGGCTTTCTTAGGGCATGTTATCGGGGCCGATGGTATTCGGGTTGATACAAAGAAAGATTGAGGCGATCAGACTTGGCGCACTCCACTACACCGACGGAGGTGCGCAGCTTTTTGGGCCTTGCGGGTTATTATTGGAGGTTTGTGGAGAAGTTTGCTTCCATTTCAGCACCTTTGACTAAGCTGACTCAGAAGACAGCTATGTTCCGGTGGACGGATTCTTTTGAGGGAAGTTTCCAGTTGCTAAAGGAGAAATTGACGACCGCCCAGTTCTTACTCTTCCAGAGGGTTTAGACGGATATGTGGTTTATTGTGATGCGTCAGGTGTCGGGATTGGGTGCGTGCTGATGCAGCACGGTAAAGTTATAGCTTACGCATCTCGACAACTTAGGAAGCATGAGAAGAACTATCCCACGCATGACTTAGAGTTGGCAGCAGTGATTCATGCCTTGAAGATCTGGAGACATTATTTATATGGAGTTCACGTGGATATTTACACAGACCACAAGAGTCTCCAGTATATCTTCAGCCAGAGGGAGCTGAACTTGCGGCAGAGACGGTGGTTGGAGCTGCTTAAGGATTACGATGTCGATATCCTATACCATCCAGAGAAGGCCAATGTAGTTGCAGACGCCCTTAGTCGTCGATAGATGGGTAGTCTGTCTGATGTAAAGCCAGAGAGAAGGGATATGGTCCGCGAGTTACATCAGCTAGCAAGCCTTGGGGTTCGTTTGGTTGATTCTGATAGTAATGGAGTTCGGGTTCGAGAGGTTGCCGAGTCTTCCATCGTCGAGGAGGTGAAGAGGCGACAGTATGAGGATCCGATTATGGTATGGTATCGAGATGCAGCTCTTCAGGAGGAGAAGAGTCTATTTGAGATAGCGCCGGATGGGGTGCTAAGATTTGAGGGTCGGTTGTGTGTTCCCGATGTGACAGGACTTCGTCAGCAGATTCTGGGGGAGGCACACAGTGCTCGTTATTTTATTCATCCGGGGTCGACTAAGATGTATCATGACCTCAGATATGTGTACTGGTGGGATGGCCTGAAGAGGGACGTGGCAGGTTTTGTTGCCCAGTGCCCGAATTGCCAGCAGGTCAAAGTTGAGCACCAGAAGCCCGGTGGGCTGTTGCAGGCTATTGATATTCCGACTTGGAAATGGGAGGTGATCAATATGGACTTTATTACAGGGTTACCTCACACTCAGAGGAAGCATGATTCCATTTGGGTTATTGTCGACAGGCTGACGAAATCAGCCCATTTTCTTCCAGTCAGGACGACTTTTTCGGCCGAGGATTATGCTAGACTGTATATCAGGGATATTGTGAGACTGCACGGAGTTCCTATATCGATTATTTTAGACAGAGAAGCCCAGTTCACGGCTAACTTCTGGAGGTCTTTCCAGAAGGGATTAGGGACGCAGGTGAGTCTCAGCACTGCGTTTCATCCTCAGACCGACGGACAGGCCGAGCACACTATCCAGACACTTAAGGATATGCTGCGGGCTTGTGTTATTGATTTCAGGGGTAGCTGGGAGGATCATTTACCTCTTGTGGAGTTTGCTTATAACAACAGCTACCATTCTAGTATTCAGATGGCGCCTTATGAGGCCTTATACGGGAGGAAGTGCAGGTCACCGATAGGTTGGTTTGAGGTGGGAGAAGTTCAATTGGTCGGGCCAGACTTGATCCAGCAGGCAGTGGATAAGGTGAAGCTTATCCAGGAGCGGTTATTGTCAGCTCAGAGTCGACAGAAGTCGTATGCAGATCATCGGCGTCGACACTTAGAGTTTGAGGTAGATGATTGAGTCTTCCTGAAGGTGTCACCCATGAAGGGCGTGATGAGATTTGGGAAGAAGGGGAAACTCAGCCCAAGGTACATTGGGCCTTATCAGATTGTCCGTAGGGTAGGCAAGGTTGCCTATGAGTTGGATCTGCCATCCGATCTGGAGGCAGTACATCCAGTTTTCCATTGTGTCTATGATGCGGAAATGTATTGGAGATCCATCTAGAGTGCACCCGATTCATGATGTCCAGGTGACAGAGGGGTTATCGTATGAGGAGAGTCCCCTAGCGATACTCGATCGTCAGGTCAGGCGACTTCGGACAAAGGATGTGACTTCCGTCAAAGTCTTATGGAGGAATGAGAACAGAGAGGAGATGACGTGGGAAGCAGAGGATGACATGATGAAGAAGTATCCTCACTTATTCCCTACACCTCCAGGTAACCCACTTTCCGGCTTGTTAGTTTTAATTTGGCAATTGTGCTTGAGTAATGTTGTGGCTATGTGGAGTGTTTTATTTGCAAAGAGAAATGGTAAGAGGGTCTATGCCGATAGTGTGATTTGAGTAAGTCTAGAAGGAACATTCGGGACGAATATTTCTAAGGGGGGGAGAATGTTATACCCCATAGTTCTGGCCATGCGTATGGGAGCGTACAAAAGGGGTTAAGACTTAAAATTTTCGAAAGATAGGTTCACGGATTGTTTCGGACGGGTTTTTGGTCAACTTTGGGCCGGGTTATGACCCGTTACATTAAGAGTTCCTGGGTTTTTCAAAGGCCTAGTGCGTAGTTCGTTGAGTCTAGTTTCCAACGCAACCAACCGTTCGTCGATAGGACATCGGAGTAGAAAGTTATGGGAGTTACAAGTTCAGTGCACAATTGGACAGAAATATGTTTTGATCGAGAGCCAGTCGCGGCACGGATGCACGAGGCAGCGGCGCGTAAGAGCCGTATTCGCTGAGATTGCAGCCATGGCGCCGGAAGCGAACGCGCGCGAGAAAGTTCTGAGGTAAGGCACGATCCACGGGCCGGTTGGTCGTGACAAAAGTGGTATCAGAGCAGTTAATCCTCGGAAAGTGTCTACAGACCGTATCTAGTAGAGTCTTGATTATCGGTGTGTTGTGCACCACACCAATAATCAGGAGGCTATAGGATATTTAAGATTGGTTTCCATTCTTCTCACTCTGAGATCGTGCTTAGAAGGTGTTATAAGTTGGACCTCTAACGTATTTCTTTCCCTTACCGCTATGCCTCGCGTAAGGCAACTGGGCCCAGGCGAAAGGCAAAGCGGCGAGGAGTGCGAGTAGAGCACGCAGGGTTACGAGGCACAGCCCAATCATCACCGGGTGGTGCTTCATTCGGGAGTTCTGCGGCGTCGCCCGGCCAAAGAGTTTAGCACAGCGGCGATTCCTCTGCGGCCATGATATCTGACCTTCGCCCACGACCCGAGCGAGAGAATAGATTGCAAAGAGACGACCACATTACTAGCTAGAGTTAGCAACCAGAGTATATTATGTACCGATTTATCACGGGTCTTGATGACTATCTAAGAGGTTGTGCAATAGTAGCTCTCGATCGAGCATGAGCATGGCTTTGATGCGGGCTTATCAGCGGCCAAAGCGTGAGATCGGCAGATTAATCAGGGCAGCGAAGAGGGCCCGATCGGCAGGATCCTTTGGTAACTTTCAAGGCAAACCGCCTCAGCGGCAGATTAGATATGCACCTCCACCAGGTGCAGTGGTCCTCCACGGGGTTGGGATGTTCGGGGTATGCGAGTTGGTCGAACTCCGGGCTTCCGTTCACGGCTACGTAGGTTCGGCCAGTAGGATTGATTTTCCCTAGTGTTCACAACGATGTGACGTCATCCCGGGGAATGTCATCTTTTTGTTGGTGCTGCGGCCGTCAGGGCCATGTGTCGAAAGGGTGTCCTAGTAGGAGGGATGCAAGTAGGAGGACTCAGCCTACCAGATCAGTTGCGGATTCAGTGGCTCGGAGAGGAAGGGGTGTTAGCCAGAGGAGGCCACCCCACCTCGGTGTGGACGTTGTGGTAAGTGTCATTGTGGGGAGTGTCGTACTTCTTCGAAAGCTTGTTATGCTTGCGGCCAGCAGGGCCATTTTGCGAGAAATTGTCCGACCAGAGGTGGCGCGGATGTAAAGACTCAGCCTTCAGGATCAGTGGCTAGTTCGTCACCTTCCCTAGCTATGCGCCCAACAGCGGGCAGATTGATTGGAGCAGCAGAGGAGTGAAGCAATAGATTCAGGTATATCCTTAACCCTCTAGAGATTGTATGTGTGATAAGATAAGTATATCTTAAGTGTTACATTCAGATAACATTGTGTAAATTGTGATTAGAAATCATGGTTAGTTAACCGGGTAAGATTGGGGGATAGGAAAAGTGTGAGCCTTAGAGTTTTATACGTGGAGACCTTAGAGGTAAGGCCATCTCGAGTAAAAGATGTATTTTTATGATTGACCTTATCGAGTGCATAGTGCACGTGAGATATATTTGTGTGATAATTCCTGAGTAGTGTGGAATGAAAGAGGTAGTTGAGCTAAGAAGACCACTAGGTTTTCGTAACTTGATTAGTGAGATTGTTCGGATCGGAACAAGAGTTTCTTGCGATAGCGGTCGGGTTGAGGACCGTCGCGGTCAACCAGCGCCCGCAATGTGGTGGGGTCTGTTCGAGGTGGTCCCGCCAGTGGTGGGTCACGAGGTGTTAGGCCAAAGTTTAGTTAACCATTATGCGAGTTCGTGGATGCGTTCGACCGATGGTCGGGCGATGAGGTCAGCCCATCTTGTCTTTTAGTCAAGACCGTTTACTCGGCAGAGGGTTATGCGAGATGATTATATCATGAAGGTTGTAAGGTTGCACGAGGTGCCTACTTTCACCTTATGACGGGCAGTGGAGCCCAGGTTACGGCTATTTCGTTTTCTGGAAGTATTACCAGGCAGGGTTAGAAACTCAGGTGGGTCTCGATGTCGCATTCGCCGGGCGTTGTTTGGATTTCAGGGGTAGCTGTGAGGATTGTTGTCTCCTGTTGAGGGAGTGTTTAATAGCTACCATATCAGTATTCGGATATCGCCTTATGACTCCTTGTAGGGGCGGAAGTGTAAGTTGCCGGTCGATTGGTTCGATGTTGGCAAGGTTCAGATAGCTGGTTCATTCTTGTTTCAGCAGGATGTGGATAGGGTGAAGCCTATCCAGGAGAGGTTATCGGCAGCTCAGAGTCAACAGAAGTCGTGCGGATAATCGGCGACGACGCTTGGAGTTCAGGTTGACGGTGGGTCTTCTTGAAGGTACCACCCCAGAAAGGGTGTGACGAGTTTTGGAAAACAGAGGAAACTTAGCCGAGGTACTTTGAGCGCTTTCTGATCATTTGGAAAATAGGCCAAGTTGCCTATAGGTTAGCATTGCCGTCCGACGTAGGAGGCAGTATGTCCGGTCTTTCGTGTTGCTATGATCGCAAAATATCGGAGATCCATCCAGTGTTCGATTAATGATGACCAAGTTCGAGGTAGTAACCCAGATTTTGAACCTGGCGATAAGAAATGTGGTAAGTTATGAGAAAGAGTTCGAGTGTATGCGAGAAGAGTACGGCAGTAAGGAAGAAGCGAGCATGTGTTAAGAACATAGGAGTGATCATTACTTTTGTGAAGTAAGGGTGCGATGGAAATATATTTTAGACCTCGGGTGGGAGATTTTGTAGTGTTGGAGGTGATTCCTCGTGGACTTGGATTAAGTATTTGCGCGTGTGTTATTTTGTGGCCAGGTGTGGCATATTTGTTTTCGTAAGTATAGTAGTGAAGACTATACTGGCGCAAGTATGTTTTGAGACTTAGAAGGAACATCCGGGATGAATGTTTCTAAGGAGGGGAGAATGTTATACCCCGTATTTCCAGAGTATGTACGTGAGGACGTACGTACAAAAGTTTAAGCCTTAAGTAGGCAAAGGGACGAAATTTTGTTCACAACCCCCGAAAAGAATTGTTTTCCGACGAAACATTTTCCAAACTTTGCGAAGGGAAAATTACGGTTGCAACATTTATTATTTTTGCGGATTTTTCCGAGAGATGAAATATTTTGGACCAACGAGAGGGCGACACTTGTCACCCTCAAGTTGGCGGATTTGTGGGCATTTTCTTGGACGATTTCAAGTCATGGAGTAGGTAGGATATTTTTGATATTTTGTGTGGTAGATGGATAAGGTACACTTGCCCAAATCCTCACCCTACACTTGCCCACCACTTGTCTTAATCTTGGCCATTGATTGGCCTATAAATACCCCCCCTTAGTTGAAGACTTCTTCATCCACAAATAATTTCCAAGTCTTGAAAATCCTCCCCCCCTTCTTGTTGCTCTCGTCCAAAGAGCACCCCTCCCCCTTGGTGAGGCCCTTTGGCCGTGAAGTACCCCCTTTCCTTTGGGGTGCTAGCCGAAAGTACCCCTACCTTGAGTTGTTCTCGTGAAATACACCCCCTTGGTAGAAAAGTATTCTCCAAGTATTGTTACTATTCCAAAATACTGGCCCAAATACCTTGTAGTATTCCAAGGTTACACCTATACTAAAAGCCCAGAAATACTATTATACTTCCCTTCAGTCACAAAAACGAAACCCTAAGGAAAATCTTCATAGTCGGTTGAAGTATTAAGAAGAAGTTGCGTAGAACTTCTAAGGGTTGTTTGGAGCGGGTTGGAGCGCCCAGAGTAGGAGCTAAACGTTGCTCAGGATCGACATTTAAACTTGGATAATTTTGGGCTTATCGAGGTAAATACTCTTGTCCTTCTATTGTAATTGGAAATTACATACTGTAGTAGTATAGAAATGAATATAAGACACATAGAAGGATATTACAGAAGAGAATTGAACTGTAATAGAAGGATATTACAGAAAAGAATTGAACTGAAATCACATCAGAAGAATATTAAAGAAGAAGATTGAACTGTACTTACATAGGACTGTATTTACAGTAGACTTGTGTAGCTTAACGGGTAGGGAAGTGCTGCCCGATTTTCCGTAAAATAGAGAACCAACTGCTTAGAATATTCTACAGAGTAGTCTAGACGTTGATAGACTTATATGACCTTTATAGGTTGAAAGTTCTGCGAGTAGCATGTTCTACTTGAAAGGTGAACAATGCTAGTCGGGTTATAGCCGTGGAGCGTTTTGCTAATAGTCGATTATCGTCGCGAGGTATGTGATTCTTCCTATCCTCTTGAGCATGATATTTTAAAAGAATATATATATAGTACGGTAGACGTACGTGTGTTAACTGAACGTGGTTTTACTCCGATGTCTTTTGACTTGAGTTTAAATAATAAGAATCTTGAAGTATTTCAAAAGAATTAAGAAACCTTTTTGAAAGAAGAGTAATACTTGGTTTTAAAAGCTTAAGAGTTATACTAGCTTTATGGGAAGTTAGGTATAACGACTTAAGAGAGATAAAAAGAATGGTTTATTGATTTTAAAAGTTAAGAGACTTGATCTTAAAAGATAAGAGACTTGACTTAATTGAATTAATATGAATTTTGTTAAAAAGTGTGAAACCTCATTCGTGAGTAATGAGTACTTGGTTTGTAAAGGAATAATGTTTCTTGATTTGAAATGAGAATAAGTATCGAACAAACCACAAAGAACGCTAATAAAGGGAAATGTATTGACTAATAAAGTATTATGAAAACCAGTAGAAACCTCCATCTGCATAGAAGCTAAGATGAGACAAAATGATATTACATTTCCTAGATCATGGCTGCTTTAATAAGATTGTTATAAACAAGAATAACCTACTCACACATAAGGCATATGTTTCTCAATTTGTTTTAAAGGAGAATTATATTATTAAGTGATTAAAACTATGAACTACGAAACCTTTCGAAAATGAGAAACTTGAGCATTTGAAATTAGGCAAACTTGAACGTTTGGAAAATAATGTTGTTACTTGATTTTACAAAGGAAAGTGTTTTAGTTTACTTAAAAAGATAGTCACTCTATTTTTATACTACGGGTATTGTGTGACTTTTATGAAAGAAACGGATCTTTTAAAGAGTTAATGTATGAAGTACTTTGGGGATAAAAACCCGAACTTGTTAACATAAAGTAGAAAGTACCTTGTGTGAATAACTTGATTGTGTTGGTTTGTGATAGCCTTGTAATACTTTCTTGTTGCTTTGATAAGTAAACATGTTAGGATGCTACGTGTGTTAGTATCTTGTGATGTTTGTGTAAAGGGGTTTCCCTTGATTGTGCTTATGTTGTTTAACGATAAGTCGTTATGATAGTATTGTACCACTCACCTCTTGACATGATACCGGGGGTTAAGCTGCCTCTATGCGGGGTATAGCTCGAGCGATGCAGGACTATGATTCGAGAAGACCTCATGCGGGTCCAGGGGACCTATGCGGAGCTACGAGAGTTCCAGGTTAGTGTGCGGCCTATATGGTCATGCGGTATATGTGGCCATGCGGACTGCGAGTCCAGGACGATGCCGGGGAGTAGCTACCCTCGATGTGGGGAATACCTCATGCGGGCCTATGTGAGTGGCCTATGCGGAGCTGCGGGAAGTTCCAGGACTAGACGCGCATTTGATCTGCGGCGAGTGGCAACTTCGATCATGTGGCGGTTCAGACAGATCTCGTGATACGCTTTATGACTTTGTTATTACGTGGGTTTTAGTAGTCGGCTATGCCGCCGTACTTACCGTCTGATTTTAGTATGACACAGTGGGACCCGTGTTCATGTGTATTCCTTGGTGCTTTTATATCATAGATCGCAGCGGTGAGGAAGGTATTCCACGCATGATTGATGTTGTGGCGTGAGACCCATAGTTATATTTGAGTGATGACTTTGAGGCGTGAGTCACGACTTGACATATTTGCCATTTATTGTGAAATGTAGTTTGGTTATCATATATGTCTCTACTTTATATAGACTACTATGATTTCATTCTGATATTTTGATTTCACATACTTGGTACTGTTGTATTGACCTCCTTGAGGCTGCGTTCATGCGCAGTAGGTACATCGATTGTTGATCCTCGCTCATGGGTCACAATTCAGCGTTTGGGAAGCTCGTTTCTCCGAGGCTTATCTTGGGTATAGTCCCTGTCGTTGTAGGTACTTACATTCAGGTATGGCGGGCCTGTCCGCCATTGTTGTTATATCATTCTTAGAAGTCCATGAAATGTTGTGGCGTAGTTTGTAAAAGGGATGTAATCGTCGATTTAAGTTTTTATATATATATGCCGAAGGCAACTTTTCTCGAATAAGCTGTTTCACACTTCATGTTATTTCATGTCTTGTCTTATATTCATTGATTACTCGATGTATGTCTACTGGGTGCCGGTAAGGCACGATCCACGGGTTCGGTCGTGACAGTCCACCCCTCCCCCTTAGGCAAGACTTGTTCAAATGTTGTTGTATAATCCCTAATACCTTAGCCTAGTATCCCTAGTAGTATTCTAAAGTAATCCCAACATAAGAGCCCGGAAATATTACTTTATTCCTTTAGTCGCAAAATGAAACCCTAGGAAAATCTTCATAGCTTGGATGAAGTGTTAAGAAAAGTTGTTTAGTGCTTGGAGCGGATTGGAGCGTAAGGAATATGAGCTAAATGTTGCTCAGTATCGACTTATAAATCTTGGATAATTTTGGCTTATCGAGGTAATGATCTTTATCCCCTATTGTAATTGGAGATTACATGTTGTAGTAATGTATAGTTGAGTACACTATATGTACAATGAATATTGAAAAGATTTGAACTGTATTTACATTGGACTGTATTTACAGTAGACTTGTGTAGTATTACTGTGGGGCAGTTTTGTACACGTCCAGTAGGTGTGTAACCCCCTTTGAGTTGTTGGCTATTGGTATCGAGCCTTGAAAGAGGTGGTGGTAAGTAGTTGCAGGGGAGGTGCTGCCCAATTTCCCGTACAATAAGGAACTGTGTACTTAGAAGATTCTACGAAGAAGTTTAGAAGTTGATAGATGTATTGTGAGTGTTATAGGTGGATTGTCTACGCGCGGCATACTCGACTTGGCTTGTGGATTAAGCCGAAGAGGTATGTGATTCTTCCTATTCTCTTGAGCATGATATTTGTGAAATATATATAGTGCGGTAGACGCACGTGTGTTAAAGGAGTTTGATTTTCCTTTTGTGTCCTTGACTTGATTCTAAAGTTAAGTGACTTGTTATGAAATATTAAGGACTTGAATTATGTTAAAAAGTTGTAAAACCTCATTCGTGAGTAATGGGTGCTTGGTCTTTTAAAGAATAAAGTTATCTTGATTTCGGAAATGAGAATAGTTGTCCTTGGTTGGTTTAAAACATAAAGTGTTATAATAGCTTTATGGGAAGTTAGTTATAACGACTTTATGAAAACAAAAAAATGGTTTTATTATTGGATTTAAAATGATAACTTGACATTTTAAAAGTTGGAGGTTGGTTTCCTTAAAAGATATGAGATATGATTTAAAGATTATGAGACTGATTTTTGAAAGTAAAGAGACTTGACTTATAAACAACTTGATTTTGGAAAGAAGAAGTAACTTGATTTAAAGGTATAGGTTACTTGTTTTGAAAAGAGTAAGAACCTTGGTTTAAAAAGTATATTGCTACTTGACTTTAAAAAGGAGAAGTGTCTTTGTTTTAAAGGAAGGCATGGTATTGTCTTGTTTTGGTTTAAAAAGAAGCCATGATGTTGTTTTGATTTACTTAAAATGATAGTTAATCTATGAATGATGTTGCGGGTATTAGTATCGCGTGATTTCGTACTTAAAAAAGGTTTTTTAAGAGAGTTGAAGTATGTAGTACTTTGGGATTAAAACCTGGTGTTGTTGACATGAAATGAAAGTACCTTGTGTGAGTAACTTGCCTATGTTTTGCTTGTGATAGCCTCGTAATAATTTCTTGTTGGTTTGTTAAGTAAACATGCTAGGATACTACGGGCGTTAGTATCTTTGGACTTTTATGTGAAGTGGGTTTTCTTGTTGTGCTTATGTTGTTTATGATAAGCCGGTTGCGCTTGTATTACATCACATACCCTCCTGACTTGTTATGTTGTCGCGGGTTAGCTACCCCCGATGCGAGGAATACCTCATGCGGGTCCATGTGACCTATGCGGGCTCTGATGAGTCCGTGAATCACTGGGTGTTACGGCCGCGAGGAATACCTCACGCGGTCCATGTGGCCATGCGGATTGCGGAGTCCAGGATGATGCCGGGTTAGCTACCCCGTCACGGAGTACCTCATGCGGGCCCAGGTGGCCTATGCGGAACTGCGGGAGTTCCAGGGTTAGACGCGCACAATGATACTGAGGGCGAATGGCCCAGCTTCGATCATTTGGCGGTCTAGAAAGACCTCGCGATACAGTTTTATAGCATTGTTGGTACGGTAGGTTCTGGTAGTCGGCTATGCCTTTGTACTTTCCCCGTACGGTTTTTATGACACAGGTAGGACCTGGTGTTCATGTGTATTCCTTGGTGTTATTATATCATGGACTGCCGGCAGTGAGGAAGGAATTTCACGGGCATGATTGATATTGTGGGCATGAGACCCATGGTTGTATTTGGGTGATGACTTTGAGGGTGTGAGTCCCTGACTTGACATGACTGCTTATATATTGTGTACTGTAGTTTGGTTATCATACATGTCTCTGATCGGTGTATTTTATATACACCTTTCGAGTCAGTTTTAGTTAGTCTTTTGTCCCATTTTGCACATATAATTGTCGTATTAGGATAGCTTTTCTTTCTTTTGAGTCAAAGTGGTTAAAATGGCCAAATGACGGAAAAGGAACAAAAAGAGGGCAAAAGAGGAGATGCCAGAGCTGAAAACAGAGAAAGTGGCGAACAAGGCTAAAATCTGCACCGGCAGCCGCGGCCTCCTGCGATCAGCGGGCGCGGCGCCATCATTCGCAGAAGGTGCGAAGATCAGCGCGCGCCCACTATCGAAGAGACAAGACTTCGGTAGCGCGCTCGAAGACGAAGCGAGCGCGGCGCTAAACATCAGGAGCTACGAAGATGCAGCGCGCGCCTCGACAGCGAATATCGGGCGCGGCGCCAAAACACCCGACGGATTGCGAACTTAGCCGCGGCTGTCATGCCGCGGCACGCTGGAAAAATTAGGTTTTGGACGAATTTGGGCCAGCTGAAGGAAAAGAGGAGGCGGTTTGCACTATAAAAGGAGAACCCTAGGCGCTTTTGGGGTTCCTCTTGCACAACACAAGACTTTTGCTTGGAGATTGGACACCATTAGTTTAGTAATTTCTTTTCCTTTTCTTTACTTTATTTCGTTTGCATGATGAACATGGAATTAGTTCTTGTCATCTTTATGGCTATGAAGTAATTCTCTTATAGGGCTTTCTATGTTGAACTTCTTGAAACTTATGTTATAAATTAATGCATGCTTATGGTTATTGTTCTTATTGAGAGATCTATCCAATAATTGAGTTGAATTCTTGGTAATTAATTGACAACTAATTATCACTATATGATTTCTAATCAGATTCTGAAAAGGGGGGATTGTGAATATGTTGTAAGTTGGGTAGACATTCTTGAATTGGGGATGAAAATACCTCAATTAGTATGTAGCGTTGATGAGAGTCTTAACAACCCTAATTTTGCGCATTGTGCGTGACGGTCAACTAGGTTTTTGTTCTTAATCCTCCTATAAAGTTACCCTTATCAGCGAAAGTTAGGTAAGGAACGATACTGGGGTTGAGTGTTTATATAACCCTAACGGGAGTATAAAACGATTTCGTAAACCTGCTTTCTCCAAAAGAAGAATACCATAAGTAATGCATTAGCAAGTAGCATAAGCGGATAGTGGGGATACATAGAAGCCCTATTCTCATCACAACTGAAGTAAACCTTTATAATTGAATAGTTTTTATAATTTGTAGTTATAAACAACCAAATCAATTATCAATTCGCCAAATAGATACTAGAAAATAGATAGTTGGTACTTGAACCCTAATCCCAGAGGACGATATTCGGTCTTATCTAAGACTATACTACTTGATACGATAACGTGCACTTGCGTTTGAGTGTGTGCATCTTAACGCGCATCAAGTTTTTGGCGCCGTTTCCGGGGACTAGGCATAGTTCAATATCAAAGTTGTCTATTTTTAATTTCTAATTTGGTTTTTTTACTTTTCTTTTAATTTTTACGTTTTTCTTTTGAAAGTTCGAGGTGCCGTGATTCTTTGTTGGTTTTGATTTAACTCAGGAATTTATTAGATATGGATTTTTACTATCCATATGACAGAGAACCAACCATAGAAGAAGAAAGGGAGGAATTAAGAGAAACTATACTCAACAAGAATGGCCATGCAGAAATTGGAAACGCAAATAGCAGAGCTCGCGATCATATTCAACAGCGAAACATATGAAGAGCAATATGCACCTGAGGTAGGCAATGAGGAAACACAATGTCAGGCAATTGACCTGAAGGATGCCGAATTAAGGGAGATAGAGAGTTCGCAGCAGCAGAGTCGCGGCGCCGATGAGCAGGGCATACGCCAAGGCTCTGAGGCAATCTGAGAGCGATGCGTAGGTTCCGCATCCGAGGCGATCTGCAGAAAGTGAGAGCCGCGGCGCCGAAAATCGGCGCGCGCCCGTAACCCGTAAATCGAGAAATCAAGACCGTGGCGACCACACCCCAGGTGATGATACCATATCCTTAGAAATTAAAAACATGCACCCTTGACAAGCAATTCTCCAGATTCGTGGAGGTCCTCAAACAATTGCAACTCAATATCCCGTTTGCTGAAGCATTAGAACAAATGCCGAGCTACGTCAAGTTCATGAAGGATGTGCTTAGCAAAAAGAGGAGGATAGAGGATTACGAAACAGTGATGTTGACTGAGGAATGTAGTGCCATCTTACAGAAACAACTACCTCAGAAGTTACAAGACCCTGGAAGCTTTACCATCCCATGTACTATTGGGAAGTTTGAATGTCAGAAAGCACTGTGCGACCTAGGAGCAGGCATAAATCTGATGCCCTATCTAGTTTTCTGCAAACTAGAAATGGGAGAAATCAGACCTACAAACATCACCTTGCAGTTAGTCCGCCAATTGTTCATCCGAGAGGAGTCATCGAAGATATCTTAGTGAAGGTGGACAAGTTCATCTTCCCCGCCGACTTCGTTATCTTAGACATACAAGATAACGATGGAATCCCCATCATACTTGGCAGACCCTTCTTAGCCACAGGACATGCACTCATTGATGTTCACAAAGGGGAATTGAAGCTTCGAGTAGACAAAGAAGAGGTGATTTTTAATGTGTTTGAGCAAAGAACTTTTTCAGAGGCCAAAGATAATCGCCAACCATTGACCTTAGCGAAGAAGCGATGTCACCAAGAGTTCGGATATGATGATACGCTTGAAGAAATCCGACCACATGGGATGATGCGGTAAAGCGATCCAGATCGATGGAATATGCAAATTGGATGAATGCTTATGAAAAATGGGATACAAGGACAAAGAAGTATGAAGAGTGGGACAGTACCGGAAAGATCATTACCATCCAGAGAAGGCCCCGAGTTAGAATTAAAAATCCTACCCAATCATCTACAATACCAATACCTAGGTGAAGAAAAACCCTACCGGTGATCATTTTATGCCACCTATCCACGAAGAGATTGATAAAGCGCTAAGAGTACTAAAGAACCATGGCGGGCTATTGGATGGACATTAGCGGACATAAAAGGGATAAGTCCATCAACGGTAATGCATAAAATCCGTCTAGATGAGGAAGCGGACCATCCATCGAAGCCCAAAGGCGATCAACCCAAATACGAAGGAAGTAGTAAGGAAGGAAATCCTAAAATGGCTCGATCACGAGTAATTTACCCCATATCCGATAGCACATGGGTAAGTCCGATTACAAGTGGTCTTTGAAAAAGGTGGAATAACAGTGGTGGCTAACGAAGAAACGAACTCATCCTCGAGAAACGATCGCGGATGGAGAATGCGCATCGACTATCGCAGTTGAATAAAGCAACTAGAAAGACCACTTCCATTGCCATTCCTAGATCAAATGTTGATGGACTCGCAGGCATAACTATTATTGCTTTTGGATGGATACTCGGTATCACCATTGCAATAGCCCGTAAGATCGTGAAAAGACAACATTTACTTGCCCTTTTGGCACATTTGCATTTAGAAGAATGCCATTTGGACTCTGCAATGCACCTGCAACCTTCCAAAGGTGTATGATGGCAATTTTCTCAGATATGGTAGAGAGGACTATAGAGATCTTTATGGATGATTTTTCGGTATTTGGAGCATCATTCGATGAGTGTTTAAGGCATTTAGAAGCAGTGTTAAGCCGGTGCGAAGAATCTAACCTTGTGCTAAATTGGGAGAAGTGTCACTTCATGGTAACAGAAGGAATCGTCTTGGGACACAAAATATCAAACCAAGGTATTGAGGTGGACAAAGCAAAGATTTCTGTGATCGAAAATCTACCACCCCCAGTATCAACAAAAGGAGTCAGAAGTTTCCTTGGACATGCAGGTTTCTATAGAAGATTTATCAAGGATTTTTCAAAAGTCTCAAAGCCTCTTTCCACATTGCTAATGACGGGGGTTGCCTTCGACTTCAATAAAGAATGCTTATCCGCATTTCAAACGCTCAAGGAGAAGCTCATTTCAGCACCCATAGTCATTGCACCAAACTGGGAGCTCCCGTTCGAACTAATGTGCGATGCAAGCGACTATGCAGTTGGAGCGGTGCTTGGACAGAGAATCGACAAGGTATTTAGATCCATTTACTATGCTAGTAAAACTCTAAATGACGCACAGTTAAATTATGCAACTACTGAAAAAGAACTACTAGCTATAGTATATGCATTTGAGAAATTCAGGCCATACTTGATCGGGAATAAAGTGATAGTATACACTGACCACTCTGCTATAAAGTACTTGATGACAAAGAAGGATGCGAAGCCTCGCCTCATTCGATGGGTCCTACTTCTACAAGAATTCGACGTAGAGATTCGTGATAAGAAAGGAACAGAGAATTCAGTCGCAGACCACTTGTCAAGACTGGAAAACACAGAGCGAACACCAAGGATGTGCAAATAAATGATCATTTTCCGCATTTAACAACCTGCTTTGAGTAAGTATGAATTCTAATTTTCCTTGGTACGCTGATTTTGTTAACTTTCTTGCAGCTAAAGTACTACCCCCAGGTTTGTCAAGACAGCAAGTGAAGAGGTTTTATTCAGAAGTAAAGCATTACTATTGGGAGGAACCAATGTTATACAAACATCAGGCCGACCAAGTCATCAACGATGTATACAGAGGAAGAGATGCACTGTGTTCTCACCCATTGCCACACCTTATCATGTGGTGGACACTTTGGGGCATCAAGAACAGCGGCAAAGGTATTGCAATGCGGATTCTATTGGCCAACACTCTTTAAGGATGCCCATACCTTTGTGCAGAGATGTGATAATTGTCAGAGAACAGGGAACATCTCAAGACGAAACGAAATGCCTTCGCAAGGGATATTAGAAGTAGAATTATTCGATGTGTGGGGAATCGATTTCATGGGGCCATTCCCGCCATCCTTTGGAAATCAATATATCCTTACCGCGATTGACTATGTGTCCAAATGGGTAGAAGTCGTGGCCACCAAAGAAAACGACAAAGACTGCTCAAAAATTCCTCCAAAAGAATATTTTCACAAGGTTCGGCACCAGAGCTCTCATCGGTGTGAAGCCATTTCGTAATAGGCACCAATTCATTGCTTTCCGATATGGAGTTTACCACCGACTACAACCGCTATCACCCTCGCGAATGGGCAAGCGGAAGTATCAAATAGAAGTAAAGAGCATATTGGAAAAGACGGTGAACGGCTCAAGGAAAGACTGGTCTATCAAATCGATGACGCATTATGGGCATACCGGACAGCATTCAAAACACCAATTGGTATGTCACCTTATAAATTAGTCTTTGGTAAAGCATGTCATTTGCCAGTGGAGTTGGAACACAGAGCATACTGGGCAATGAAGAAGTTAAACATGGATACCACGGCAGCAGGACATAGGAGGCTACTACAGCTAAGCGAATTAGATGAATTCCGACACAATGCCTATGAGAATGCAAAGATCTACAAGGAACGAACGAAAGCATGGCACGATAAGAACTTGATACCAAAAGACTTTCAAGAAGGACAACAGGTGCTGTTATTTAACTCAAGGTTGAGATTGTTTCCTGGCAAGTTAAAATCACGTTGGACAGGACCATACACGGTGGTAAGAGTATTCCCATATGGAGCGATTGAAATAAAAGGGAGAGAGGGAGCCGCCTTCAAGGTAAACGGACAGAGGTTAAAACCCTACCTGATCAATGAAATGGAGTACATGAACCTGTTAACTTCTCATACCTTAAAATAACAAGGAACTTGCGTCCGGCTAAAAGACGTTAAAGACAGCGCTTCTTGGGAGGCAACCCAATGTTTTTAATTATGATATTTCAATTTCTGTTTTTATTTTATTTCATCTTGATCAGTTTCACGGTCTTGGGTTCTTGTGTCTATGTGTGTTGACAGGTGAAAGCCAAGGATGTGGAAGGCGAAAAATGAAGAGAAGCCAAGGATACCCAGAAAATCGCCATAGCGCCGCTCCATTTCTGAGGTCGCGGCGCAAATGATCGAAGACGCCAGAACTTTTCGCGCGGCTCCAATTCAGTACAAGCGCTACAACGGAAAATTTGAATTCTGGAAGACACCCTGAGCCGAAGGTCCTATCGCCAAACCAAAACACCAAGAATGCTCCTCCCCTCACGGAATTCAAAGCATTATCCACCGCCACCACCACCATTTTAGCCAAAGTCTGTAAGTGTCTTTTCTTTTATTTTCTTTGAGTCTTGCACACATTGGGGACAATGTGTGATTTAAGTTTGGGGGTGTTTTATCTGTGTGTCATGTTATGTTTTATTTAAGTCTTTTTTATTTGTTTTATGTTTATTTTGAGTCACCAAAAATTTTTCTTTTTTGAGTCATAATTTCCTGTCAAAGATCATGTATGCTATAGTTGCTAGAAACACCTAGTGAAGTAAGGTGGAATAATGTAAAGGAATTTAAGCAACTATCTAAACACTTAGGTTAAATATGCCAAAAACTCATAGAATCTGTCTATTTGGAGTTTCTTGCTCGAATTACGCATACTAAATGATAAATGCTTATGTGTTATGATTGCTTGCTATTTGAGGCGAAATAGTTAGGATATGCATGTTAGGGAAATGACTCAGGCACTTCTTTGATAGCCAATTCTTACCACTCTTTTCTATCCCGGACTTTAAAAAATATCCCTAGTCAGCCTCATTGAGCCTAAATTTGAAACTTCTTCTTTGACACCACATATTCCCACAAATTGTGCCATAAGTGAAAATATGAAATAATGGAGTACATTGTGTTAAAAAGAAGAAACAAAAAGAGTGAACAAGTTTGATGCACCCCAATGGAAAAGTAATAAGAAAGAGGCAAACGCCTAAGTTTGGGGGTGCCTATTAGTATAATACACTTCACTCTACCAAAACAAAAGAGGGGAAGGATAAAATTGAAGTGAAGGAAAGAATCAAAAGAAAAAGGGAAAAATTGAAAAGCCAAAAGAGCTTATGGTACAGAAAAATGAGCCTAAATGCCTATCTTTACCAACCCCTACCTAAGCCTACATTACAACCCTTAAAGTCCTGAAGATCTCTTTTATGCATATCTAGAATTAGTGGAGAATAACAAGTAAGCAAGTCATAGGAATTCTTGAATTTATATGCATGATTTAGTATATTGACTTCCATTAAGCATGATGAATATGAGTTTGCGAAATATTTAGCTTCATGTGGTTAGTGTGCTGAAAATTTCATGCTATATGATTCCTGCATATTATTCAGCTAACCTTCATGTTTTTCTAGTTAACATTTATGCAGCAAAAGTGATCAATGGCAGGGAGTCCTTTTATTTTTCGTTCTTTGAGTCTTGTTATTTTATTTCTTTCTATCTTTGCTCGAGGGCGAGCAAAGGTTAAGTTTGGGGGTATTTGATCGGTGTATTTTATATACACCTTTCGAGTCAGTTTTAGTTAGTCTTTTGTCCCATTTTGCACATATAATTGTCGTATTAGGATAGTTTTTCTTTCTTTTGAGTCAAAGTGGTTAAAATGGCCAAATGACGGAAAAGGAACAAAAAGAGGCAAAAGAGAGATGCGGTGAAAGCAGAGAAAGTGGCGAACAAGGCTAAAATCTGCACTAGCGCGGCCTCCTGCGATCAAAGAAGCGCGGCGCCATCATTCATAGAAAGGTGCAGAAGATCCAGCGCGCGGCTAAAGCGAACGCGCGCCCACTATCCGCAGAGGACAAGACTGTCGGCGCTGCCGAACGAGCGGGGCGCGGCGCGCTAAACATCCGGCGAGCTACGAAGATTCAGCGTGGCGCCCTCGAACAGCGAATAGCGTGGCGCGGCTCCAAAACACCCGACGGATTGCAGAACTTCCGCCATGCGCCATGCTGCGCGACGCGGAAAAATTAGGTTTTTGGACGAATTTCTGGGCCAGGCCTGAAGGAAAAGAGGGAGGCGGTTTGCAGCCTATAAAAGGAGAACCCTAGGCAGTTTTTGGGGGTTCCCTTCTTGCACAACACAAGACTTTTTTCTTGGAGATTGGACACCATTAGTTTAGTAATTTCTTTTCCTTTTCTTTACTTTATTTCAGTTTTGCATGATGAACATGGAATTAGTTCTTGTCATCTTTATAGCTAGGAACTAATTCTCTTATAGGGCTTTCTATGTTGAACTTCTTGAAACTTATGTTATAAATTAATGCATGCTTATGGTTATTGTTCTTATTGAGAGATCTATCCAATAATTGAGTTGAATTCTTGGTAATTAATTGACAACTAATTATCACTATATGATTTCTAATCAGATTCTGAAAATGGGGGATTGTGAATATGCTGTAAGTTGGGTAGACATTCTTGAATTGGGGATGAAAATACCTCAATTAGTATGTAGCGTTGATGAGAGGCTTAACAACCCTAATTTTGTGCATTGTGCGTGACGGTCAACTAGGTTTATGTTCTTAATCCTCCTATAAAGTTACCCTTATCAGCGAAAGTAAGGTAAGAAACGATACTGGGGTTGAGTGTTTATATAACCCTAACGGGAGTATAAAACGATTTCGTAAACCTGCTTTCTCCAAAAGAAGAATACCATAAGTAATGCATTAGCAAGTAGCATAAGCGGATAGTGAGGATACATAGAAGCCCTATTCTCATCACAACTGAAGTAAACCTTTATAATTGAATAGCTTTTATAATTCGTAGTTATAAACAACCAAATCAATTATCAATTCGCCAAATAGATACTAGAAAATAGATAGTTGGTACTTGAACCCTAATCCCAGAGGACGATATTCGGTCTTATCTAAGACTATACTACTTGATACGATAACGTGCACTTGCGTTTGGGTGTGTGCATCTTAACGCGCATCAGTCTCCTATTTTTTTTATACAGACTATTATGATTTCATTTTAGTACTTTCAGTTTCACATACTTGGTACCTGTTGTACTGACCTCCTTCGGGGGGCTGCGTTCATGCCGCAGGTAGAGGTACACCAGTTGTTGATCCTCGCTCATAGGATCACAGTTCAGCGTTTTGGGAAGCTCCGTTTCTCCGGAGGCTTATCTTGTGGTATAATTTCCTGAGATTGTAGGTTCTTATACATTTAAGGGTATGGCGGGGCCCTGTCCCGTCGTTGTTATTATAAAACTCTTAGAGGTCTGTAGTACTGTTGTGGGCAGGGTTTGTAAAGGATGTAATTGTTCAAGTTTTTATATATATGCAGAAAGGTGACTGTTTTGGTTAGCCTGTTTCTTATTTTATATTGTTTCATGTTTGAGTTTTTATTTCCGCTGATTTTCTCTGATGTATTATCACTAGTGTGCCCGGGGTAAGACACCAGTCGCGGGCCCGAGGTCGGGTCGTGACAAAAGTGGTATCAGATCAGTTAATCCTCGGAAAGTGTCTACAGACCGTATCTAGTAGAGTCTTGATTAACGGCGTGTTGTGCACCACACCTATAATCAGGAGGCTGCAGGATATTTAGGATTGGTTTCCATTCTTCTCACTCTGAGATTGTGCCTTAGATTTGTGTTATAAGTTGGACTCCCTCTGGCGTATTCGTATGTGCTAGTTATGCCTCTACACAAGTAAACCAGGGCCCAGAAGGGCAAGGCAGCAGAGGGAGCTGCGAGTAGAGCACAGAGGGTTACAAGGGCACAGGCCCAATCATCACCTGAGGTGGTGCTTCATTCGGGGAGTTCTGCGACGTCGCCAGCCCCAGCAGAGTTTAGCACAGCGGCAGCAGTTCCTACTGCGGCCATGATATCGGAGCCTTCAGTTCAACGACTGGGAGCAGAGAATATGGATTACAAGGAGATGGCCCAGTTACTAGCTAGGATCGTGGCGAGGTATGAGGACAGACAGGAGTCGGTGGTTCCGGCAGTACCAGTGGTTCACCCTAGAACCGATAGTTTGAGACTTCGGGACTTTTTGAGTTGCAGCCCACCAGAGTTCTATGGGTCGAGAGCGGAGGATGATCCTCAGGAGTTTATTCGACAGTTGCAGCGGATCATGAAAGTGATCAAGGCCTTAGAGACAGAGCCGGTGGTATTGGGTTCACATCGGCTGCGTGATACTGCAGTCGACTGGTTTGATTCATGGGAACTGTCCCGGGGGAGCATGCGCTTCCAGCTGGTTGGGACGAGTTCTCAGGGGCATTTCTTATACACTTCTTGCCTTCGCAGATGAGGAAAGCCCGAGTGGATAGGTTTTTAATGCTGAGACACAATGGGCGGACAGTTCGAGAGTACAACATAGAATTCGACTCATTAGCTCGGTATGCCCCCACTCTAGTGGCGGACATGGAGGATAGAGTGCACCGATATATCACGGGTCTAGATGATTATCTAGTAAAGGGTTGTACAAGTGTAGCTCTTCAGTCAGGCATGGACATTGCCCGCATTCAGGCTTATGCGCAGCAGACTGAGGAACGTAGAGATCGACGGATTAACCAAGATCAGCAGAAGAGGGCCAGAACAGCAGGGTCCTTTGGTAACTTTCGAGGCGAACCGCCTCAGCAGCAGACTGGTTATGCGCCTCCGCCAGTGCAGAGTGGTCCTCCATAGGCTTCAGGACGTTCGGGGTATGCAGGAGTTGTTCAGAGCTCCAGGGTTTCTGGTTCACATATTTACATAGGTTCTAGCCGGCCAGATTCAGTTTTCCCTCAGTGTTCACTATGTGGTAGGCGTCATCCCGGGAAATGTCGTCTTTTTACTAATGTTTGTTTTACCTGCGGCCGTCAGGGCCATGTGAGGAGAGAATGTCCTAGTAGGAGGGATACAGGTGGGATGACTCACCTGCAGTCGATTCTGGTCGATGGTTCGGAGAGGAAGGGGTGTTAGCCAGAGGAGGCCACCCCCACCTCGGTGTGGCCGTTGTGGTAGGTGTCATTGTGGGGAGTGTCGTACTACTTCGACATTTTGTTATGCTTGCGGCCAGCAGGGCCATTTCGTGAGAAATTGTCCGACCAGAGGTAGCACGGATGTAGAGACTCAACCTTCAGGATCAGTGGCTAGTTCATCACCTTCTCTAGCTATGCGCCCTGCAGGGCAGGATTTTGATTAGAGTGACGAAGGGAAAGTGGAGCAATAGTTACAGGTATATCCTTAACCCTCTAAGAGACTAGTATGCGTGTTAAGATGATATATATATTAAGTGTTATGAACGGATGGCGTTGTGTAAATTGTGATTAGAAAACATGGGTAGTTGAAAAGGTAAGTATAGGGACATGGAAGGTGTGAACCTTAGAAAATTACACATAGAGACCTTAGACGCAAGGCCGTCTTAAGTAAAAGATTTTTCGTTTTTTTTATCCTTGCCGAGATACATAGTATATGTGGGGTATATTTATGTGATAAGTCCATGAGTGGTGTGAAATGAGGGTAGTTGAGCTAAGAAGACCACTAGGTTTTCGTGACTTAAATAGTGAGATTGTTCCGGACCGGGAACAAGAGTTTGGTACGAGATGGGTCGGGTTGAGGCAATATCACGGGTCAACCCGCAGCCCGGAATGAGGTAAGGTCAGTTTGAGGTGGTCCCGCTAGGTGTTAGGGTCACGAGGGTGCTAGGCCCAGGTTTATGTAACTGTCGTACGAGTTCGCGGATGTGTTCGACCAAAAATCGGATCGTGAAGGCCGGGAATGGCCTTCAAGGAATTTGAGGCTAGTAAGATGACCAAGTTTGGAGGTGGTAACTCCAAGGTATTGAAAACTGAAGCGATGACGGAAGTGTGGTACGTGTACTAGAAGAGTTCGGGTGTTCGAAAAGGGTAGGACGAGTAAGTGAAGAAGTGAACATGTGTTAAGAGAAGGGAAGTGATCATTTTGTGAAGTAACAAGGTGAAGAAAGTATCCTTTAGACCATGGGTGGAAGCTTTAGTGTTGTTATACACGTTAGAGGTGATTCCTCGTTGGCTTGGATTTGAGTTTTGCACATGTGTTATATTATGGCCAGGTGTGGCATAATTGGTTATGTAAGTATAGTAGTAAAGACTATACCGGCACAGTTATGTTTGGAGACTTAGAAGGAACATTCGTGTCACGACCCGACCCTCGGGCACGATCGTGCCCTACACAGGCACCCTTTCTAAACATCGAGAATAGCAATGAACATACAACTGATAAAATGCTTAAACATAAAATAACAACAGGCTAGCCGATAAGGCCACCTTCCGTAAACTATACAAATAAAACAGTACATTTTTTTTTCTTTACAACCCAACCCACAATGTGACTACAGACCTCTAAGAATAACAACTCTGGAGGGACAGGGCCCCACCATACCCTTGAATGTACAACAACCGACAATACCAGGGATAAGCCTCCGGATTAAAGGAGTTTCTCAATAGCTGAACAGTGATCCTAAGAGCGAGGATCAGCAACATGTACTCTACCTGCGGCATGAACGCAGGCCCCGAGAGGTCGATAACATGTACCAAATATGTGAAACCGAAATCAGAATGAAATCATAAGTCTATAATAAAACTGGAGACAGGTATGATAACTCAATTAACAGTACACAGTGCCTTACTAACAATTAGAGTAACCAAAAGTATACTTACAACATAAAAATAGGAAGCTCGCGATCAAAGCAGGACCACCCGCCCGCAATATCATTAAGCAATCCTACTCCTGGGACTATTTCACCCGCATAGGTCGTGTGGACCCGCATGAGGTATTCCTCGCATAGGTTGTACCCGCCCGCATGGGACTATTTCACCCGCATAAGCCCATAAGGACTCGCATGAGGTATTCCTCGCATCATGGGTAGCAAATCCACGGAACAGGTGGTATAACGATCTTGGGGATTTACCCCTCATTTATACTCTTACCCTGAAACATGTGGTATAACGATCTTGGGGGTTTACCCCTCATTTATACTCTTACCCTGAAGAAGGTGGTATAACGATCTTGGGGGTTTACCCATCATTTATACTCTTACCCTATCTCAACCGTCCATCATACATAACATAAGCCCTACCGGCTTATCATACATAACATAAGCACTACCGGCTTATCATACAATAAATAAGCAAGTTAAAAAATCCCCCTAACTTCTTATTAGCCTTATTCATATACACTCTCATTTTAGTTTACTTAAGGCACTAACGTGTCATTATAAATCCGGGAGTTTAACCCAAAGTACTACGTACTTCTATTCTTTTAAAATGACTCATTTTCATATAAAACTTCCAAGATACTAATAACCGTAGTATCAAGTCATAACTACATTTTAAGACAAGTCACAACACCTTTTTAGAAAAATACATTTTCGGGCTTCTAAATCAAGTGACTTCTTTCTTTTAAAACCTTAAGCAATTGATGCCTTTAAATCAATTTGCCTTTCGTTATTTCAAGTCTTTTAACATACTTAAATTACTTAGAGTAAACCACTCTTTTTAACTTTCCATAAAGCTATTATAACCAACTTCCCATAAAGCCGTTATACTAGTTTTATACATTAGCAACTTACATACTTCTTTATAACCAAGAGACTTAAATTTTCCAACAAAACAAGTATCAATAATACTTTCAACATACTTAAAGTCTCTTAACTTTTGAAAACCAAGATATCCTTAATATTTAAACAAGTGAGTTAATTCCCTAACTCAATCAACTTGGACATTCTTAAAATAAGCCAAGGATATCAAATGGACCTAGATTGTCAAAAACTTGTACGTCTACCGTACTATACATTTACAACTTATTCATGCTCAAGAGATAAGAAAGTTCCACATACCTCTTCGGTTTAATCCACTTGCTAAGCCCAATTCGCCGTACGTAGTATGTCAACCTATAATGACCATAGTACGTCTATTAACTTCTTACTTCAAACATAGAATATTCCAAGTGCAAAGTCACTAAATTCTACGGAAAATCGGACAACACTTCCTTTGTTTCTACATACTTTGCCACCTTTTTCAAGGCCAAATTCAATAACCAAACACGCCACATTTAAGGCCCAACAAAGTAGTTAACAATAGGGGATTACACGCTTAATCAAGACGTGTAAAATTCCGCCCTACAATATATAACAAACTAGTCTAAACTACAATGTCAATTCGGCAATTAGGGCAACAATACCAATTATTCTTCCAATTTATTTTCAATCCAAGTTGTTTAGTATAACATGTTATAAGGCCGCAATTGATTATAACAACTATAATATTCAAGTAGATAACATGCGACGATTCTAATTATCGACCAAATTGTATTTCAATTTCAAATGGCTAAACATGTCATTTTTGGATTTGAGCTTCCAAATTTCCATAACACTTATCAAACTTCATAACACATATCACATGATCATTTCTAACTTATAATAACATGGAATCTTCAATTACCAAAGTAAGACGAAGATTATACCTCATTTAGCCCAAAATATGATCCAAGATTACAAGTCGATCCTTAGCAACTTTAGCTCCTCTTTTCGACGTTCCAATCCACTCCAAGCAACCCTTAGAAGCTTATGAAGAACTTATCTTCAAGTTCCAACTTCAAAGTTGAAGAACTCCTTAACTTTCCGCCTTGCGACTAATACGAAAACGCCATTTTTCCGGGATCTTTCTATTGAGATACCCTTACAATACCCTTAGGAACCTTGGTTTAAAGTGGGGAGATTATTGGACAACAAACAAAAAATTTCTCTTGAAACCCTAGTGCAAAACCGAGAGCACCTATTTGTGTTCTTCAAGATTTTTGTAAAATTTGTCTAAGTGTAGAAGCTTGTCTTGCACTAGTATACATATATAACAAGATGGAGGGTCAAGATTAGAACAAATGGGTGGTTAGGATGCTTTTCACAAGGATCAAGCCAAGTGGCATTTGACTTAGTCAATCTTATCAAGCTCTAGCTTTAGCAAGACTTGGACATTTAAATTATGGTCAAATGACCATTCTATCCATGCCATTTTCGTCCAAGACCACTAAGGGGGGGTGACACGTGTCGCCCTCCCATTCATCGCAATATTCGTTTTCCGACAATTCCATAATTCCGATAAATTTTTACTCGTCTCAAACCTTAACATTTTTGAGTTCTTACGTACGTTCTTAAAAACATATCCTGAAATTCCGGGGTGTAACATTATTCCCCCCTTAGAAACATTCGTCCCCGAATGTTCCTTTGGGAGTCACACTTAAAGATAGCGACATAGTCTTCTTTTACAACCCCTACATACCAATAATACCACACGAGGCCACATAATAATACTCATACTAAAATGTCAAGCTGAACCCCATGTGTCAACGTCGGTTATCTGCATAAAGCTTCACGACTCTAAGCTTACTAATAATCTTTCCTGATAAGCTTCGCTTATCCACAAGCCGAATCAAGTCCGACCAAATAATCAACCTCGCCTATGTCGACCCATCCAACCGGCGATCTACACTTTCTTACATACAAGGCCTCATACAGGGCCATCTGAATACTGGAAGGGTATCTGTTATCGTACGTAACACAACAAGAGGCAATTAACCCTCCCGTTTATTTTTGAAATCTAGAACACAGGCCCGCAACCTATCCTCAAGTGCCTGGATAGTACGCTATGCCTGTCCGTCGGTCTGAGGGTGTAATGCAACACTGCGACTCACATGTGTCCCTAAAACCCTTCTGAAAAACCTCCAGAAGTTATCTGTAATCGAGTTCATCAGTCTGACATCATAAACGTAGGAACCCCGTGCAGTCTCACAATCCCCCTGCTATAAAAGCTAGCACGAACCTCAGCCGAGTAAGTGTTCCTAACCGGAAGAACACGGTTGGTTTCGTCAGCCTATTTACCATGACCCCCAGGGAGTCGCACTTCCTCTGAGTATGATTCCACCCTGTAACAAGATCCATTTTAATTACCTTCCATGCCTAAGTCGGGGTCTGAATCGCCTGTAATAGCCCACTGGGCTTCTGGTGTTCAACCATGACCTGCTACCAACTCGGATATTAAGCAACAACTCTGCTACGTCGCTTTTCCGGTCATCTTACCCATACATACATCTGACGTCGCTTTGACTTAGTCAATCTTATCAAGCTCTAGCTTTAGCAAGACTTGGATATTTAAATTATGGTCAAATGACCATTCTATCCATGCCATTTTCGTCCAAGACCACTAAGGGGGTGACACGTGTCTCCCTCTCATTCGTCGCAATATTCGTTTTCCGACAATTCCATAATTCCGATAAATTTTTACTCGTCTCAAACCTTAACATTTTTGAGTTCTTACGTACGTTCTTAAAAACATATCCTGAAATTCCGGGGTGTAACAATTCGGGACGAATGTTTCTAAGGGGGGAAGAATGTTACACCCCGTAGTTCCAGGGTATGTATATGAGGACGTACGTACGAGAATACGATATTTAAATTTGAAAGGAAGAAAGATGTGATTTTTCGACGGAAAAGTTTCCGGTTTTTGTGAAGGAAAAAGGTTTGTTAATGGGAATTGGATTCCCATATTTGGTATTTGGACTTCTTGGAATATTAGAGAATTATGGAATTTTATTTCCGGAATTGGTCACGTGGGGCCCACGGGGAAAATTTACGGTTTTGTGGGGCCCACTTTGTTTTCGAGATTTTTGGCATTACGGATATTTTCAGAAGATGAAATATTTTGGACGAGTAGGGGGCGACACGTGTCACCCCCATGTGGCCATGTTGGCCGATTTATGGTGGACAAGTGTCCCTTGACCGATTTGGTGGAGATATGTGGCTAGCCACATGTCTCAAGTTTGTGTGGAACATGTGGTTGGTAGGACCCACACACACATGTCCCAATCCAGACCACACACTTGATTTGATCTTGGCCATTGGTTGGCCTATAAATACACCCTTAAGGCTTGCAAGATTTCTTTATCACTTAGAATTATTTCCAAGAGAAAAATTATAATCCCTCCCCTTATGTGCTCTCGGTCGAACCCCCCCCCCCCCCTCTTAGGAAAGACTTGTTCAAATGTTGTTGTATAATCCCTAATACGTTAGCTTAGTATCCCTAGTAGTATTCTAAAGTAATCCCAACATAAGAGCCCGAAAATACTACTTTATTCCTTTAGTCGCAAAATGAAACCCTAGGAAAATCTTCATAGCTTGGATGAAGTGTTAAGAGAAGTTGTTTAGAAACTTCTAAGGGTTTCTTGGAGCGGATTGGAGCGTAAGGAATAGGAGCTAAACATTGCTCAGGATCGACTTATAAATCTTGGATAATTTTGGGCTTATTGAGGTAATGATTTTTATCCCCCTATTGTAATTGGAGATTACATGTTGTAGTAATGTATAGTTGAGTATACTATATGTAGAATGAATATTGAAAAGATTTGAATCAGATTTACATTGACAGTATTTATGAGACTTGTGTAGTATTCTTGTGGCGCCAGTACACGTCCAGTAGGTGTGTAACCCCATTTGAGTTGTTGGCTATTGGTATCGAGCCTTGAAAGAGGTGGTGGTAAGTAGTTGCAGGGGAGGTGCTGCCCAATTTTCCGTAGAATAAGGAACTGTGTACTTAGAAGATTCTACGAAGAAGTTTAGAAGTTGATAGATGTATTGTTATTGTTATAGGTGGATTGTCTACGCGCGACATACTCGACTTGGCTTGTGGATTAAGCCGAAGAGGTATGTGATTCTTCCTATTCTCTTGAGCATGATATTTGTGAAATATATATAGTGCGGTAGACGCACGTGTGTTAAAGGAGTTTGATTTTCCTTTTGTGTCCTTGACTTGATTCTAAAGTTAAGTGACTTGTTATGAAATATTAAGTACTTGAATTATGTTAAAAAGTTGTAAAACCTCATTCGTGAGTAATGGGTTCTTGGTCTTTTAAAGAATAAAGTTATCTTGATTTCGGAAATGAGAATAGTTGTCCTTGGGTGGTTTAAAACATAAAGTGTTATAATAGCTTTATGGGAAGTTAGTTATAACGACTTTATGAAAACAAAAGAATGGTTTTATTATTGGATTTAAAATGATAACTTGACATTTTAAAAGTTGGAGGTTGGTTTCCTTAAAAGATATGAGATATGATTTAAAGATTATGAGACTGATTTTTGAAAGTAAAGAGACTTGACTTATAAACAACTTGATTTTAGAAATGAGAAGTAACTTGATTTAAAGGTATAGGTTACTTGTTTTGAAAAGAGTAAGACACTTGGTTTAAAAAGTATATTGCTACTTGACTTTAAAAAGGAGAAGTGTCTTTGTTTTAAAGGAAGGCATGGTATTGTCTTGTTTTGGTTTAAAATGAAGGCATGATGTTGTTTTGATTTACTTAAAATGATAGTTACTCTATGAATGATGTTGTGGGTATTAGTATTGCTTGATTTCGTACTTAAAAAGGGTTCTTTTTAAGAGAGTTGAAGTATGTAGTACTTTGGGGTTAAAATCCGGTGTTGTTGACATGAAATGAAAGTACCTTGTGTGAGTAACTTGCTTATGTTTTGCTTGTGATAGCCTCGTAATAATTTCTTGTTGGTTTGATAAGTAAATATGCTAGGATACTACGGGCGTTAGTATCTTGGGATTTTTATGTGAATGGGGTTTTCTTGTTGTGCTTATGTTGTTTACGATAAGCCGGTTGCGCTTGTATTACATCACATACCCCCCTGACTTGTTATGTTGCCGCGGATTAGCTACCCCCGATGTGAGGAATACCTCATGCGGGTCCATGTGACCTATGCGGGCTACGATAGTCCAGGAATCACTCCGGGTGTGTTACGCCGAAGCGAGGAATACCTCATGCGGTCCAAGTGGCCATGCGGATTGCGGGAGTCCAGGATGATGCCACGAGTTAGCTACCCCCGATGCGAGGAGTACCTCATGCGGGCCCAGGTGGCCTATGCGGAACTGCGGGAGTTCCAGGGTTAGACGCACACAATGATACTGAGGGCGAATGGCCCAGCTTCGATCATTTTGCGGTCTAGAAAGACCTCGCGATACAGTTTTATAGCATTGTTGGTACGGTAGGTTCTGGTAGTTGGCTATGCCTTCGTACTTGCCCCGTACGGTTTTTATGACACAGGTAGGACCTGGTGTTCATGTGTATTCCTTAGTGTTATTATATCATGGACTGCCGGCAGTGAGGAAGGAATTCCACGGGCATGATTGATATTGTGGGCATGAGACCCATGGTTGTATTTGGGTGATGACTTTGAGGGCGTGAGTCCCTGACTTGACATGACTGCTTATATATTGTGTACTGTATTTTGGTTATCATACATGTCTCTGCTTTTTTATACGCACTATTATGATTTCATTTTAGTACTTTCAGTTCACATACTTGGTACTGTTATCGACCTCGCCCGGGCTGCGTTCATGCCGCAGGTAGAGGTACACCAGTTGTTGATCCTCACTCATAGGATCACAGTTCAGCGTTTTGGGAAGCTCCGTTTCTCCGGAGGCTTATCTTGTGGTATAATTCCCTGAGATTGTAGTTTCTTATACATTCAGGGGTATGGCGGGGCCCTGTCCCGTCGTTGTTATTATAAAATTCTTAGAGGTATGTAGTACTGTTGTGGGCAGGGTTTGTAAAGGATGTAACTGTTCAAGTTTTTATATATATGCAGAAAGGTGACCGTTTTGGTTAACATGTTTCTTATTTTATATTGTTTCATGTTTGAGTTTTTATTTCCGCTGGTTTTTCTCTGATGTATTATCACTAGGGTGCCCGGTGTAAGGCACCAGTCGCGGGCCCGAGGTCGGGTCGTGACATGATATCCTTGACTTGTTTTAAGAATGTCCAAGTTGATTGAGTTAGGAAATTAACTCACTTGTTTAAAAAGATTAAAGATATCTTAGTTTCTAAAAGTTAAGAGACTTGAAAGTATATGATACTTGTTTTGTTTTAAAAGTATAAGTCTCTTGGAAACAAAGAAGAATGTAATTTCCTAAAGTATAAAGTTAGTATAACGACTTTATGGGAAGTTGGTTATAATAGCTTTATGGAAAGATGAAAGAGTGGTTTACTCTAGTAATGTAAATAACGATAAATGACTTGAAATAACGAAAGGCAAATTGATTTGAAGGCATCAATTGCTTAATGTTTTAAGGAAAGAAGTCACTTGATTTAGAAGCCTATAAATGTATTTCTAAAAAGTATTGTGACTTGTCTTGAAAAGTAAATATGGCTTGATACTACGGTTATTAGTATCTTGGAGTTTTATTTGAAAAAAAGTCATTTTAAAATAATAGAAGTACGTAGTACATTGGGTTAAATTCCCGGATTTTATAATGACATGTTAGTGCCTTAAGTAAACTAAAATGAGAGTGTATATAAATAAAGTCAATAAGAAGTTAGGAGATTTCTTAACTTGTTTATGTTATGATAAGCCGGTAGTGCTTATGTTATGTATGATAAGCCGGTAGTGCTTATGTTATGTATGATAGCCGGTTGTGCTAGGTTACGTTGTTCTTACGGGGTAAAGCCCCGAGCTACTACTTATTCCATGAATTTGCTACCCATGATGCGAGTACGACGTTTGTACTCATTGCGGGCCCACCGGGCCCAAGCGGGTGAAATAGTCCTGTGCGGGTGAAATAGTCCCATGCGGAGCAAATCGCTCCATTGCGGGTCCACAGGACCTATGCGGGTGAAATAGTCCCAGGAGTAGGATTGCTTTATGATACTACGGGCGGGTGACCCTACTTTGATCATGAGCCTCCTATTTTTATGTAGTAAAGTATACCCTTGTTTACTCTCATTGTTAGTAAGGAACAGTGTATTGTTATTTGAGTTATCATACATGTCTCCAGCTTATTCTTAGACTTTATGATTTCATTTCAGTACTTTCAGTTTTACATACTTGGTACATTTGTTGTACTGACCCCCTTTCCTCGGGGCCTGCGTTCATGCCACAGGTAGGGGTAAGCAGGTGGTGTATCCTCATTCTTAGGATCACTGATCAGTTGTCAGAAGCTTCATTTCTCCGGAGGCTTGTCTTTTGGTACGGTTTTCCCTGATGTTGTAGATATTATGTACATTCAGGGGTATGGCGGGGCCCTGTCCCATCACAATTGTTATTCTTAGAGGTTTGTAGTCATATACTGTGGATTGGGTTGTAAGAACAAAGATGTAACCGTTTTTATTTTGGGTTATGTATATTTCCAGGAAGGTGGCCTTATCGGCTAGCCTGTTGATATTTACTGTTTAAGTATTTATGAGTTTTATATGTTCACCGCTATTCTCGATGTATACCGTGAGGTGCCTGTGTAGGGCACCACGCGCCCCGGGTCGGTCGTGACAAAAGTGGTATCGAGCGCTTAGTCCTCGGAAAGTGTCTACGCATCGTGTCTAGTAAGTCTTGATTATCGTGTTGTGCACCACATCTATAATCGAGGCCGCAGGACATTTAGGATTGGTTTCCATTATTCTCTCTCTGAGATCGTGCAGTAGAGCTGTCTTATTAGGTTGAATCCTCTCTAACCTATTCTTATGTATCAGTTATGCCTCTACGGGCGGCCCGGGGCCCGAAGGGCAAAGCGGCAGAGTCGCTAGTGATACGCAGAGGTTTCTAGGACTCGTGCCCGCACTATGCCCGAGGTTGTGGCGGTCGGCGAAGTTCACCCACGGCGGATTAGAGGCGAGAGCGGTAGTAGCTCCAGAGGTTCCGATACCTGAGCCTCCAGTTCCGCAGCCAGCGGTAGAGTATAGAGATTACGGAGAGCTGATCAGGTTACTGACTAGCATAGTGGCAGGGCAACGCCGACAGGAGCAGGTAGCTAACCCTAGAGCCGAAGCCATGGATTCGGATTTTACGGTTTGCCATCCACCCGAGTTCTATGGTTCGATAGCTGATGAGGATCCTCAGGAGTTTATTCGGTAGTTACAGCGTACTATGCAGGTGTTTTGGGACTCGAAGACAGAGCCAGTTGTGTTAGCCTCTTACCGGTTACGCGATATTGCGATGAACTGGTTTGAGTCATGTGAGCTGTCTAGAGGTGAGGGTGCTCTTCCAGCTGTTTGGGATGAGTTCACAGAGGCCTTCCTTGATCACTTTTTGCCTCCTGAGATAAGGAGAGCCCGCGTGGATAGATTCTTGACATTAAGACAAAATGGGAGAACTATCAGAGAGTACAACCTAGAGTTTGACTCATTGGCCAGGTATGAGCTCACCATTGTGGCTGACATGACATACAGAGTTCATCGCTATGTGATGGGGCTAGACCATTATATGATTACTGCATGCTTGGGAGTGGCCCTTCAGCCAGGTACGAATATTGTCAAGATGCAGGCTTATGCACAGGGGATAGAGGACAGAGAGAGAGATGATCAGCCAGACACAGGCCAGCCCAAGAGGGCCAGGACCGCAGGGTTTCAGGGTAATTTTCGAGGCGGACAGCCTCAGCAGCAGGCCAGGTCCACATTTCAGCCGGCACAGAGTGCCCCTTCTCGGTTTTCTGGTAGAAGGTTTGATCGGTCGGGTTATTCATGGGCAGGTCAGGGCTCCAGAGCTTCGGGTTTCCAGAGGAACCGTAGTTCCAGTCAGATGAGGTCACCTTTAGCTCGGTGTGGTCGATGTGGTGATTCCCATCATGGGGGATGTCGTATTCCTCCAGGAGCTTGTTACTCTTGCGTCCAGCAGGGCCATTTGAGGAGAGATTGTCCGACCAGAGGCAGCGTGGGTGGTATGGTTCAGCCGACAGGATCAATTGCTGGGTCTTCCTCTTCTTATGTGGTTATGCGCCCCGGAGGGCAGGGTGTTCACGGACCGGCAGGCCGCGGCAGAGGTCGTGGTGGAGGTCCTAGTTCTAGCGGTCCACAAACCGCATATATTTCTTAGCCAGCTGGCAGGATCAGGAGGCTTCCCCGGATGTCGTCACAGGTACATTATTGATTTCATGCTGTGACATTTATACTTTGATAGATCCAGGTTCTACCTTGTCCTATGTGTCCCCTCTTATTGCTGGTAGAATTGGGATAGAGCCGGTGTCGATAGAGCCTTTTGAGGTAGCTACGCCAGTGGGTGATTCAGTGTTAGCTGAGCGGGTGTACAAGGATTGCCCAGTGTTTATATACAGTCGTCAGACCCTAAAAGACTTGATAGAGTTGGAGATGATACATTTTGACGTCATTATGGGTATGGACTGGTTGGCTTCTTGTTATGCCAACGTTGACTGTAGAGACAGGTTGGTCCGATTTTAGTTTCCTGGTGAGCCAGTTATCGAGTGGAAGGGCAATACAGCGTCGCCGAGTGGTAGGTTTATTTCTTACTTCTAGGCTAGGAAGATGGTGCAGAAAGGGTACATCTATCATCTGGTTCGGGTATTCGATACAGAGGCTGAGGTGCCAGTTCTTCAGTTAGTTCCGGTGGTTAGAGAGTTTCCGGATGTATTCCCAGATGATCTCCCAAGTATTCCTCCCGAGCGGGAGATAGAGTTCTGTATTGACACATTGCCAGACACTCGACCTATATCTATTCCGCCATACAGGATGACACATGCTGAGTTGAGGGAGTTGAAGGACCAGCTGAAAGATTTACTGGAAAAAGGCTTTATCAGGCCTAGTGTTTCTCCCTGGGGAGCTCCGGTTTTGTTTGTAAAGAAGAAGGATGGGACGCTGCGTATATGTGTTGATTATAGGCAGCTGAATAAGGTAACCATCAAGAACAGATACCCCCTCCCCAGGATTGATGATTTGTTTGACCAGTTGCAGGGTGTTAGGTGTTTCTCGAAGATAGACCTTCGGTCTGGTTATCATCAGGTGCGAGTTAGAGAGGCAGATATCCCAAAGACTGCATTCAGGACCCGGTATGGGCACTATGAGTTCAGGGTGATGTCTTTCGGTTTGACCAAAGCTCCAGCGATATTTATGGATTTGATGAACCGGATGTTCAAGCCATTTTTGGATTCGTTTGTTATAGTATTCATTGATGACATCCTGGTTTATTCGCGCACCGAGCAGGAGCATGCATATCACTTGAGGACGGTACTTGGGGTCCTCCGGAGCCGGCAGTTGTTCACCAAGTTCTCCAAGTGTGAGTTTTGGTTGGCCTCAGTAGCATTCTTGGGGAACATTATCGGAGCTGATGGTGTTCAGGTTGATACGACAAAGATTGAGGCGGTCAAGTCTTGGCCGAGACCTACTACTACGACGGAGGTGCGCAGTTTCTTAGGGCTGGCAGGTTATTATCGTAGGTTTGTGGAGCAGTTTGATTCGATATCGCGACCGCTGACTAGCCGACTCGAAGCATCTAAATTCCGGCCGACGTAAGCTTGTGAGAAGGGCTTCCGCCATCAAGGAAAAGTTGACGACGGCTCCAGTTCTTACTCTTCCCGAGGGGTTAGAGGGCTACGTGATTTATTGTGATGCCTCGGGTATAGGGCTAGGGTGCGTATTGATGCAGCATGGCAAGGTAATAGCATATGCTTTCCGGCAGCTACGGAAGCATGAGAGGAATTACCCTACTCACGACTTAGAGTTGGCCACAGTTATTCACGCCTTGAAGATTTGGAGACATTATTTATATGGGGTTCATGTGGATATTTATACTGACCACAAGAGCCTCCAGTACATCTTTAGGCAGAGGGAGTTGAACTTGCGGCAGCGACGGTGGTTAGAGTTGTTGAAGGATTATGATGTTGATATCCTATACCATCCGGGAAAGGCCAACGTAGTTGCAGATGCTTTGAGTCGGAGATTGATGGGAGTCCGCCGAGGTACACCGGATAGACGGGATACGGTCCGCCGATTCATCACCAATGAGCCTTGGGGTTCGGTTGGTCGATACCGATGATAGTGGGGTACGGGTTCGTGAGATTGTCGAGTCTTCCATCGTTGAGGAGGTGAAAAGGAGACAGTATGAGGACCCAGTTATGATACGGTATCGAGATACGACTCTTCGAGAGGAGAAGAGTCTATCTGAGGTAGCGCCTGATGGGGTGTTAAGATTTGAGGGCAGGTTGTATGTTCCCGATGTTGCAGGACTTCGGCAGCACATTCTGGGGGAGGCACACAGTGCTCGTTACTCTATTCATCCGGGGTCGACCAAGATGTACCATGACCTCAGATGTATGTATTGGTGGGATGGCCTGAAGAGGGACGTGGCAAGTTTTGTTGCTCAGTGTCCAAATTGTCAGCAGGTCAAGGTTGAGCACCAGAAGCCCGGTGGGCTATTACAGGCGATTGATATTCCGACATGGAAGTGAGAGGTGATAAACATGGTGTTACACCCCGTAAGTCCAGGACATGTATAAGAGAATGTACGTAAGGAATCAAGACTTAGAAATTTGTACGAAAGGAAGAATTGTTTTTCCGACGGAAAATCTTCCGGACGTCGGAAAGGAAAAATGTTCGTTGTTGAGAATTGGATTATCAAAATGCATTATTTGAAGAGTATGGAACTTTTAACATTTTGGAAATTTATTTATACGGATTTGGTCACGTGGGGCCCACCCGAGGAATTTTACATTTTTGTGGGGCCCACGAGGGTTACGGAATTTTATGGACGAATGAGAGGGCGACACGTGGCACCCCCATATGGTCTTGGTCGAAATTATAGTAAGGGTAAAATGGTCATTGACCACCTTGGAAGATTAGTCTTGCTAGCATGACATTGTTGACTTGTCAACTTGTCCACATGGGCTTGATCCTAGTGAAACCCATCCAAGCCTCACATTTGTTGTAATCTAGGCCCTCCAATGTGTTTTAAATACTACACTAGTAGCAAGACTTGGCATTTCTACACTTAGAAAAATTAGAGGAGCCTTGTTCTTGAGAACCTTGCTCTCGGGTTTGCACATATCCCACACAAAAAAATTTAGTTTGTGATCCTTTGTTCACAAGACTTAAACCCAAGGTTCCTAAGAGTGTTGTAAGGATATCTCAATAGAAAGATTTCGAAAAAACGACGTTTTCGTATTAGTCGCAAAGCGGAAACTTGTGGAGTTCTTCAACTTTGAAGTTGGAACTTGAAGATGGGTTCTTCATAGGCCTCTAAGGAGTGCTTGGAGCGGATTGGAACCTAAGGAAAGGAGCTAAGAATTGCTAAGGCGCGACTTTGAATCTTGGAAATTTTAAGGGCTTGGAAAGGTATAAATTTTGTCGTTTTAGCAATTAAGTTTATTTATTGATTGTAGCTATGGATATTAGCAAGCATGAGTTATATATTATGTAGTTGGATTAGTTTATTGGCTATTGGAACCCTAATCCGAAAACTAGCATGTTTAGCCTTAAGATTGGAATTCAAGTTGATTATTAGTTTAAAGTCGTCGCATGTTGTATAAGAAAGAAATTGTAGTTGTTAAAGTTGTTTATGACTATATAACATGTTAGACCTTAGAAATTGGAATTTGAAAAGGATTGGAAAAGACTTTGAATTGTGGTTATGTTGTTAGCCGAGAATGGCTTGATTATGGACTAAGTTGGTATTAATTGTGTGGCGGAATTTTACGTATTGTAAGGCGTGTAATCCCCTTTGTTTGGTTGTTATTTGAGCCTTAAATGTGGCGTGTTGGTTATTGTATTCGGCCTTGAAAAAGGTGGCAAAGTGAGTAGAAACAAAGGAAGTGCTGCCCGATTTTCCGTAGAATTAGAGACCATATACTTAGTATTATTCTACGTTAGAGACTAGAAGTTGATAGTCTTGTTGTGACCATTATAGGTTGACACTTCTACGCACGCGATTCGGCTTAGCTTGTGGATATTAGCCAAAGGTATGTGAACTATCTCCTCTTCTAGCATGATTTCTTAAGATACAGAAAGTAAGGTCTACTCCTTAAATGATTCATTCCTTGGTTGTACTTGGATTGCCTAATATAGAATTTGTTCTATGAACTTCCTTGATTGTACTTTGAGGTGTAAATTGTAAGTTGTATAATCCATTGCCTTAGTGAAGTTGGATTCTTAAAAGTGAAAGTATTTTACTTAAAGTACATGTAGTCTTGAAAAGGAAGTGGTTTCCAAACCTTTTGGCTAGTGCCTTAGTTCCAAAACCTAAAGGTCATTATAATGACTTTAGGGGAGTCAAAGGAGTGATTTACTTAATTGTTTTAAGAGAGGAGAAATGACATGATTTAAGAGAAGTAACTTGTTTTAAAGGTGTGAGTTACTTGAGGTTTAAAAGTAGAAGAAACTTGTTTTCTAAATATTAAGAGACTTGAAGTATTTTGAAAGTTGAGAACTTGATTTGTAAGTATGTGATACTTGGTTTTAAAAGTATAAGTCTCTTGGTTATAAAAGGAATGAAATTGTCTAAAAACCATAAAGGGTTATAACGACTTTATGGGAAGTTGGTTATAACGGCTTTATGGAAGGTTTAGAAAGTTGTCTATTTTGATTAATGGGCATGAGTTTCCTTGATTGTGAAAAATTTAAAGTTACTTGATTTCAAGCTTTGAAATGAGTTTTCTAAGAGTGTAGTAACTTACTTTGAAAAATAGACACACCTTGATACTACGGGTGTTAGTATCTTGGGATTTTACATAAAAAGAGTCTTTTGAAAAGAATGTACGTACGTAGTACTTTGGCTTGTTAAATGAGAATTATTCTATTTGTGCCTTGATAAGTACTTTGGCTTGATTAATTGAGAATTATTCTAAAGTGTGCCTTGATAAGTACTTTGGCTTGATTAATTGAGAATTATTCTAAAGTGTGCCTTGATAAGTACTTTGGCTTGATTAATTGAGAATTATTCTAAAGTGTGCCTTGATAAGTACTTTGGCTTGATTAATTGAGAATTATTCTAAAGTGTGCCTTGATAAGTACTTTGGCTTGATTAATTGAGAATTATTCTAAGTGTGCCTTGATAAGTACTTTGGCTTGATTAATTGAGAATTATTCTAAGTGTGCCTTGATAAGTACTTTGGCTTGATTAATTGAGAATTATTCTAAGTGTGCCTTGCTAAGTACTTTGGCTTGTTTAATTAAGAATTGCCTATATGTGTTGGTGATAGCCTTTGAGTGCAAGTATTATGTTTTATTACGTTGTCGCGACTCTCGGTTGGAGGGCCGACTGTCTTGTTGTAAGTTACTTGGACGCACAAAGTGATGTGGGATTCCACGCATGCTTGCTATTTGTAGTACTTGGGTTAAATTCTGATTTTTATAAAAGACCGTAGTGCTTATGTGTTGTTTGTGGCCGATCGAGATAGGGTAAGAGTATAAGTGAGGGTAAACCCCAAGACGCTTATACCACCTTCTCCAGTAAGAGTATAAATGAGGTAAACCCCAAGACATTATACCCCGCTTGTTTTGTTTGATGGTCTCGAGATAGGGTAAGAGTATAAGTGAGGGTAAACCCCAAGACGTTATACCACCTTCTCCAGGTAAGAGTATAAATGAGGGTAAACCCCAAGACATTATACCTCGCTTACCACCGCTTCGCCTTCCTACTTGGCCCGCATGCTTTTAGGACACAGTGGGACTTGGTGTTCATGTATGCCTATTGGTGTTATATTATATCATGGCCGATGCGGTGATGAAGGATTCCACGCATGATTGATATTATGGGCGTAGACCCATGGTTATATTTTAGAAATGACTTGAGGCACGCGTCCCCGACTTGATATGATCGCTATGTATTATGTATCGTAGGTTGGCTATCATACATGTCTCCGCTTTGTTTAGATCTGTGATTTCATTACAAGATTTCATCGCTTCACATACTTGGTACATTCTTCGTCGAACTTCTTCGGCCGCGTTCACGCCGCAGTTTAGGTACACGCTTTGGTGATCGGCAGTGTAGGACCGCCGTAGTTTTGGATAGCTCCTGCTCGTGAGTTTATCTTTTGGTATAGTTCCTTCAAGATGTGCTTTGTATGCATGGGTACGGCGGGGCCTTGTCCCGTCATATTTCAGTAAAACTCTTAGAGGTCTGTATTCATATGTGGGATTGGACTCATGTTCAGTGTAGTGTATTTTATTATGTATGTTATATGGCAGCCTTGTCGGCTTTGCCCTTGCACGTACGTTGGTTAAAAAAAAAGGTGTTATTTAAATTCCGCAGTTTACTTGTGTTGTTAGGTAGAAGGGTGCCCAGGTAGGGCTCCAGTCACGGGCCCGGGGTTCGGGGCGTGACACATGGATTTTGTTACAGGGTTACCTCGTACTCAGAGGAAGTGTGATTCCATATGGGTTATTGTAGACAGGCTGACAAAATCAATCCACTTTCTTCCAGTCAGGACTACGTATTCGGCTGAGGATTATGCTAGATTGTATATCAGGGAGATTGTGAGACTGCACGGAGTCCCTATATCGATTATATTAGACAGAGGAGCCCAGTTTACGGCTAACTTCTGGAGTTCTTTCCAGAAGGGGTTAGGGACACATGTGAGTCTCAGTACTGCTGATGCGCGAAAAGATGCACACACTTTAACGCAAGTGCACGTTATCGTGACAAGTAATATAGTCCTGGTAAGATCGAATATCGTCCATAAGGATTAGGGTTCAAGTACCAACTATCTATCTTTTGGTATCTATTTGGTAAATTGATATTTGATTTTGTTATTTATAACTAAGAATTATAAAGACTAATTAACTATAAGTTTACTTCAGTTATGATGGGAATAGGGCTTCCATGTCTCCTCAACTATCCGCTTATGTTATTTATAATGCAACGAATTATGGTCTTCTTCTCTCGGAGCTAGCAGGTTTACGAAATCGTTTTATATTCCCGTTAAGGATATATAAACACTCAACCCCAGTATTGCACCTTACCTACCTTTCGGTGATAAGGATAACTCTATAGGAGGATTAAGAACAAAAACCTAGTTAACCGTCACGCACCATGCGCAAAATTAGGGTTTTTAAGCCTCTCATTAACGCTACATAAATAATTGAGGTATTTTTCATCCCCAATCCAAGAATGTCTACCCAACTTACAGCATATTCACAATCTCTCCTTTCGAAGTAAATTAGAAATCATATATTGATAATTAATTGTCAATTAATTACCAAGCATTCAAAGCAATTATTGGATAAATCTCTCAAAGAAGAATAATAACCATAAACATGCATTAATTCATAACATAAGTTTCTAGTGAATCAACATGGAAAGCCCTATAAGAGAATTAGTTCCTAGCCATTGACATGACAAGAACTAATTCAAAGTTCATCATACAAAAACTGAAATAAAAGAAAAGAAAAGGAAAAGAAAGTACTAAATTATGGTCTCCAATCTCCAAGAAGGAATCCTTGTGTTGTGCAAGAAGGGGAACCTTAAAATCGCCTAGGGTTCTCCTTTTATAGTCGAAACCGCCTTAACTTTTCCTCGCAGTTCGCCCGTAAAATCGCCAAAACCTCGATTTTCGCGTCGGCCGCGGCCTGTTCGCAGCCATGGCCGGAACTTCGTGGCACTGGTGATTTGGCGCCATGCCCCGATCTCTGGCTGCGAGCGGCGGTGCTGCAACTTCTGCAGCCTCTCTGATGATTAGGCGTTGCGGCCCTGCACCTGTTGACATGAGGCGCCGCTGCGCTGGGACTTCTGCAGCCTCTTTGGATATTGGGCGCCGCGGCGCTAGTCTGGGTTTTTTTGCCTCATTCGCCACTTTCTCTGTTTTTAGCTTTGAAACCTCCTCTTTTGCCCTCTTTTAGCTCTTTTCCGTCATTTGGCCATTTTAACCACTTTGACTCAAAAGAAAGAAAATCTATCCTAATACGACACTTATTTGTACAAAAAGGGACAAAAGACTAACTAAAACTGACTCAAAAAGTGTATATAAAATACACCGATCAAATACCCCCAAACTTAACCTTTGCTCGCCCTCGAGCAAAGATAGAAAGAAAGAAAATAAAGACTCAATGAAACGAAAATAAAAGACTCACTGACATTGATCACTTTTGCTGCATTTAATGTTATCTAGAAAAACATGAAGGTTAGCAGAATAATATGCAGGAACATGTAGCATGAAATTTTTCAGCACACTAAACACATTAAACTAGATATTATGCAAACTCATATTTATCATGCTTAATGGAAGTCAATATACTGAATCATGCATGAAAATTTAAAAATCTTATGGCATGCTTACTTGCTATTCTCCACTAATTCTGGATATGCATAAAAAAGATCTTCAGGATTTTAAGGGTTGTAATGTAGGCTTGGGTATAGGTAGGTAAAAATAGGCATTTAGGCTCATTCTGTGTACCATAAGATCTTTAGTTTTTCAGTATTTCCCTTTTCTTTTTTGTTCTTTCCTTCACTTCAATTCTATCTTTTCCCTCTTTGTTTTGGGAGAGTGAAGTGTATAATAATGACAAGCACCCCCAAACTTAGGCTTTTGCCTATTTCTTATTACTTTTTTTTATTGGGGTGCAACAGGCTTATTCACTCTTTTTGTCTCTTTTTTAACACACAATGTATTCCACTATTTCATATTTTTACTTATGGCACAATTTGTGGGAATATAGGGTGTCAAAGAAGAAGTTTCAATGTTTAGGCTCAATGGGGCTGACTAGGGATATTTTTAAAGTCCAGGATAGAAAAGAATGGTAAGAATTGGCTATCAAAGAAATGCCTGAGTCATCTCCCTAACATGCATATCCTAACTATTTCGCCTCAAATAACAAGCAGTTATAACACATAGGTTTTGATTATTTAGCATGCATAATTCAAGCAAGAAACTCCAAATAGACAGATTCTGTGAGTTTTTGGCATATCTAACCTAGGTGTTTAGATAGTTGCTTCTTTTCCGTTACATTATTCCACCTTACTTCACTAGGTGTTTCTAGCAACTACAACATACATGATCTTTGACAGGCAATTGTGACTCAAAAAAGGAAAAAAAAATTTGGTAACTCAAAATATACATAAAAAAAACAATCAAAAACACAAATAAAACACCCCCCCAAACTTAAATCACACATTGTCCCCAGTGTGTGTAGACTCAAAGAAAATAAAAGAAATAAGACACTTACAGATTTGGCTAAAATGGTGGTGGTGGCGGAGGATAATGCATCGACCATTGGTTGAACAGGGAACTCATCTCGTCAAACTGCTGGTGCAACTGTTGTTGCTCCTGCCTCAATTCTTGTTGCCCTTTGTCGCAACTCATGTTGTCCCTGTCTCAACTCATTTTGTCCTTGTATCATTGTGTCGAAATGTTGCATCATCATTCTCTGGTTCTGGAGCACTTGCTCCATCATAGGCACTGGAGGTTCTGCTTCTGTGGTTGGCGGGTGGCTAGGTCCTGCCGCATATTGAGCCCCTATTTCAGGCTCATCCTCGTTCATTGCGGCCTATCTTTGCCGCCGCCGCCGGTTGTGCTCTTCTTCCGCCGGGGCTTGGAGTCCGGGAAAGAGTGCACTATCCCATGGACACAGCGCTGGTTTCTCTCATTAGTATCGATTGGGTAGGATTGGGACCCATTCATGTTGCACAAATCGTGATAATCGAGCCATGTCCCAATCCACCCGCTGTCACCAACTCTGATTTCTCAATGCTCGCACTATTTCTTTCCCCACATCAATCGCCATCCCCTCATAATTCCATATATCGGTTTGATCCTATCTTCCGCACTCGTGAAGTGCGTGGATGGAATCACGCGGCCGACGAAATATAGCCAACCTCGTCGCTTTGTTGAACTGCACCGCCACCCTCTTGACCCATTTCTTGCAATGTCAAATGTAGCCCCAGGGTAGCTCACTGTGTCTGCGACGGCATTCCAGTCGATGTTGGAGGTGCTTCTAGACCATGTTCTAAAGTGGTTCCAATCATTACTTTCTTCAACATCAACCGTCTTCAATTGTGTATTTATATCTTCTGTTGTCACAGGCACATAATTTCCCCTTACAAAGCATCCCCTTTCCACCTTCTCCGGAAAGTTGGCATAGAATTCACGCACCATTGTTGTGTTCACTGGTGCTATCTTCTCCGGATTTACAAACCTCCTCCACCCCCTCAACTCAATCATTGCCCGAATGGGCTCATAAACATCCTCTTCCCCAAATGACTCCCTCTGATAGTCCATTCCCCTTTCAGGGATTAAAGGGCCTAGTACTAAGCTTTTTGTATCTTTGGAAGGCTTCGTAGCTCACAAACCTAGTATCATCGTAATGTGGGGCTGAGGTGGATGTGGAGACTCTTATTTTCCTGTCAGACATGGTTAACTTACTTTGTACAGCTTACAACTTATTAGCACAAGTGTTCCTCAACACAATCAACACTCTAGCAGCTAAAACACACACACCCCCAAACTTCAACTCTACTACCCAATACCCACACTCTCCTTGTCTACTCCTTCTCCAAACTTCACAATCAATTTTTCAGCACCCAAACTACTTCACAATGCAACACTTCTCCAACTACTACCTCCTTTGACTACTAACAACTTTCAAGAAAAGGTGAAGATTACCTTTTTGATGGGGTTCTCCACGATGTTCTTGCTTCTAATGTTGATTTGAGGCTATGGAATGGAGCTTTGTTGTTTGAGATGGCTAAGGGTTTTAGGAATTTAAGAGTTTTGGTTGTGGTTGGGTTTGATTTGTGGAGGATTTGTGGGTAATTTGTGGATTTTCGTGGGTTTTGTGAGAAGAAGGGTTAGGTTTTGGTTTTGAAATTGGGGCAAATTTGATTTCTGGGCGGTTTTAAGTTTCTGGATTTCCGCTTAGGCGACGCTGCCGCAGCGCGCGACGCCAATGTTCTCGCAGACGGGATTTTCGCGACGCGCCTGTTACGAAGCCGCGCGCTTTAGACTTGGCATTTTTCTGGATTTCGCGCGCTCGCACAGCGCGCGGCGCTAAACTCAGCGCCTCTTGATTCTTTTGGCACCGCGGCCCTCTGGCGCCGTGGCTTAACCCATTTTTTCTCGAAATCCCTGCTTCTTTTCGCCGCTTGATTAATTGCTTTGTACACAAAGACAAACACTACCTCCGTGAGACCATTCTTAATAAAAACTACTATATTAAAATAAAATAAATCAAAATAATTTGGGTTGCCTCCCAAGTAGCGCTGTCTTTAACGTCTTTTAGTCGGACGCAAGTTCCTTAGTTTTAATAACCGTGGGGTGGATCAACCCCCCAACTAATCAATTTCCTCCACATTTTGCGTTTTCTTTTTCTTCTTTTCCTCTTAGCATTATCAGTAAGGGGGAGTTCAGGAACACATACTTGCGTCAGTGGGGGTTTGGCAAACCATGCCTGCTTTCGTGGGCTCATCTCCCTTTGGTTGACTTGTAATGGCTCACAGGGGGGCTTGATGGTGCTGATTTCAAAGCACCTGCTTATGGTTGGTGGCTCGATGACATGTTTAAAAACTTTAAATACCATTTTTTCCTTCTCCACCCTTAATGTTAGCTCTCCCCTTTCTACATCAATCAAAGCTCTCCCTGTTGCTAGGAATGGTCTCCCCAATATGATAAGGATTTCCGCATCTTCTTCCATGTCAAGAATGAGGAAGTCTGCAGGAAAGAAGAATTTTCCTACTTTAACAATCACATCCTCAATCTTCCCTCTTGGATGAACCACTGTCTTATCGGCCAGCTGCAGGCTCACTGTGGTCGGTTTGGCCTCACCTAACTCCAATCGTTTAAATACTGATAAGGGCATCAGATTTATACTTGCCCCTAAATCACAAAGTGCTCTGTTGCAAGTCACCCTTCCCACTGTGCAAGGTAGTGTAAAGCTTCCTGGATCCTTTAGTTTTGGTGGCAACTTCTTCTGCAATATAGCACTACACTCCTCCGTTAGTGCTACTATCTCATACTCCGCCAACTTCTTCTTTTTCCCCAATATTTCCTTCATGAACTTGAAATAGGAAGGCATCTGCTCCAAAGCCTCTATAAAAGGTATGTTGATATGCAGCTTCCTGAATATCTCCAAGAATTTGGAGAATTGTTTATCAACCGCCTTCCGCTGTAATCTCTGGGGGAAAGGGATATTTTCTGTATACTCCTTCTCTGGAGTTTTCTCTACTACTGGGCTAGGTTCAACCACCTTCTCTTTTTCTATATCTGCCCTTTTTCTCAACTACTAGCTGAAGAGACTGTTGTTCCAACTGTCTTCCACTTCTCAATTGTACTGCTTGACACTGCTCCCTCGGATTTAACTCTGTGTTGCTTGGCAGTGTACCATGTGGCCTGTTGTTTGCCTGCTTTGCTAGCTGACCCACTTGTGTTTCCAAGTTCCTGAACGAGGATCTAGCTTCATGAATCGAAGTTCAGGCGTTGCGCGTCTTTATCGCCTTCAGCTCGTCGCTTTTTCTTTGAACCGTGCATTGAATCGCCGAGGATCCGGGCCCGAGTAAAGCGGTCGCTGATTTTGGTTATGTTGGGTTTGATACTGGCCCCTGTATTGATTCTGCTGCCCCTGGTCTCCTCTCCATGAGAAATTTGGGTGATTTCTCCACCGGATTATAAGTGTTGGAGTATGGATTGTTCGTGGCCTCGATAATTACCACGGCGACACTGCATCGCTCCATTGGTATATTATTGGGGTCAGCTGAAGGACACCTATAGAATGTATGTGGGCCACCACATATTTCACAACTTTTAGGCATCTGGACCGCATTCACTGACACTGTATGTTGCTGCAACTGTTTCGCCAAGAGGGCCACTTGGGCATTCAAGGCAGCAATAGCATCTATCTCGTGAACTCCCACTGTTCACCTCCCACTTGTCGACCTCTCTTCTGTGACATGGTTGTTGGTGGCCATATCTTCTAATAACTCGTGAGCGTCGTGGGTTGTTTTCCTCATGAATGCTCCACCTGCTGCTGCATCTATAATGGTTCTGGTTGTACTGCTTAGCCCGTTATAGAAGATGTGGACCAAGTTCCACAACTCAATGCAATGGTGTGGGCATTTTCTCTGCAAGTCTTTGAACCTTTCCCAAGCTTCATATAAGGACTCTCCATCTGCTTGGTAGAAGTTGTTCAACTCCCCTCTCAATTTTGCTGCTTTTCATGGGGGAAAGAACTTGGCTAGGAATTTATGTGGCTGCTCGTGCCATGTAAAAATCGAATCGGCCGGCAGGAAATTCAACCATACTTTTGCTCTATCCCTGAGTGAGAAGGGAAAGAGCCTCAATCTGACGGCATCATCAGTAACGCCGTTATATCTGAAAGTTGCACATAGCTCCAAGAAATTAGCTATGTGCATATGTGGATCCTCCGATGGCAGCCCTCCAAATTGCACTGTGTGTTGTACCATGCTCAGAATCGTCGGTTTTATCTCGAAGTTGTTTGCTCCTATGGCAGGGAGCCTAATACATGTCTGTGCTCCATTCACTCTAGGCAGCACATAGTCTCCCAAGCTTCTTTCTGCCTGGACTTGAACTCTTTCCTCGACATCCATAGGTACTTGTCGAGGTATTCCTGGATTAGGTTGATTTTCACCTAACCCTTCTCTCATCATGTTGTTGTTCTGTACGTCGTCCATCTCTATCAAGGTTGCAATCCGCTGATTCTTTCTGTTCTGTTTACAGGTTTTCTCAATCTCTGGATTGAAGGGAACAAGAGTGTCTGCCCCTCTTCTCCTTCGCATAAACTGATTTCCTAAAATAGATCAAAAACAGACAACAAATCACGGCACCCTGATTTTTGAAATAAAAAAAAACGTGAAAATTAAAAAAAAAAAAAACAAATTAGAAATTAAAAATAGATAAATTTGATATTGAACTATGCCTAATCCCCGGCAACAGCGCCAAAAACTTGATGCGCGAAAAGATGCACACACTTTAACGCAAGTGCACGTTATCGTGACAATTAATATAGTCCTGGTAAGATCGAATATCGTCCACAAGGATTAGGGTTCAAGTACCAACTATCTATCTTTTGGTATCTATTTGGTAAATTGATATTTGATTTTGTTGTTTATAACTAAGAATTATAAAGACTAATTAACTATAAGTTTACTTCAATTGTGATGGGAATAGGGCTTCCATGTCTCCTCAACTATCCGCTTATGTTATTTATAATGCAACGAATTATGGTCTTCTTCTCTCGGAGCTAGCAGGTTTACGAAATCGTTTTATATTCCCGTTAAGGATATATAAACACTCAACCCCAGTATTGCACCTTACATACCTTTCGGTGATAAGGATAACTCTATAGGAGGATTAAGAACAAAAACCTAGTTAACCGTCACGCACCATGCACAAAATTAGGGTTTTTAAGCCTCTCATTAACGCTACATAAATAATTGAGGTATTTTCATCCCCAATTCAAGAATGTCTACCCAACTTACAGCATATTCACAATCTCTCCTTTCGAAGTAAATTAGAAATCATATAGTGATAATTAATTGTCAATTAATTACCAAGCATTCAAAGCAATTATTGGATAAATCTCTCAAAGAAGAATAATAACCATAAACATGCATTAATTCATAACATAAGTTTCTAGTGAATCAACATGGAAAGCCCTATAAGAAAATTAGTTCCTAGCCATTGACATGACAAGAACTAATTCAAAGTTCATCATACAAAAACTGAAATAAAAGAAAAGAAAAGGAAAATAAAGTACTAAATTATGGTCTCCAATCTCCAAGAAGGAATCCTTGTGTTGTGCAAGAAGGGGAACCTTAAAATCTGCCTAGGGTTCTCCTTTTATAGGCTGAAAATCGCCCTTAACTTTTCCTGCAGCTCGCCCGTAAAATCGTCAAACCTCGATTTTCCGCGTCGGCCAGCGACCTGCTCGGCGCTGCGCCGGAACTTCTGTGGCACTTCGGGTGATTTGGCATCGCGGCCCTGATCTCTGTTGTCTGAGGGCGCCGCGGCGCTACAACTTCTGTAGCCTTTCTGATGATTAGGCACCGCGGCCCTGCACCTGTTGACATGAGGCGCCGCGGCGCTGGGACTTCTGCAGCCTCTTTGGTTATTGGGCGTCGCGGCGCTGGTCTGGGTTTTTGCCTCGTTCGCCACTTTCTCTGTTTTTAGCTTTGGAACCTCCTCTTTTGCCCTCTTTTAGCTCCTTTTCCGCCATTTGGCCATTTTAACCACTTTGACTCAAAAGAAAGAAAATCTATCCTAATACGACACTTATTTGTACAAAAAGGGACAAAAGACTAACTAAAACTGACTCAAAAAGTGTATATAAAATACACCGATCAACTGCGTTTCATCCTCAGACCGACGGACAGGCAGAGCATACTATCCAGACACTTGAGGATATGTTGCGGGCCTGTGTTATTGATTTCAGGGGTAGCTGGGAGGATTATTTTCCTCTTGTAGAGTTTGCTTATAACAACAGCTACCATTATAGCATCCAGATGGCGCCATATGAGGCTTTATATGGGCGAAAGTGTAGGTCGCCGATTGGTTGGTTCGACGTGGGCGAGGTTCAGTTGGTTGACCCAGACTTGATTCGGCAGGCTGTGGATAAGGTGAAGCTTATCCAGAGAGATAGCGGCTCGTAGTCGGCAGAAGTCTTATGCAGATAATCGGCGTCGACATTTGGAGTTTCAGGTAGACGATTGGGTCTTCTTGAAGGTATCACCCATGAAGGGTGTGATGAGATTCGAAAAGAAGGGGAAACTTAGCCCAAGGTACATTAGGCCTTACCAGATCATCCGTAGAGTAGGCAAGGTTGCCTATGAGTTGGATCTGCCAACAGATTTAGAGGCAGTACATCAGGTCTTCCATGTTTCGATGTTACGGAAGTGTATCGGAGATCCATCGAGAGTTTTCCCAGCTAGCGAGGTCCAGGTGACAGAGGGTTTATCGTATGAGGAGAGTCCCATAGCGATACTCGATCGCTGTGTCGGCGATCATGACGAAGGATGTGGCTTCCGTCAAAGTCTTGTGGCAAAATGATAATAGGGAGGAGATGACTTGGGAAGCGGAGGAGGACATGTTGAGGAAGTATCATCACTTATTCTCTACACCTTCAGGTAATTCATTTCCCTTACTTGTCAAGTTTTAATTGAAGTATTTTGCTTAAGTGTTATTATGTGGCCACATGTGACATTATTGGTATGTAGGGGTTGAAAAAGGAGACTATGTCGCTATTTATAAGATTGACTCCGAAAGAACATTCGGGGACGAATGTTTCTAAGGGGGGAAGAATGTTACACCCCGTAATTCCAGGACATGTTTATAAGAACGTACGTAAGAACTCAAAAATGTTAAGATTATAGACTAGTAAAATTTATCGGAATTATAGAATTGTCGGAAAATGAAATATTGCGACGAATGGGAGGGCGACACGTGTCACCCCCCTTTGTTGGTCATGGTCAAATGGACCATGGGTGTTATGGTCATTTGACCCAAGTTAAGATGACCAAGTCTTGCTAGGGCTAGAGCTTGATAATATTGACTAAGTCAAAAGGGCCACTTGGCTAGATTTTTAAGTGGATTGGATCCAAGCCACCCAATTGTTCTCATCTTGACCCTTCATGTTGTTATTTAAACATACTAGTAGCAAGACTAGTTCCCACACTTAGAAAATTTTCAAGAAAACTTTGAAGAACACAAGGGAGCTCTCGGGTTAGTGTTCCAAGAAGAAGAACATTTTTTGTTTGTTGTCCTATAATCTCCATACTTTAAACCAAGGTTCCTAAGAGTATTGTGAGGGTATCTCAATAGAAAGATCCCGAAAAAGTGTCGTTTTCGTATTATTCGCAAGGTGAAAACCTAAGTCACTTTCCTAAGTTTGGTTTGGAAATTGAAGGAAAGTTGTTTGTGATCTTCTAAGGGCTTCAAGTGGCGGATTGGAGCGTCAAGGAGAGGCTCTAAGTTGCTAGGGAGCGACTTCGGATCTTGAAGTTGGATTAAGGCTCGTTAAGGTAACAATCTTATTCTCTTAAGTGTTATAAGATTACATATTGTGGTAGCCTTACATTTTAACTAGCATGAAGTATATGTATTAAAGATTGATAAGTGTTATGGATATTGGAAGCCTAAATCCGAAATGACATTACTAGCCATTTGAAATTGAAATACAATTTGGTCGATAATTAGAATCGTCGCATGTTACCTACTTGAAGATTGTAGTAGTTATAATCGATTGCGGCTTGATAACATGTTATACTAAACAACTTGGTTTGAAAAGGAAATTGGAAAGAAGACTTTGTGTTGTTGTACCTCAAATTGCCGAAAATGACATTGTATGTTGGACTAGTTTGATATCAATTGAGGGCGGAATTTTACACGTCTTGTTAGGCGTGTAATCCCCTATTGTTAACTACATTGTTGAGCCTTAAATGTGGTGTGTTTGGTTATTGAATTCGGGCCTTGAAAAAGGTGGAAAAGTATGTAGAAACAAAGGAAGTTCTGTCCGATTTTCCGTAGAATTTAGTGACTTTACACTTAGAATATTCTACGTTGAAGCTAGAAGTTAATAGACGTATTATGGTCATTATAGGTTGACATACTACGTACGACATATTGGACTTAGCAAGTGGATTGAACCGAAGAGGTATGTGGAACTTTTTTATCTCTTGAGCATGAGTAGTTGTAAATATATAGTACGGTAGACGTACGAGATTTTGACGAATCCAGTTTCATTTGATATCCTTGACTTGTTTTAAGAATGTCCAAGTTGGTTGAGTTAGGAAATTAACTCACTTGTTTAAAAAGATTAAGGATATCTTAGTTTCTAAAAGTTAAGAGACTTGAAAGTATATGATACTTGTTTTGTTTTAAAAGTATAAGTCTCTTGGATACAAAGAAGAATGTAATTGCCTAAAGTATAAAGTTAGTATAACGACTTTATGGGAAGTTGGTTATAATAGCTTTATGGAAAGATGAAAGAGTGGTTTACTCTAGTAATGTAAATAACGATAAATGACTTGAAATAACGATAAATGACTTGAAATAACGAAAGCCAAATTGATTTGAAGGCATCAATTACTTAAGGTTTTAAGGAAAGAAGTCACTTGATTTAGAAGCCTATAAATGTTTCTAAAAAGTATTGTGACTTGTCTTGAAAAGTAAATATGGCTTGATACTACGGTTATTAGTATCTTGGAGTTTTATTTGAAAAAGAGTCATTTTAAAATAATAGAAGTGCGTAGTACTTTGGGTTAAATTCCCGGATTTTATAATGACATGTTAGTGCCTTAAGTAAACTAAAATGAGAGTGTATATAAATAAAGCCAATAAGAAGTTAGGGGATTTCTTAACTTGCTTATGTTATGATAAGCCGGTAGTGTTTATGTTATGTATGATAAGCCGGTAGTGCTTATGTTATGTATGATAGTCGGTTGTGCTAGGTTACGTTGTTCTTACGGGGTAAAGCCCCGGGCTACTACTTATTCCATGGATTTGCTACCCATGATGCGAGTGCGGCGTTTGTACTCATTGCGGGCCCACCGGGCCCAAGCGGGTGAAATAGTCCTGTGCGGGTGAAATAGTCCCATGCGGAGCAAATCGCTCCATTGTGGGTCCACAGGACCTATGCGGGTGAAATAGTCCCAGGAGTAGGATTGCTTAATGATACTACGGGCGGGTGACCCTACTTTGATCATGAGCCTCCTATTTTTATGTAGTAAAGTATACCCTTGTTTACTCTCATTGTTAGTAAGGCACAGTGTACTGTTATTTGAGTTATCATACATGTCTCCAGCTTATTCTTAGACTTTATGATTTCATTTCAGTACTTTCAGTTTTACATACTTGGTACATCTGTTATCGACCCCTTTCTCTGGGCTGCGTTCATGCCGCAGGTAGGGGTAAGCAGGTGGTGGATCCTCATTCTTAGGATCACTGATTAGTCGTCAGAAGCTCAATTTCTCCGGAGGCTTGTCTTTTGGTACGGTTTTCCCTGATGTTGTAGATATTATGTACATTCAGGGGTATGGCGGGGCCCTGTCCCATCACAGTTGTTATTCTTAGAGGTCTGTAGTCATATACTGTGGATTGGGTTGTAAGAACAAAGATGTAACGGTTTTTATTTTGGGTTATGTATATTTCCCGGAAGGTGACCTTATCGGCTAGCCTGTTGATATTTACTGTTTAAGTATTTATGAGTTTTATATGTTCCGCTACTATTCTCTGATGTATACCTGTAAGGGGTGCCCAGGTAGGGCACCAGTCGCGGGCCCGGGGTCGGGTCGTGACACCTTTGGCAAGCCATTTGGGGCATCACTCTCTTTATAATATATCTCATATATTAGTAGTATTTCTCTGAAAAATATGAGTTTTAATTATTATAGTATGAGTAGCTAAATGATTAGTGTATAAATATGCATATGTTATAACAATTACATGTGTATTTTAGTTGTTATTGTATAATATTTGTTCTATATTTATACGTAATTTTGTATTTCATATGTTAGCCACAAATAACTATTTTTCTATAGTAATGGAATAATTAAGCATGATTTAACATGGTTAGTATGTGTATTGCTTGATGTCTAGGCCATAATATAAATTACACTCATCCAATTTATGTGACACTAATGTTTTTGGACAAATTTTGGTTGAGTTTTGATTGAGTCCAAATTCAATTAAGATTACACAACAATTCTGTCCAAATTTTGGTTGAGGTTTGATCCATTACATATTTTTGTATTTGGCCCATATCTCAAGCTATACAAATCCTATTGATCCAATTCCAGTTGCATTGGTTAGATAACTCGTGTATCTACAACTCTTATCAAGGCCCAAACTGCTGTAAACATTGGATTCTTGAGTCAGATTGACGATCAAAGTGTTCATCTTGACAATGATCCGGATTTCAAACTCCACAGAACACAATTTGGCATATAATTCAATATAATTGACACAAAAATCCAATTGATTTACCACCAACTGGAAAGTGTAGATAAGATCTACTGCTACAACTTTGAAAAGTTTGAAGATTATTGAATTTGTGCAAGCGGAGCTTTGAATCATGTAAACTCATCATAACAATCTTCCAAAGTTGTCAGTGTTCATTTAACCAAGGATCAGTAAATTGACTATAACTATCACATGACAAATCCAATGGAAGCGATTCAAACTGATATGGAAAGATACCTAAACTTTCCACAATTGATATGAAGGAAGAAATTCAAGATTTCATTAGAAAGCTTGTCCAATTTAGCAACTAATGAGTGGGCTCAATATTGTCCACAATAATGCAAGTCTTCTCATTTTTGGTGCCTATATAAAGGGGCATTTGACAATCCATTTGGGGAATCACTCTCTTTGTAATATATCTCATATATTAGTAGTATTTCTCTGAAAAATATGAGTTTTAATTATTATAGTATGAGTAGCTAAATGAATAGTGTGTAAATATGCATATGTCATAACAATTCCATGTGTATTTTAGTTGTTATTGTATAATATTTGTTCTATATTTATACGTAATTTTGTATTTCATATGTTAGTCACAAATAACTATTTTTCTATAGTAATGTAATATTTAAGCATGATTTAACATTGTTAGTATGTGTATTGTTTGATGTCTAGGCCATAATATAAATTACACTCGTCCAATCTATGTGACACTAATGTTTTTGGACACTCAAGATAATGTACTAAAGATATAAGTGGGTATATAAAACCAACTTTGCAATTTGAAAGTCGAATTAAGATAACACAACAATTTTGTCCAAATTTTGGTTGAGTTTTGATCCATTACATATTTTTGTATTTGGCCCATATCTCAAGCTATACAAATCCTATTGATCCAATTCCAGTTGCATTGGTTAGATAAATCATGTATCTACAACTCTTATCAAGGCCCAAACAGCTGTAAACATTGGATTCTTGAGTCAGATTGACGATAAAAGTGTTCATCATGACAATGCTCCGGATTTCAGACTCCACATGACACAATTTGGCATTTAATTCACACAAAAATCCAATGGATCTACCACCAACTGGAAAGTGTAGATAAGATCTACTTCTACGACTTTGAAAAGTTTGAAGATCATTGAATGCGTTAAAGTGGAGCTTTGAATCGTGTAAACTCATCATAACAATCTGCTCAAGTTGTCAATGTTCATTTAACCAAGGAGCAGTAAATTGACTATAACTTTCACATGAAAAATCAAATGGAAGAGATTTAAACTTACCTGGAAAGGTACCTCAACGTCCCACAATTGATATGAAGGAAGAATTTCAAAATTTCAATAGGAAGCTTGTCCAATTTAGCAAATAATGAGTGGGCTCAAAATTCTCCACAATAATGCAAGTCTTCTCAACTTTGGAGTCTATATAAAGGGGCCTTTGGCAAGACATTTGGGGCGTCACTCTATTTTGTAATATATCTCATATATTAGTAGTATTTCCCTGAAAAATATTAGTTTTAATTATTATCGTATGAGTAGCTAAATGATTAGTGTGTAAATATGCATATGTTATAACAATTCTATGTGTATTTTAGTTGTTATGCATAGTATTTGTTGTATATTTATATATAATTTTGTATTTCATAGGTTAGCCACAAATATCTATTTTTCTATAGTAATGGAATATTTAAGCATGATTTAACATGGTTAGTATGTGTATTACTTGATGTCTAGTCCATAATATAAATTACACTCATCCAATTTATGTGACACTAATGTTTTTGGACACTCAAGACAATGTACTAAAGATATAAGTGGGTATATAAAACCAACTTTGCAATTTGAAAGTCCAATTAATATTACACAACAATTCTGTCCAAATTTTGGTTGAGTTTTGATCCATTACATATTTTTGTATTTGGCCCATACCTCAAGCTATACAAATCATATTGATCCAATTACAATTGCATTGGTTAGATAACTCATGTATCTACAACTCCTATCAAGGCCCAAACTGCTGTAAACATTGAATTCTAGAGTCAGATTGACGATCAAAGTGTTCATCATGACAAAGCTCCGGATTTCAAACTCCACATGACACAATTTGGCATTTAATTCACACAAAAATCCAATGGATCTACAACCAACTGGAAAATGTAGATAAGATCTACTGCTACAACTTTGAAAAGTTTGAAGATCATTGAATGTGTGCAAGTGGAGCTTTGAATCGTGTAAACTCATCATATTAATCTGTCAAAGTTGTCAATGTACATTTAACCAAAGGAGCAGTAAATTGACTATAACTTTCACATGAAAAATCAAATGGAAGAGATTTAAACTTACCTGGAAAGGTACCTCAACGTCCCACAATTGATATGAAGGAAGAATGTCAAAATTTCAATAGGAAGCTTGTCCAATTTAGCAATTAATGAGTGGGCTCAAAATTCTCCACAATAATGCAAGTCTTCTCAACTTTGGAGCCTATATAAAGGGGCCTTTGGCAAGACATTTGGGGCGTCACTCTCTTTTGTAATATATCTCATATATTAGTAGTATTTCCCTGAATAATATTAGTTTTAATTATTATAGTATAAGTAGCTAAATGATTAGTGTGTAAATATTCATATGTCATAACAATTCCATGTGTATTTTAGTTGTTATTGTATAATATTTGTTCTATATTTATACGTAATTTTGTATTTCATATGTTAGACACAAATAACTATTTTTCTATAGTAATGGAATATTTAAGCATGATTTAACATGGTTAGTATGTGTATTGCTTGATGTCTAGTCCATAATATAAATTACACTCATCCAATTTATGTGACACTAATGTTTTTGGACACTCAAGACAATGTACTAAAGATATAAGTGAGTATATAAAACCAACTTTGTAATTTGAAAGTCCAATTAATATTACACAACAATTCTGTCCAAATTTTGGTTGAGTTTTGATCCATTACATATTTTTGTATTTGGCCCATACCTCAAGCTATTCAAATCCTATTGATCCTATTACAATTGCATTGGTTAGATAACTCATGTATCTACAACTCCTATCAAGGCCCAAACTGCTGTAAACAATGAATTCTAGAGTCAGATTGACGATCAAAGTGTTCATCATGACAAAGCTCCGGATTTCAAACTCCACATGACACAATTTGGCATTTAATTCACACAAAAATCCAATGGATCTACAACCAACTGGAAAGTGTAGATAAGATCTACTGCTACAACTTTGAAAAGTTTGAAGATCACTGAATGTGTGCAAGTGGAGCTTTGAATCGTGTAAACTCATCATATTAATCTGTCAAAGTTGTCAATGTACATTTAACCAAGGAGCAGTAAATTGACTATAACTTTCACATGAAAAAACCAATTGAAGAGATTCAAACTGAATGGAAAGCTACCTCGACGCCCCACAATTGATATGAAGGAAGAAATTCAAGATTTCAATAGGAAGTTTGTCCAATTTAGCAATTAATGAGTGGGTTCAAAATTGTCCACAATAATGCAAGTCTTCTCAACTTTGGAGCCTATATAAAATGGCATTTGGCAAGCCATTTGGGGCATCACTCTCTTTATAATATATCTCATATATTAGTAGTATTTCTCTGAAAAATATGAGTTTTAATTATTATAGTATGAGTAGCTAAATGATTAGTGTGTAAATATGCATATGTTATAACAATTACATATGTATTTTAGTTGTTATTGTATAATATTTGTTCTATATTTATACGTAATTTTGTATTTCATATGTTAGCCACAAATAACTATTTTTCTATAGTAATGGAATATTTAAGCATGATTTAACATGGTTAGTATGTGTATTGCTTGATGTCTAGGCCATAATATAAATTACACTCATCCAATTTATGTGACACTAATGTTTTTGGACACTCAAGACAATGTACTAAAGATATAAGTGGGTATATAAAACAGGTCAAGGTAGAGCACCAGAGGCCTGGTGGGTTGTTACAGGCTATAGAGATTCCGACATGGAAGTGGGAGGTGATCAACATGGACTTCATTACAGGATTACCTCGCACTCAGAGGAAGCATGATTCTATCTGGGTTATCGTCTGGTGTGAAATCAGCCCACTTTCTTCCGTCGGGACGACTTTTCGCCGAGGATTACGCCGACTTTACATCCGAGAGATCGTGAGACTACATGGGTCCCTATTTCCATTATATCGACAGGAGCTCGGTTCTGGCTAACTTCCGGAGGTCTTTCCGAAGGATTAAGGGCGTAGGTGAGCCTCGATCGCATTCCATCCCTGCATCGACGGACAGCGGAGCGTCTCGTCGGACAACGAGGATATCTTTGCGAGCCTGTGTTATTGACTTCAGAGGTAGCTGGGAGGATCATTTGCCGCTGGTAGAGTTTGCGTATAACAACAGCTACCACTCCAGTATCCAGATGAGTCCTTACGAGGCCTTATATGGGAGGAAGTGCAGGTCACCGATAGGCTGGTTTGATGTGGGTGAGGTACAGTTAGTCGGTCCAGACTTGGTTCAGCAGGCAGTGGATAAGGTGAAGCTTATCCAGGAGCGGTTATTGATAGCTCAGAGTCGACAGAAGTCGTATGCAGATCATCGGCGTCGACATTTGGAGTTTGAGGTTGTTGATTGGGTTTTTCTGAAGGTATCACCCATGAAGGGTGTGATGAGGTTTGGCAAGAAAGGGAAGCTCAGCCCAAGGTACTGTTGACACCCAATTTTGACCCTCCCGTCCAGTCATTAACTATAAAATTATACTAATTTTGCAAAATAATTTCTTATAATTTTTTATAATAAAATGCAACAAATAAAACATTAATACATGCATAAATAAGCAATTTAATAATGGCACCACGTATTACGTAGAAAATTAAACACTTAGAGTCTCGCGCCCGCATTTATTAAATTTAAGCCCTGTCATAGTTCTTAAATGATAATAAAATAAATAAATACATAAATAAATAATTTGACAATGACGTCATGTTAAATAGCATAGTCGCATTTATTGATACGCAAAGCAATTTCATAATTATTGTAGCGCCTAAAGTCATATTAAGATAATGCAATCTTAGATTAAATAATAATAAAATACGCATAATAAATAAGTTTTAATAACAACATCGCATTATAAAAATTAAGAACTAATTAAATAGCACGCCCGTATTTATTTTTAATCTCAAACTTAGATTAATAAAGCACCTAAAATAATTTAATCACAAATTATTAATTTAATTTACCACTAATTAATTAATAATACACTTAAACTAATACCTAAAATTAACTCCTAAAACTAATAACCCACTTAATTTAAACCTTTAAAAACGCAGCCCACAACCCCATTACTTTAATGACAAATTTCACTTCACTTCAAATTTCCCACACCCGCAAGCCCACACGCCCCTGGCCCTTTTATCCTTTCCCCCTCTCAGCCCAGAACAATCCTCTCCAACATCAGACCTAAAACACACCATCGCCGCATACACCTCGTCCCCTTCACCCGCGAATCTCGCCGGATTTTCAGTGGAAAATCCGGCATAACTAAACCCAAATCCTTCAGAAATCCTTTACCTTACCCTAACCCGCACGAATCGCACTAAATCAGTAGTGATTTCTTACCATAATCAAGCATGAACCAGCCCATAAAATCGTCAAAGATCACACGAAATCAGTACGAAATCGCATCGATAACTTACCAACATTAGAACCCAAGATTGGGACTATAAAAGGGGAGAGCATGCAAAACCGATGGGCATCGATTTGACACCCCCCTTAGCAGCAGTTAAGAACCCAATCAGCAGAAGATCGGGGGAAGAGAATCTGTTAGCATCCTTTAGCATCCAAAACCGGGAGGAGTTTAGCTAAAAGGGCATCGCAAAGGGAGATTATCACGACCACAGCATCCGCGTCCATGGAAAACAATTAAAAACCCAACAGACACCCAGCAGAGCAACTTTCGCTTCCAAAACTGAGGTCTCAAACTTTAATCGCATAGCAACCATACTCCGAGTGAACCGACGACTTGATACGTTGCCTCGGTTCGCTGCCCGGAGAAGGTAAACTAGAATCCCTTTCAGTTTTGTTTTTACTTTCACTGTCTCGCGTGTTTTATCATCGATGTAGTTCGGCTGTTTATAAATGTCTAAGTACGATGTTTGGTCAATCTGTCTGTAATTGATTCAGTTTACTAATTGTTGTTAGATTTATATCTAATATTGTATTTCGAAATAATGTTAATAACTTGTTGCAAGGAAATTGTGATAACGTTTAGGGTGATCGTCTGGGGATATTTGCTGCTTAGTAGGCTGAGTATGCTAAATATGCAGTTAAGCCATTGTCTATGTTTCTAATCCAGTGTAACCTATAGTTCTGTTTCATGTAGTAAGCATATATATGGTATAATCTGATATCGATAAATACTATACAGAGGTTATTATTTCATAGCAGTCGCGTGAGTTTCCATACGCAGTTATTGGCTGTGGTAATACACTTAAGATTGCCGCCTTTTTCTGTAGTGATATACTTAATGATAATTTTGTTGTTTTCTTGTCATTTTGAAAAAATTGTCCTGTACACCTTTAGAGGATGTCCGATATATTTATGTGTCCCTTTAATTTGTGGCCATGTCTGATACTGGATTGCTATGGTTCATTGTTGCAAGTTTAAGGTTTAGTTACTGATTCACTGTCTTGGTTTAAATTCGAGTATCTTCCTGGCCTGTTTCTGATTTTGTTTATGTGACTGCCTGAAAATCGAATACCAATAGCATACTGTTACAGGTAGATCAGCTTATGTCTCTTAATAAATAGTCTTAAGTTGGATGAGAATCATCGACAATAATTCTGCTTAGCCTAGTTCATCAGAGTCCTTATAGCTTAATTTAGGATCATGAATAGAGTGGAAAATCTGGAAACATGGCCACTGCCTGGGACCAGTTGGGAGTAATCCATGATCATGAATAGACGTCACAAGCGTTGTGAGACTTTTTACCTGATTAACCGATACATTGTGTTCCCGAATGCATCAAGTTATTATCATAAATACCTAGAAGCCCTTGTGGTATATTTCCTATCATATCTCGTCATTATATATATTGAGCTTATTCATTCAAAGACTAATATACGTTTAGGAAAGAATATAAAAGGGATTTAATTCTCTATGCATACTCCTAGATGTTAACTTAGTTACATTGGTAGAAGAAACCCAAATCCAGCAGTTTGAACTACTGTATATGTCTATGCCCTACCCTCTGTTGCTTCTATCCTTATTTCTATGTTTGGATTAAAGCCCACATAACATGTACCCTTTTCTGCCCTATCCTTGCATACCTGTTAGTTGATCAAAGTTTTGCCTGTTACATCTTGAGGCCAATGGTTGAATCATGACATAACCGGCCATATATTGTTTCCTTCTCTTGTTGGTATATGAATCTATATCTATAGTTTGTAATCTGATCTGATTCGTAGTGTATGTGAACATATGTTTGGGCCTGCCTGTTATCTTTTTCTCTCCTCTGTGTGTTGGCTGCATACCTGCCCATCCCTATTTCTTTCTACCACCTGCTGGCAGCTTATTCCCATCTTATATTGTCCTCTGTTGGTCTTGATATGTGCGTTCGCTTAAATATAAATTATGTGTTGTGTTTATTCGTTATTTAATTATTTGGGCTCGTACTAATCCTTATCTTTCTTTTGTTACATGAAATGCACCGGAGCAAAATGAAGAGTCTCACGGCGAGACTCATCATGAGCTATTTCAAATGACAACCCGCGTCTATGTACATCTGCATTCGCATTCCCACTTCAGAAATTCCTAAACAAAATAGGACAAGATGACGTTGTCATCCATCTCAACTCTTCTCTCTTTAAATCTAATCGCCTCATTTTATGCCTTTATTTGTTTATTGCAATTTTGTTATTTAATTTTGTAATTAATAGGAGAGTTAGTTCAATTAGTCCCTGAACATAAAAGGTGGGAAGGTGATTTAAAATCAAATGCACTTCTAATTATTTATTTTAGGCTTGTCATTTATATTTAATCTTTTGCCTAATCATTAAAATTGCATATCTAAAACTAACACACCACCTCTTTGATTTCGCAGATAAATGCATATTCATAGTCCATAAATCAACTCTGCACTGCTTACATCATAAACAATATAAATGCACACTTTAAAATTTTATATATATTTTTTATAGCATTAGTCTTACAAACTTTATTCAACATGCCCCTTTTATAAAATATTTTGAAGCATCTTTTATATTTTCAAAACACGCATTTTTAACATAATAATTACCCTAGGTTTGGCAGGATAACCGCAAATTAGCGGATCTTAGAGGGTGTTTAACCCCTTCCCTCTAGATTAATAAAGAACTCTTACCCAGAATCTCATTAAGTTTAGCAGACCATAAAAAATGGAGTTAATGTTTACTTTAAACTAGTTAACATTTAGGTGTCCTAATTCACCAAAAATAATTAGGTGGCGACTCCGCGAATCCTTTAGCATTTCTAGCATTTAGCACCTTTTAGCACTCTTTAATATGCTAGCACTTTTTAAGCACCCCTTAGCATTTTAGCACCTTTTGCACTTTTAGCATTTTAAACACCCTTTTAAACTTTTTAGCACTCTTTTAAACATTTAGCATTTTATTTTATTTTCTAACACTGTTTATTAAGCAGGAGTTTTAATTTAAGTCGCGGTCGAAAAAGGGCGTGACAGGTACATTGGGCCTTATCAGATTGTCCGTAGAGTAGGCAAGGTTGCCTATGAGTTGGATCTGTCGTCCGATCTGGAGGCAGTACATCCAGTTTTTCATGTTTCTATGCTGAGGAGATGTATCGGAGATCCGTCTAGAGTACACCCGGTTGATGATGTCCAGGTGACAGAGGAGTTATCATATGAGGAGATTCCCATAGCGATACTTGATCGTCAGGTTAGGCGACTGTGGACAAAGGATGTGGCTTCCGTCAAAGTCTTATGGCGGAACGAGAACAAAGAGGAGATGACATGGGAAGCAGAAGAGGACATGAGGCAGAAGTATCCCCACCTATTCCCCACACCTCGAGGTAACTCACTTTCATACCGGTAAATTTAAATTGTCATACGTACTTAGGTATTCTGTTATGGCCATATGTGGCATTTTGCTAATTGTTCAAATTATGGGGGACTATGTCGTATCTAAGTTGTTGAATCTTGAAGGAACATTCGGGACGAATGTTTCTAAGGGGGGAGAATGTTATGCCCCGTGGTTCCAGAGTGCGTATGTGAGGACGTACGTACGAATGTATATGCCCTAAGTAGGGTAAGAACGATAGAATTGTTTTCCGACGAAAGTTATTTCGAACCTTGTGAAGAAAATTTTAAGTTTTCGATATGTTTTTACGACTATGGAATTTTTCCGAGAGATAAAATATTTTGGACCAATAGGAGGGCGACAAGTGTCACCCATGGATTGGGCCAAGTGGACGAAAATGGGTGGACAAATTGGCAAGACAAGTGGCCAACAAATCTTGCCTAGTTGGCATAGTGTTGGAAGGCACCATGGAGTTAGTGGGCAAGTCTTGCATGGTCAAGACTTGCATGGATTTAGTAAGACAAGTGTGGGAAGGCACCTACACACATGATCTCTACCTTACACTTGTGTTAATCTCATCCCTTGGTTTTGCTATATAAACCCCCTAAGTGGATGAAAATCATCCACACTTAACATATCACAATACTTGAAAAACATTTCATCTCCCTCTTCTCTAGCTTGCTCTCGTCAAACAGCCCCCTTCCCTAACCAAATATTGTCCAAAAAAATCTCAAACTTATAAGTGTTCTTCCTTAGTATGTTAGGAAGATTACCAACCAAGAGTTAGATAAGATTTTCACACCCATAGCCTCTAAAACACCACAAAACCGAAACTGGACAGTTTTGAAGACTAAGTGTTCTTCACTTTTTAAAGCCAATTCTTGAATAGAAGTTGGTAAGAAACTCCTAAAAGTGACTTATGGTGAGTTGGGACATAAGGAGGAGGAGTTAAAGCACAAAGGTTTGGAGCTAAGACTTTCCTTGGATCAACTCTAAGTGCTTGGATATTGTTGGGCTAATATTGAGGTAATGAACCTTAAACTCTTTGTGAATTTGATTATCATGTATATATGGATATTATACATATATTGGAAGTATTTTATGGACTATAACTTATATAAAGATTGGAATATAAGTTGAAGGACTAATGAAGTATTTTGGATAAGTAAAATGTAAAAAGTTGGCCAAGGACCAACTTAAGGACCGTATCTACTTTGGACTTTTACTTTGGACTTCATTACTTATTGTTATTATGAAGCGAGATAGTAAACGCGTTACCGTTTGGGCGTGTAATCCCTTCTTTCACTTATTGTTATTATGAAGGCGAGATAGTAAACCACGTTACCGTTTGGCGTGTAATCCCTTCTTTTACTTATTGTTATTATGAAGGCGAGATAGTAAACGCGTTACCATTTGGCGTGTAATCCCCTTTTACTTATTGTTGTTATGAAGGCGAGATAGTAAACGCGTTACCGTTTGGGCGTGTAATCCCTTCTTTTACTTATTGTTATTATGAAGGCGAGATAGTAAACCGCGTTACCGTTTGGGCGTGTTATCCCTTCCTTACTTATCGAAATTATTGCGCCACGTTGGTTCTTGTTATCGGGCTTTGTTAAAAATGAAGAGTTGAGTAAAAGCGGAAGTGCTGATTTTCCGTAGACTAAGAAAAACCTTACTTAGAAGAATTCCACGAAAAACTAGAAGTTAATAGTCGTGTTTTGACTATTATAGGTTGACACTTTGCACGCGACATATCCGACTTGGCAAGTGGGTTTAGCCGAGGAGGTATGTGAACCTCTTCCTATCTCTTTGAGCATGATATTTTCCAAATATATATATAAGTACGGTAGACGTACGTGTGTTAAACTAAACTTGGTTTTACTTTGATATCTTTTGACTAGAGTTCTAAATAATAAGAATCTTGAATATTTCAAAAGAGTTATGAATCATTTTCGGAAGAAAAGTAATACTGGGTTTTTACAAAAAGCTTAAGGGTTATACTAGCTTTATGGGAAGTTAGGTATAACGACTTAAGAAAGATGAGAAAACGGTTTTTATCATTTGTTGATGTTCATTACTCTTGTTGATTTGCCGGGCATAACGACTTAAGAAAGATGAGAAAACGGTTCATTAACAAATGATAAAAACCGTTTTCTCATCTTTCTTAAGTCGTTATACCTAACTTCCCATAAAGCTAGTATAACCCTTAAGGGTTTTGTAAAAACCCAGTATTACTTTTCTTCCGAAAATGATTCATAACTCTTTTGAAATATTCAATATTCTTATTATTTAGAACTCCAGTCAAAAGATATCAAAGTAAAACCAAGTTTAGTTTAACACACGTACGTCTACCGTACTTATATATATATTTGGAAAATATCATGCTCAAAGAGATAGGAAGAGGTTCACATACCTCCTCGGCTAAACCCACTTGCCAAGTCGGATATGTCGCGTGCAAAGTGTCAACCTATAATAGTCAAAACACGACTATTAACTTCTAGTTTTTCGTGGAATTCTTCTAAGTAAGGTTTTTCTTAGTCTACGGAAAATTGGGCAGCACTTCTCCCATTTTTACTCAACTCTTCATTTTTAACAAAGCCCGATAACAGTAACCAACGTGGCGCAATAATTTCGATAAGTAAGGAAGGGGATAACACGCCCAAACGGTAACGCGGTTTACTATCTCGCCTTCATAATAACAATAAGTAAAAGAAGGGGATTACACGCCCAAACGGTAACGCGGTTTACTATCTCACCTTCGTAACAACAATAAGTAAAATAAGGGGATTACACGCCCAAACGGTAACGCGGTTTACTATCTCGCCTTCATAATAACAATAAGTAAAAGAATGGGATTACACGCCCAAACGGTAACGTGGTTTACTATCTCGCCTTCATAATAACAATAAGTAAAACAAAGGGATTACACGCCCAAACGGTAATGTGGTTTACTATCTCGCCTTCATAATAACAATAAGTAATGAAGTCCAAAGTAAAAAGTCCAAAGTAGATACAGTCCTTAAGTTGGGGTCCTTGGCCAACTTTTACATTTTACTTATCCAAAATATTTCATTAGTCCTTCAACTTATATTCCAATCTTTATATAAGTTATAGTCCATAAAATACTTCCAATATATGTATAATATCCATATATACATGATAATCAAATTCACAAAGAGTTTAAGGTTCATTACCTCAATATTAGCCCAACAATATCCAAGCACTTAGAGTTGATCCAAGACAAGTCTTAGCTCCAAACCTTTGTGCTTTAACTCCTCCTCCTTGTGTGCCAACTCACCATAAGTCACTTTTAGGAGTTTCTTACCAACTTCTATTCAAGAATTGGCTTTAAAAAGTGAAGAACACTTAGTCTTCAAAACTGTCCAGTTTCGGTTTTGTGGTGTTTTAGAGGCTATGGGTGTGAAAATCTTATCTAACTGTTGGTTGGTAATCTTCCTAACATACTAAGGAAGAACACTTATAAGTTTGAGAATTTTTGGACAATATTTGTTTAGGGAAGGGGGCTGTTTGACGAGAGCAAGCTAGAGAAGAGGGAGATGAAATGTTTTTCAAGTCTTGTGATATGTTAAGTGTGGATGATTTTCATCCACTTAGGGGGTTTATATAGCAAAACCAAGGGATGGGATTAACACAAGTGTAAGGTAGAGATCATGTGTGTAGGTGCCTTCTAACACTTGTCTTACTAAAGACATGCAAGTCTTGACCATGCAAGACTTGCCCACTAACTCCATGGTGCCGTCCAACACTATGCCAACTAGGCAAGATTTGTTGGCCGCTTGTCTTGCCAATTTGTCCACCCATTTTCGTCCACTTGGCCCAATCCATGGGTGACACTTGTCGCCCTTCTTTAGGTCCAAAATATTTTATCTCTCGGAAAAATTCCATAGTCGTAAAAACATATCGAAAACGTAAAATTTTCTTCACAAGGTTCGAAATAACTTTCGTCGGAAAACAATTCTATCGTTCTTACCCTACTTAGGGCATATACATTCGTACGTACATCCTCACATACGCACTCCGGAACCACGGGGCATAGATGTGGTGCACAACACACCGATAATCAAGACTCTACTAGACACGGTCTGTAGACACTTTCCGAGGATTAACTGCTCTGATACCACTTTTGTCATGACCCGTTCCCGGGCCCGTGACTGGTGCCTTACCCGGACACCCAAGTAGCCAAACATCAGAGTAACCAGCGGAACATAACCAAGACATGAAACAATAAAAGTAAGAACAGTCTATCCAAGAAAAGTTGCCTTTCGGCATATATATATAATTACCCAATAGTGAACAGTTACAATCCCAAAATGCGACAGGACTACAGACCTCTAAGGAAGTGTAACCACTATGACGGGACAGGGCCCCGTCATACCCCTGAATGTACAAAACATCTACGACACTAGAGAAAACTGTTATACCCCGTATTTCCAGAGTATGTACGTGAGGGCGTACATATAAAAATTTAAGCCTTATGGTTGGCAAGGTTCGAAATTTGGGCACAAGTGCCGAAAGGAATCGTTTTTCGAAGAAACGTTTTACAAGACTTGCGAAGGGAAAAATACGGCTATGTCATTTTTAATTTTTGCGGATTTTTCCGAGAGACGAAACATTTTGGACCAACGGGAGGGTGACATGTGTCACCCTCACATTGGAAGAGGTTGGGGCGGCAAGATGGACGAAATAGGTGGCATTGGTTAGGTAGGATATTTTGTGCAAGTTGGTGCGGTAGATGGATAAGGTACACATGGTTAAATCCTAGCCCTACACTTGCCTAACACTTGGATTGATCTTGGCCATTGGTTGGCCATTGCTTGACCTATAAATACCCCCCTTAGTTGATGAACTTCTTCATCCAAAAATCATTCTCCAAGTCTAAAAACCCTCTCCCCATTAAGTGTTGTGTTCGTCCAAGGTCCCTCCCTTTGAGCCATGGCGAGCCTCCCCTTGAGTGAGGCTTGGCCGAGAGGGTACCCCCCCCTACCTTGAGTTGTTCTCGTATAATATACCCCCCCTTGGTAGAGAAATACTCTCCAAGTATTGTTATAATGCCCTAAATACCTTAGCCCAAATACCTTGTAGTACTTTCCAAAGTTACCTCTATACGTAGAGCCCGGAAATACTATTATACTTCCTTTAGCCACTAAACGAAACCCTAAGGAAATCTTCATTGATGGTTGAATTATTTGAGTAGAAGTTGGTTAGAACTTCTAAGGGTTGTTTGGAGCGGGTTGGAGCGCACGGATTAGGAGCTAAACGTTGCTCAGGATCGACTTTAAACTTGGATAATTTTGGGCTTACCGAGGTAAATAATCCTATCCTTCTAGTGTAATTGGAAATTACATACTGTAGTTGTTTAGAAATGAATATAAGATTCATAGAAGATAATTGAACTGTAATAGAAGGATATTACAGAAAAGACTTGAACTGAAATCGCATCAGAAGAATACTAGAGTAGAAGATTAAACGGTACTTACATAGGACCGTATTTACAGTAGACTAATAACCTTTATTGGTTGAATGTTCTGCGAGTAGCGTGAACTACTTGGAAGGTGGACAAGGCTAGCCGGGTTATAGCCGTGGAGCGTTTTGCTTATAGTCGATAATCGTCGCGAGGTATGTGATTCTTCCTATACTCTTGAGCATGAAGTATTTTAAAGGAATATATATATAGTACGGTAGACGTACGTGTGGCAATGTCTTTTGACTTAAGCCTGAATAATAAGAATCTTGAAATATTTTTAAGAGAATATATATATAGTACGGTAGACGTACGTGTGCTAACTGAACGTAGTTGTACGGCAATGTCTTTTGACTTAAGCCTGAATAATAAGAATCTTGAAGTATTTCAAAAGAATTAAGAAACCTTTTTGAAAGAAGAGTAATACTTGGTTTTGAAAATATAAGAGTTATACTAGCTTTATGGGAAGATAGGTATAAAGTCTTAAGAGAGAGATAAAGAGAATGGTTTACTGGTTTTTAGAAGTTAAGAGACTTGATCTTAAAAGATAAGAGACTTGACTTAAAAGAATTAATATGAATTTTGTGTGAAACCTCATTCGTGAGTAATGAGTACTTGGTTTTTAAAAGGAATAATGTTTTACTGATTTCGGAAATCAGAATGAGTATCGACAAACCACTGCAGCGTTAATAAAGGGAAATGTAATGACTAATGAAGTATTATTAAAACCAGTAGAAACCTCCATCTGCATAGAAGCTAAGATGAGACAAAATGATATTACATTTTCTAGATCATGGCTGCTTTAATAAGATGGTTATAAACAAGAATAAAACTGCTCACACATATGGCATATGTTACTCAATTGTTTTAAAAGAGATTAAGACATTGAACTATGAAACTTTTCTAAAATAAAGAGACTTGAGTAATTGAAATTAGGCAAACTGGAACTTTAGGGAAAAGAAAGGCATTGTTTTGTCTTAAATTGGTTTAAAACAAAAAGTGTTATAACAGCTTTATGGGAAGTTAGTTATAACGACTTTATGAGAACAAAAGAAGAGTCTTATCATTGGTTTTAATGTGGTAACTTGACTTTAAAAAGAGAAGTGTTTTGGTCCAAAAAGAAGGCATGGTATTGCCTTAATTTGGTTTTAAAAAAGGAAAGTATGGAAGTTGTTTTGGTTTACTTAAAAAGATGTAAGTCACTCTATTTTTATACTAAGGGTATCGGGTGACTTTTATAAAAGGAATGGATCTTTTAAAAGGAATTTAACGTACGTAGTACTTTAGGGTTAAAACCCGGACTTTGACATAAAATGAAAGTACCTTGAGTTGTGTATAACTTGCCTATGCTTGTTGTTGTGAAACTTGCCTATCTTGTTGTGATAGCCTTTGTTGTGCAAGAATTGTGTTTCTATACTACGCGTCTCGATGGAGGGCGGTTGACTTCTTGAGAACTTACTTGGGCGTCTGGCGGTGTGGAGAATTCCGCAGTGCGCTCGCATTGATAGTGTTATTCCATGGACTAGCTCTCCATGAGGTTTCTTCTTGTTCGGCCTTGGTACACGGTGGTGGCTTTCGTACTTGCCGTCTCGTGGCTGATTCGGCCTTAGTACTGTAGTTAGCCCTCGCGCTTGCCCGTTCGGTGTAGTGGCGAAGTCTCGTGATCTGACCTTGGTACCAGTAGTTAGCCCTCGTACTTGCCCGGTCAGCTCGTGGCGGCCTTGGTATCTGGTAGTCGGCTTCGTACTTGCCCGTGTCGACCGTGGTTTGGTTGTATTGTATTGTTAATCGGCTTTTGCATCGTAGGACTTGGTGTTCGTGTACTTCTTGGTGTTATCATATCATATCTGCCGTGAGGAAGGTATTCCACGGACATGATTGATGTTGTGGGCGTGAGACCCAATATTTATATTTGAGTAATGACTTGGAGGGCGTGAGTCCCTGACTTGATATAACTGTTATATATGTGTACTGTAGTTTGGTTATCATACATGTCTCCTGCTTTATATAGACTATTATGATTTCATTTCTGATATTCTGATTCACATACTTAGTACTGTTATCTTGACCTCGCCGGGCTGCGTTCATCTGCATGGTAAGTACATCGGTGTCGATCCATTTTAGGATCACATTTCAGCGTATTGGGAAGCTCCGTTCCTTCGGAGGCTTATCTTTTGGTATGTTACCCTGAGTCTGTAGGTTCTTGTACATTCAGGGGTATGGCGGGGCCCTGTCCCGTCATAGTTGTTGTAAAAAAAAATCTTAGAGGTCTATAGCACTGTTGTGGACAGGGTTGTAAGGATTGTAACTGTTCAAGGGTCGATATATATATATGCTGAAAGGCAACCGTTTTGGTTGGCCTATTTTCCTTCATCTTGATCCATATCTATTTATATGTTTAAGTTTTTATTTCCGCTGGTTTTTCTCTGATGTTGTATCACTAGGGTGCCCGGGGTAAGGCACCAGTCACGGGCCCGGGTTCGGGTCGTGACAAAAACCATACCAAAAGTCGAGCCTCCGGAGAAATGGAGCTCCTGACACCAGAGTAAAGATCCTAAGACTGAGGATCTACCACCTGCTTCCCTTTACCTGCGGCATGAACGCAGCCCCGGGAGGTCGATAACAAGTACCAATGCGTGAAAGCTGTAGAAATCTGGATATATATATACATATATAGAACCCTAGCATTTTTAAAACCAATTCACAAGTATGTATGAAAACAACTGTGTCAACTGCACATAGTGCCACATCACAAATAAGAGCAATAATAGGTATACTGTAACAGGTCTTTTCTAGGCCGCGAATGATCGAAGCAAGGCCAATCGCCCATAGTATCATTATGCATGCCTAATCCTGGACTCCGCGATCGCATGGCCACCTAGGCGCGTGAGGTATTACTCGCGTCGAGGGTAGCTACTCGTCGGCATCGTCCGACTCTCGCGATCGCGTGGCCACATAGACCGCATGAGGTATTCCTCGCACACTAACCTGGAACTCTCGTAGCTCCGCATAGGTCCCCTGGACCCGCATGAGGCATCCCTCGCATCGGAGGGCAGCTTAACCCCCGGTAAAACATGTCAAGAGGTGAGTGGTATAATACTAACCATAACGGCTTATCGTTAAACAACATAAGCACAATAAGAATAACTTCTCTATACAATCATCACAAGAATCGAACACAACGACTAATCGTTGAACAACATAAGCATAACAAGAATAACCTACTTACGTAAGCGTCACAAGATACTAACACACGAGGCATCATAACATGTCTATCAAACCAACATATCATACCTTCAGACAATATTTCAAGCATTTGATAAACAAATGATAAAAACCGTTTTCTCATCTTTCTTAAGTCGTTATACCTAACTTCCCATAAAGCTAGTATAACCCTTAAGCTTTTTGTAAAAAACCAGTATTACTTTTCTTCCGAAAATGATTCATAACTCTTTTGAAATATTCAAGATTCTTATTATTTAGAACTCCAGTCAAAAGATATCAAAGTAAAACCAAGTTTAGTTTAACACACGTACGTCTACCGTACTTATATATATATTTGGAAAATATCATGCTCAAAGAGATAGGAAGAGGTTCACATACCTCCTCGGCTAAACCCACTTGCCAAGTCGGATATGTCGCGTGCAAAGTGTCAACCTATAATAGTCAAAACACGACTATTAACTTCTAGTTTTTCGTGGAATTCTTCTAAGTAAGGTTTTTCTTAGTCTACGGAAAATTGGGAAACACTTCCCCCGTTTTTACTCAACTCTTCATTTTTAACAAAGCCCGAAAACAGTAACCAACGTGGCGCAATAATTTCGATAAGTAAGGAAGGGGATAACACGCCCAAACGGTAACGCGGTTTACTATCTCGCCTTCATAATAACAATAAGTAAAAGAAGGAGATTACATGCCCAAACGGTAACGTGGTTTACTATCGCGCCATCATAACAACAATAAGTAAAAGAAGGGGATTACACGCTCAAACGTTAACGCGGTTTACTATCTCGCCTTCATAATAACAATAAGAAAAAGAAGGGGATTACACGCCCAAACGGTAACGTGGTTTACTATCTCGCCTTCATAATAACAATAAGTAAAAGAAGGGGATTACACGCCCAAACGGTAACGCGGTTTACTATCTCGCCTTCATAATAACAATAAGTAATGAAGTCCAAAGTAAAAAGTCCAAAGTAGATACGGTCCTTAAGTTGGGGTCCTTGGCCAACTTTTACATTTTACTTATCCAAAATACTTCATTAGTCCTTCAACTTATATTCCAATCTTTATATAAGTTATAGTCCATAAAATACTTCCAATATATGTATAATATCCATATATACATGATAATCAAATTCACAAAGAGTTTAAGGTTCATTACCTCAATATTAGCCCAACAATATCCAAGCACTTAGAGTTGATCCAAGGCAAGTCTTAGCTCCAAACCTTTGTGCTTTAACTCCTCCTCCTTGTGTCCCAACTCACCATAAGTCACTTTTAGGAGTTTCTTACCAATTCCTATTCAAGAATTGGCTTTAAAAAGTGAAGAACACTTAGTCTTCAAAACTGTCCAGTTTCGGTTTTGTGGTGTTTTAGAGGCTATGGGTGTGAAAATCATATCTAACTCTTGGTTGGTAATATTCCTAACATACTAAGGAAGAACACTTATAAGTTTGAGAATTTTTTGGACAATATTTGGTTAGGGAAGGGGGCTGTTTGACGAGAGCAAGCTAGAGAAGAGGGAGATGAAATGTTTTTCAAGTCTTGTGATATGTTAAGTGTGGATGATTTTCATCCACTTAGGGGGTTTATATAGCAAAACCAAGGGATGGGATTAACACAAGTGTAAGGTAGAGATCATGTGTGTAGGTGCCTTCCCACACTTGTCTTACTAAAGCCATGCAAGTCTTGACCATGCAAGTCTTGACCATGCAAGACTTGCCCACTAACTCCATGGTGCCGTCCAACACTATGCCAACTAGGCAAGATTTGTTGGCCACTTGTCTTGCCAATTTGTCCACCCATTTTCGTCCACTTGGCCCAATCCATGGGTGACACTTGTCGCCCTCCTATTGGTCCAAAATATTTTATCTCTCGGAAAAATTCCATAGTCGTAAAAACATATCGAAAACGTAAAATTTTCTTCACAAGGTTCGAAATAACTTTCGCGTAAAACAATTCTATCGTTCTTACCCTACTTAGGGCATATACATTAAATGCGTCGTCCTCACATACGCACTCGGAACCACGGGCATAACATTCTCCTCCGGAAACATTCGTCGAATGTTCCTTCAAGATTCAACAACTTAGATACGACATAGTCCCCATAATTTGAACAATTAGCAAAATGCCACATATGGCCATAACGTAATACCTAAGTCGTATGACAATTTAAATTTCTGGTATGAAAGTGAGTTACCTCGAGGTGTGGGAATAGGTAGGGATACTACGCCTCATGTCTCTTACGCTTCCCATGTCATATCCTCTTTGTTCTCGTTCCGCCATAAGACTTTGTGGAAGCCACATCCTTTGTCATGATCGCTTCTTTGACGATCAAGTATCGCTATGGGAATCTCCTCATATGATAACTCCTCTGTCACTGGATATCATCAACCGGTGTACTCTGACGGATCTCGATACATCTCTCAAAGATAGAAACATGAAAAACTGGATGTACTGCCTCCAGATCGGACGACAGATCCAACTCATAGGCAACCTTGCCTACTCTACGGACAATCTGATAAGGCCCAATGTACCTTGGGTTGAGCTTCCCTTTCTTGCCAAACCTCATCACACCCTTCATGGGTGATACCTTCAGAAAAACCCAATCAGCAACCTCAAACTCCAAATGTCGACGCCGGTGATCTGCGCATACGACTTATCGACTCAGGTATCAATAACTGCTCCTGGATAAGCTTCACCTTATCCACTGCCTGCTGAACCAAGTCTGGACCGACTAACTGTACCTCACCCACATCAAACCAGCCTATCGGTGACCTGCACTTCCTCCTATATAAGGCCTCGTAAGGCGTCATCTGGATACTAGAGTGGTAGTTGTTGTTATACGCAAACTCTACCAGCGGAAAATGATCCTCCCAGCTACCTCGGTCAATAACACAGCTCGCAAGATATCCTCGTGTCTGGATAGTGCGCTCTGCCCATCCGGTCTGGGATGGAATGCGATCGAGGCTCACCTGCGTCCCTAATCCCTTCTGGAAAGACCTCCAGAAGTTAGCCGTAAACTGAGCTCCTCTGTCTGATATAATGGAAATAGGGACCCCATGTAGTCTCACGATCTCTCGAATGTAAAGTCTGGCGTAATCCTCGGCCGAAAAAGTCGTCCTGACGGGAAGAAAGTAGGCTGATTTCGTCAGCCTGTCGACGATAACCCAGATAGAATCATGCTTCCTCTGAGTGCGAGGTAATCCTGTAATGAAGTCCATGTTGATCACCTCCCACTTCCATGTCGGAATCTCTATAGCCTGCAACAACCCACCAGGCCTCTGGTGCTCTACCTTGACCTGCTGATAACTCGGGCACTGAGCAACAAATTCTGCAACGTCTTTCTTCAGGCTGTCCCACCAATACATAGATCTGAGGTCATGGTACATCTTTGTCGACCCCGGATGGATAGAGTAACGCGCGATGTGTTCTTCCCCTAGAACCTGCTGTCGAAGTCCTGCAATATCTGGAACACACAACCTGCCCTCAAACCTTACCACCCCATCAGGTGCTACCTCAAAAGGACCCTTCCCCTCACGAAGAGTCGTATCACGATACCGTGTCATAACCGGATCCTCATACTGTCGCCTTTTCACCTTCTCGATGATGGAAGACTCGGCAACCTCCCGAACCCGAACTCCGCTATCATCAGAATCAATCAATCGGACTCCAAGGATCGCTAGCCGATGTAACTCGCGAACCATGCTCCTCCTATCTGGCTGAACATCTGACAGACTACCCATCGACCTGCGACTAAGGGCATCTGTCACTACATTGGCCTTCCCCGGGTGGTATAAAATATCGACATCATAATCCTTGAGTAGCTCTAACCACCCTCTCTGTCGCAAGTTCAGCTCCCTCTGGCTGAAGATATACTAGAGGCTCTTGTGGTCGGTGTAAATGTCAACGTGGACTCCATATAAATAATGTCTCCAGATCTTCAAGGCGTGAATTACTGCAGCCAACTCTAAGTCGTGTGTGGGGTAGTTCTTCTCATGCTTCTTGAGCTGTCGAGATGCGTAAGCTATAACATTGCCCTGCTGCATCAACACACATCCAAGCCCGATGCCCGACGCGTCACAATAAATTGCATAGCCGTCTGGCCCCTCTGGAAGAGTAAGAACTGGGGCGGTCGTCAACTTCTCTTTTAGTAACTGAAAGCCCCTCTCGCAAGCATCCGTCTACTGAAACTTAGCTGCCTTCTGAGTCAGCTTGGTCAAAGGTGCTGAAATAGAAGCAAACTTCTCTACAAACCTCCAGTAGTAACCCGCAAGGCCAAAAAAGCTGCGCACCTCCGTCGGGGTAGTAGGTCTAGGCCAACTCTTGACTGACTCGATCTTTGCCGTATCTACCCGAATACCATCGGCCCCTACAATGTGCCCTAAGAACGCTACCGAAGCTAACCAAAACTCACACTTTGAAAACTTGGCGTATAACTGCTGGTCCCGGAGGACTCTCAGCACCGTCCTCAAATGCTCTGCATGCTCCTGCTCCGAGCGAGAATAAATCAAGATGTCATCAATGAATACTATCACGAACGTATCCAAAAATGGTTTGAACACTCGGTTCATCAAATCCATGAATACCGCCGGAGCATTGGTCAAGCTGAAAGACATGACCCTAAACTCATAGTGCGTCTAAGTCCTAACGCGATCTGGGATATCCGACTCCCTAACTCGTACCTGATGGTAACCAGATCGTAGGTCTATCTTGGAGAACCACCTCGCGCCCTGCAACTGGTCAAACAAGTCATCGATCCTGGGAAGGGGGTATCTGTTCTTAATAGTCACCTTGTTCAGCTGCCTGTAATCAACGCACATACGCAGCGTCCCATCATTTTTCTTCACGAACAATACCGGCGCTCCCCAGGGAGAAACACTAGGCCTAATGAAGCCTTTCTCCAGTAAATCACTCAGCTGGTCCTTCAGTTCTCTCAACTCGGCAGGTGTCATTCGGTATGGCGGAATGGATATAGGTCGAGTATCAGGCAGATTATCAATGCAAAAATCTATCTCCTCTCTGGGAGATACCCGGAGGTAAATGCAGGAACACATCGAAACTCTCGACTCAGGGCGATCAGAGTGCAGTGTCGCCGCCTCCGTATCAAATACCCGGACGAGATGGTAGATATACCCCTTCTGAACCATCTTCCTGGCCTTGAGGTAGGAAATAAACTTACCCCTCAGCGACAAAGTGTTCCTCCCACTGATATGGCTCCCGAAGCTGGAACCGTACCAATCGTTTCCTACAGTCTACATTGGCGTAGCAAGAAGCTAACCAATCCATACCCATGATCACATCAAAATCGGTCATATCTAACTCTATCAAGTCGGCTAGGGTCTGACGACTGCATATAGTCACTGGGCAAGCCCTATATACCCGCTCAGCTACTACCGAATCCCCCACAGGCGTAGCTACCTCAAAAGGGTCTATGGACTCAGGCTCTATCCCTATCCTACTAGCAATAAAGGGAGATATATAGGACAAGGTAGAACCTGGATCTATCAAGGCATATACGTCGCAACAAGAAACTGATAAAGTACCTGTGATGACATCTGGCGACGCCTCCTGGTCATGGCGGCTGGACATGGCATAAATGCGGTTCTGAGGACTGCTGGAACTAGCACCTCTGCCACGACCTCTGTCGCGACCTGCTGGTCCATTATTTTTGTATTTGGCCCATACCTCAAGTTATACAAATTATATTGATCAAATTACAATTGCATTGGTTAGATAACTCATGTATCTACAACTCCTATCAAGGCCCAAACTGCTGTAAAAATTGAATTCTAGAGTCAGATTGACGATCAAAGAGTTCATCATGACAATGCTCCGGATTTCAAACTCCACAGGACACAATTTGGCATTTAATTCACATAAAAATACAATGGATCTACCACCAACTGGAAAGTGTAGATAAGATCTACTGCTACGACTTTGAAAAGTTTGAAGATCATTGAATGTGTGCAAGTGGAGCTTTGAATCGTGTAAACTCATCATAACAATCTATCAAAGTTGTCAATGTTCATTTAACCAAGGAGCAGTAAATTGACTATAACTTTCACTTGAAAAATCTAATGGAAGAGATTCAAACTGAATGGAAAGCTACCTCAACGCCCCACAATTGATATGAAGGAAGAAATTCAAGATTTCAATAGGAAGCTTTTCCAATTTAGCAATTAATGAGTGGGCTCAAAATTCTCCACAATAATGCAAGTTTTCTCAACTTTGGAGCCTATATAAAGGGGCCTTTGGCAAGATATTTGGGGCATCACTCTCTTTATAATATATCTCATATATTAGTAGTATTTCTCTGAAAAATATGAGTTTTAATTATTATAGTATGAGTAGCTAAATGGTTAGTGTGTAAATATGCATATGTCATAACAATTCCATGTGTATTTTAGTTGTTATTGTATAATATTTGTTCTATATTTATACGTAATTTTGTATTTCATATGTAAGATACAAATAACTATTTTTCTATAGTAATGGAATATTTAAGCATGATTTAACATGGTTAGTATGTGTATTGCTTGATGTCTAGTCCATAATATAAATTACACTCATCCAATTTATGTGACACTAATGTTTTTGGATACTCAAGACAATGTACTAAAGATATAAGTGAGTATATAAAACCAACTTTGCAATTTGAAAGTCCAATTAATATTACACAACAATTCGGTCCAAATTTTGGTTGAGTTTTGATCCATTACATATTTTTGTATTTGGCCCATACATCAAGCTATACAAATCCTATTGATCCAATTACAATTGCATTGGTTAGATAACTCATGTATCTACAACTCCTATCAAGGCCCAAACTGCTGTAAACATTGAATTCTAGGCAAGACGGGCGTCGGACGGATGGGTGTCGATGGTCGTGATAGGCCTCGGCACTGGCCTATGTTGGCCAAGGCGCATGGCACCGAGGAGGGCATGCGTGCTAAGGTCGTGGTTGACTCGGACAAACGGTTGGACGAGGGCAAGGCTGGCCTTGGCAAGGGTCGTGTGGTACGACCAAGTCAAGGGGTGGAATGACTCGGCAGGCACGGGCTGGTCGAGGCAAGGCAACCTTGGCAAGGGGCGGTGCATGCGGGCAAGGAATGGCACTGGCCGATGGCAGACGGACAAGGCAAGGACTCGGCGGCATGGGCTGGTCGAGGGCCGAAGGGTGCGCAAGGTGTAGGCACGATGCGGGCAGGATGGAAAGGAAATGAGCCTAAGTGTTGAGGAAAAACCGCACTGAGGTGGGCCAAATAATCATGGCGACACGCAGATGTGGGCCGAGTCGGCCCGAGCTGCCTTGCGGATCGCGAGGCGGGATGCTGAGTCGGCCGAGAAATGAGGCACGGATCGGTGACCAGGCTGAGGCGCGGATCGCTGAGATGGCAGCGGTTAGGATCATGTGCGCCACACATGGCGACGGTTACGCCCATGGGCGCGCACATGGCGACGGTTTTCTCCCATTTTCGGATGGTGGCTGATGATGGGCGATGTGGCCTTCATTGTGGGCGAGCGGTTCCTTGATTTCTGGCCAGACATGTGCCTGGCACGCACCCCTGTCCCCTTGTAACTGCCGAAGGCAGATTTTCCCCTATAAATAGACTAGTGTGGGTAGGCATTAGTCAAGTTCAGAAAGGCAGAAATGTAATCTTCCTAAGGGAAACCGAAATGGTTCCCCTAGGCACACAAATGGGTCGAGTGGCATAGATCAAAACGTGAGGGGTCGAGTGGCAGTATGTCAAGTGAGGGTCCATGGGGAAACTTACTTGTGTGGGCTGTGAAAGGCACTTACGGGTTGTGGGTTGTGAAAGATCCTAAGGGTTGTGTGTGCGGTTGCAGACCAGACTTGGTGGCAAGCAGAACTGAGCCAGCCATGTGTATGGGCGCATGGCAACAGTAAAGTTCAAGGCGGGTCAGCCAAGAGGTCGGCTCTCTGGACGGACCGGCGATGCGGATTGTCGGTGGACCAGCATGCGATGTTGGTGATGTTCGATCAGCCTTGGGGCCAAACGGATTGGCGGCGACCATGGTCGAAGTGTTGGTCGACCGGGGCTAAGTTGATCAAGCCAGTCATATGTGGGGCGCATGGCAATGGTGAAGTCAAAGTTGGTCAGTCATGGGACTGAATTGCAAGACGGTTCGGCGAGTTGGCGTCGGGCAGATTGGCGTGTTGAATGTCAGTCGTTGTTCTTGTAGCCTCCTGTACATAAGAGTCCTTTTGTATTATTTTGGTAATAATAAAAAGGTTGGGCTTTGCCCGTAAACATTGTGTTCCGTTTACTTTACTTGCTTCCTTAAAACGTTCTAAGTGTGGGGGACCGAGTTTTTGGAAGGCTGAAGTTGGCTGAAAAGCTGGCTGCCGTGCAGGGTGAACTCGCGAAAAATTACCCCTGTAACAATTGGTATCAGAGCATAGGTTGTCGGCGTTGCGAACGTTGGCGGTTGGAAGTTCAAGCACTGGATCTGGGGCAGAAGCGAACGGAGGGAGGCGTTGGACGTAAAAGTTCAACAAAATTGGGCAGTATGGTCTTTTTTGGCGAGAGTACTGGCTCATTGGTGACTTTGGATAAGATCTATGTTAAGATCGAAGCCAAGGTGTTGCACAACAAGTGTCTGAAATGCAGGCAGGGGCGGAATGAAGCGAGGAGGCAGAACTGGAGAGACCTTCCGAGTGCAAATTGCGACTGGAATAGCTCAATGTGGGTGATGCGGAAATTTCTAGGAACAAGGCGAAATTCGGCAAAGGTAAATTACTGAACTTGTTTAGGCCTGGGTGGGCCGAGAGTTGTCCAAATCATGTTTTTGGGTTGTCGCAAGGTTGGCTGGAAACGTTATTTATGGGAAGAACGGGGTATGGTTGCTGTTTTATTCAAACCGTATGCTAAGCACAGGTTCAGATGGGAATGGACGGGAAAGTAGTAAGTGGTGATGGCCGAGCCGAAGCTACTTACACTTTCATCCATGTCCACATTGGTGCAACGTTCGGGCAATGAAAGAAGTCTGAAGTTACAAGCGTTGGTCGCTTGTGTGGTCTGATTTTGGGAAACAAAATTAGGCTAAAATCTGCCTAGTTCGAGACGGAGGTAAGGGGCAAGGTTGCTGGCTTATAGTTTTGAAAGGCGTAGGAGACGCGGGCAGAGACGCAAATGAAAAATTGCATTGATCAAGTTGTTGGCTGTTTGAAGCGGAAGTGAGGGGCATGTGGGATTGCCGGTCTGACTGTTTCAAAAGGCATAAGACGCGGGTGGTGGCGCATAATCAGTGCGATGGAATCTACCTTGTTGCGAAGCTGGAGTGGGGGAAATAGGTATGTTCGGCCTCACTGTTTTCGTAAGGCGTGGGATGCTGGCAGTAGCTTACACCGATATGCTATATCATGGTGTGTTGAACCTAGAAAAATGGTTCATACTGGACCGAGGAAGTGGTTCAGATTGCAAGTAATCTTGTTTACAAGGTTGAAGTTGTCGGGATGAAGAGTAATTTCTTACTTTCCATGGGAGTTCGTGTAGCTTGTTGCGGATATGCTAAAAATCCGGGCAGGAATATTCGAAGAGGGGCCTTGGTGTGGCGATGCGGAGGCAAGGTTGAAGAGGTCTGATGCGTCGGTGCTTGCCGTATTAGACAAAGTGCGAGCGTGAAGGCATGGGAAAGGGAGCAAATGGCATGAGCTGTTTGAGAGAAGGGTATTTCATCGGCGGCAATTCAATGGTTAAGGTGGAGTAAATCATCTTAAATCTGTTCGACGAGGACGTCGAGTTCAATTGGTGTGGGTGGTTTGTAACCCCCAACGAATTCGGCCAGACGGGCGTCGGACGGATGGGTGTCGATGGTCGTGATAGGCCTCGGCACTGGCCTATGTTGGCCAAGGCGCATGGGACCGAGAAGGGCGTGCATGCTAAGGTCGTGGTTGACTCAGACAAACGGCGGGACGAGGGCAAGGCTGGCCTTGGCAAGTGTCGTGTGGTACGACCAAGTCAAGGGGTGGAATGACTCGGCAGGCACGGGCTGGTCGAGGCAAGGCAACCTTGGCAAGGAGCGGTGCATGCGGGCAAGGAATGGCACTGGCCGATGGCAGACGGACAAGGCAAGGACTCGGCGGCATGGGCTGGTCGAGGGCCGAAGGGTGCGCAAGGTGTAGGCACGATGCGGGCAGGATGGAAAGGAAATGAGCCTATGTGTTGAGGAAAAACCGCACGGCTGAGCTGGACCGATAATCATGGGCGACGCGCAGATGTGGACGCTGAGTCGGCCGAGCCATGCGCGCGGATGCGCAGGGCGGGATGCTGAGTCGGCTGAGAAATTAGGCACGGATCGGTGACCTGCCTGAGGCGCGGATCGCTGAGATGGCAGCGGTTACGATCATGTGTGCCGCACATGGCGACGGTTACGCCCATGGGCGCGCACATGGAGATGGTTTTCTCCCATTTTCGGACGGTTGCTGATGATGGGCGATGTGGCCTTCATTGTGGGCGAGTGGTTCCTTGATTTCTGGCAAGACATGTGCCTGGCACGCACCCCTGTCCCCTTGTAACTGCCGAAGGCATATTTTCCCCTATAAATAGACTAGTGTGGGTAGGCATTAGTCAAGTTCAGAAAGGTAGAAATGTAATCTTCCTAAGCGGACCGAAATGGTTCCCTTAGGCACACAAAATGGATCGAGTGGCAGAGATCAAAACGTGAGGGGTCGAGTGGCAGTATGTCAAGTGAGGGTCCATGGGGAAACTTACTTGTGTGGGCTGTGAAAGGCACTTACGGGTTGTGGGCTGTAAAAGATCCTAAGGGTTGTGTGTGCGGTTGCAGACCAGACTTGGGGGCAAGCAGAACTGAGCCAGCCATGTGTATGGGCGCATGGCAACGGTGAAGTTCAAGGCGAGTCAGCCAAGAGGTCGGCTCTCTAGATGGACCGGCGATGCGGATTGTCGGTGGACCAGCATGCAATGTTGGTGATGTTCGATCAGCCTTGGGGCCAAACGGATTGGCCAGCCATGGGGTCGAAGTGTTCGGTCAGCCTTGGGGCTAAGTTGATCAAGCCAGTCATGTGTGGGGCGCATGGCAACGGTGAAGTCAAAGTTGGTCAGTCATGGGACTGAATTGCAAGACGGTTCGGCGAGTTGGCGTCGGGCAGATTGGCGTGTTGAATGTCAGTCGTTGTTCTTGTAGCCTCCTGTACATAGGAGTCCTTTTGTATTATTTTGGTAATAATAAAAAGGTTGGGCTTTGCCCGTAAACATTGTGTTCCGTTTACTTTACTTGCTGCCTTAAAACGTTCTAAGTGTGGGGGACCGAGTTTTTGGAAGGCTGAAGTTGGCTGAAAAGTTGGCTGCCATGCAGGGTGACAAACATGTAATCCTCCTAAGGGGGACCGAAATGGTTCCCCTAGGCACACAAATGGGTCGAGTGGCATAGATCAAAACGTGAGGGGTCGAGTGGCAGTATGTCAAGTGAGGGTCCATGGGGAAACTTACTTGTGTGGGCTGTGAAAGGCACTTACGGGTTGTGGGCTGTAAAAGATCCTAAGGGTGTGTGTGCGGTTGCGCACTGGACTTGAGGGCAAGCGAAGCCCAGGCGACCATGTGTATGGGCGCATGCAGCGGTGAAGGTCAGCGGAAGTCGGCCGAAGTCGGCTCTCTGGACGGACCGGCGATGCGGATTGTCGGTGGACCAGCATGCGATGTTGGTGATGTTCGATCAGCCTTGGGGCCAAACGGATTGGTCAGCCTTGGGGTCGAAGTGTTCAGTCAGCCTTGGGGCTAAGTTGGTCGAGCCAGTCATGTGTAGGGCGCATGGCAACGGCGAAGTCAAAGTTGGTCAGCCATGGGACTGAATTGCAAGACGGTTCGGCGAGTTGGAGTCGGGCAGATTGGCGTGTTGAATGTCAATCGTTGTTCTTGTAGCCTCCTGTACATAGGAGTCCTTTTGTATTATTTTGGTAATAATAAAAAGGTTGGGCTTTGCCCGTAAACATTGTGTTCCGTTTATTTTACTTGCTGCCTTAAAACGTTCTAAGTGTGGGGGACCGAGTTTTTGGAAGGCTGAAGTTGGCTGAAAAGCTGGCTGCCGTGCAGGGTGAACTCGCGAAAAATCACCCCTGTAACAATTGGTATCAGAGCATAGGTTGTCGGCGTTGCGAACGTTGGCGGTTGGAAGTTCAAGCACTAGATCTGGGGCAGAAGCGAACGGAGGGAGGCGTTGGACGGAAAAGTTCAACAAAATTGGGGCAGTATGGTCTTCTTTGATGAGAGTACTGGCTCATTGGTGACTTTGGCTAAGATCTATGTTGAGATCGAAGCCAAGGTGTTGCACAACAACTGTCTGAAATGTAGGCAAGGGCGGAATGAACGTGAAGGCAGAACTGGAGAGACCTTCCGAGTGCAAATTGCGGCTGAATAGCTCAATGTGGGTGATGCGGAAATTTCTAGGAACAAGGCGGAATTCGGCAAAGGTAAAATTGCTGAACTTGTTTAGGTTTGGGTTGGCCGGGAGTTGTCCAAATCATGTTTTTGGGTTGTCGCAAGGTTGGCTGGAAACGTTCTTTATGGGAAGGACGGGGTATGGTTGCTGTTTTATTCAAACCTTATGTTAAGCACAGGTTCAGATGGGAATGGATGGGAAAGTAGTAAGTGGTGATGGCCGAGCCGAAGCTACTTACACTTTCATCCATGTCCACGTTGCTGCAATGTTCGGGCGATGAAAGAAGTCCGAAATTACAAGCGTTGGTCGCTTGTGGGGTCTGATTTTGGGAAACAAAATTAGGCTAAAATCTGCCTAGTTCGAGACGGAGGTAAGGGGCAAGGTTGCTGGCTTATAGTTTCGAAAAGCGTAGGAGGCGCGGGCAGGAACGCAAATGAAAAAAAAAAAAAATTGCGTTGACCAAGTTGCTGGCTGTTTGAAGCAGAAGTTAGGGGCATGTGTGTTGCTGGACTGACTGTTTAAAAAGGCATAAGACGCGGGTGGTGGCGCATAATCAGTGCGATGGAATCTACCTTGTTGCGAAGCTGGAGTGGGGGACATGGCATATGTTTGGCCTCACTGTTTCGTAAGGCGTGGGATGCTGGCAGTAGCTTACACCGATATGCGATATCATGGTGTGTTGAACCTAGAAAAATGGTTCATACTGGACCAAGGAAGTGGTTCAGATTGTAAGTAATCTTGCTTACAACGTTGAAGTTGTCGGGATGAAGAGTAATTCCTTACTTTCCATGGGAGTTCGTGTAGCTTGTTGCGGATATGCTGAAAATCCGGGCAGGAATATTCGAAGAGGAGCCTTGGTATGTGCGATGATGGAGGGCAAGGTTCGAAGAGGGTCCTGGTCGTCGGTGCTTGGTATTAGACAAGGCGTACAGAACGTGAAGGCATGGGAAAGGGAGCAAATGGCATGGGCTGTTTGAGAGAAGGGTATTTCATCGGCGGCAATTCAATGGTTAAGGTGGAGTAGATCACCTTACATATGTTCGACGAGGACGTCGAGTTAAATTGGTGTGGGTGGTTTGTAACCCCCGTAGAATTCGGCCAGACGGGCGTCAGACGGATGGGTGTGAATGGTCGTGATAGGCCTCAGCACTGGCCTATGTTGGCCAAGGCGCATGGCACCGAGGAGGGCGTGCGTGCTAAGGTCGTGGTTGACTCGGACAAACGGTTGGACGAGGGCAAGGCAGACCTTGGCAAGGGTCGTGTGGTACGACCAAGTCAAGGGGTGGAATGACTCGGCAGGCACGGGCTGGTCGAGGCAAGGCAACCTTGGCAAGGGGCGGTGCATGCAGGCAAGGCATGGCACTGGCCGATGGTAGACGGACAAGGCAAGGACTCGGCGGCATGGGCTAGTCGAGGGCCGAAAGGTGCGCAAGGTGTGGGCACGATGCGGGCGGAATGGCTTGGAAATGAGCCCAAGTGTTGGGGCAAAACCGCACGGCTGAGCTGGACCGATAATCATGGGCGACGCGCAGATGTGGACGCTGAGTCGGCCGAGCCATGCGCGCGGATGCGCAAGGCGGGATGCTGAGTCGGCCGAGAAGTGAGGCGCGGATCGATGACATGGCTGAGGCGCGGATCGCTGAGATGGCAGCGGTTACGATCATGTGCGCCGCACATGGAGACGGTTACGCCCATGGGACGCACATGGCGACGGTTATCTCCAGTTGCTGGCGGTTGCGGGAAAACTGCCGAAGTCGGGAGTTGTGCTCCTGGTCGTGGGAGACGGTTATGGCGCATGTGCGCGGCATATGGGACAGTTACGTCGTGTGCGCGGCACATGCGACGGTTTTAGCCCATTTGCGGGTGAAGGCCGGAATGTGGGCGAAGTGGCCTTCATTGTGGGCGAACGGTTCCTTGAATTCTGGCCTGGCACATGCCAGGCACGCACCCCTGTCCCCTTGTAACTGCCGAAGGCAGATTTCCCCTATAAATAGACTAGTGTGGGTAGGCATTAGTCAAGTCCAGAATAGGGAGAAAGTTCAGAAATCGGAGTGACAAAAATGTAATCCTCCTAAGGGGGACCGAAATGGTTCCCTTAGGCACACAAAGTGGGTCGAGTGGCAGAGATCAAAACGTGAGGGGTCGAGTGGCAGTATGTCAAGTGAGGGTCCATGGGGAAACTTACTTGTGTGGGCTGTGGCAGACACTTACGGGTTGTGGGCTGTAAAAGATCCTAAGGGTTGTGTGTGCGGTTGCAGACCAGACTTGGTGGCAAGTAGGCCCAGGCGACCATGTGTATGGGCGCGTAGCGGTGAAGATCAAAGCGAGTCGGAGTCGGCTCTGTGCGGACGGCGTCTGATTGTCGGTGGACCAGCATGCGATGTTGGTGATGTTCGATCAGCCTTGGGGCCAAACGGTTTGGCCAGCCATGGGGTCGAAGTGTTCGGTCAGCCTTGGGGCTAAGTTGGTAGAACCAGTCATGTGTGGGGCGCATGGCAACGGTGAAGTCAAAGTTGGTCAGCCATGGGACTGAATTGCAAGACGGTTCGGCGAGTTGGCGTCGGGCAGATTGGCGTGTTGAATGTCAATCATTGTTCTTGTAGCCTCTTGTACATTGGAGTCCTTTGTATTATTTTGGTAATAATAAAAAGGTTGGGCTTTGCCCGTAAATATTGTGTTCCGTTTATTTTACTTGCTGCCTTAAAATGTTCTCAGTGTGGGGGACCGAGTTTTTGGAAGGCTGAAGTTGGCTGAAAAGCTGGTTGCCGTGCAGGAATTGTTGACTACCGCACCAGTTCTAACCCTTCCATTGGGACAAAAGGGATTCACAGTCTATTGTGATGCATCTAGGGTGGGTTTAGGATGCATCTTGATGCAATTTGGAAAAGTTATTGCGTATGCGTCTAGACAATTGAAGGTACATGAGAAGAATTATCCAATTCATGACTTAGAATTGGCCGCGGTAGTGTTTGCCTTACGAATATGGAGACACTATTTGTATGGGGTGCATGTAGATATAGTTCTGAGATCATAAAAGTTTGCGATTACATAACCACGCAAAGGATTTGAATCTCAACAAAGAAAATGGTTAGAGTTGCTTAAGGATTACGACCTTAGCATTCTTTACCATCGTAGAAAAGCTAACGTGGTGGCTGACACACTCAGTAGGAGATCAATGGGCATCTTGGCCCACTTGGCAGTACAAAAGAGAGATATTGTTCGTGAGGTACAAAAATTGGAAAAACCTCAGGGTTAATTTAACTGAGGTCGGTGAAGGTAGAGTGGTGGTACATGATACCTCGTTGTCTGCCTTAGCTTCAAAAATAAAGGAAAGTCAGTTTGAGGACATGGAATTTGTTACATTTCGAGAGAGGATTCAGAGAAAACCTTCACGATTTACATTAGGAGAAAATGATGGTACCGCCGGTATAAGGGCAGGTTGTGTGTTCCTAAGATAAAAGATCTAAGAAGAAAGATCTTAAATGAAGGTCACAACACCAGGTATTCCATTCATCCAGGATCAACGAAAATGTATCATGATCTCAAGGCAAATTACTGGTGGGAAGGAATGAAGAGAGATGTTGCAGAGTTTGTCGAAAGATGCCTTACGTGTCAACAGGTGAAAGTCGAACATCAAAAACCCGGCAGACTACTTCAGGACATTGGCGTCCCCATGTGAAAATGGGAGGCCATTTATATGGATTTTGTAACTGGTCTACCAAAAACAAAAGAAGGTTATGATTCTATATGGGTGATTGTTGATCGTCTTACAAAGTCAGCCCATTTCCTACAGGTCAAGACTACATATCGGGCACCACGATATGCACAAATTTATTTGAAAGAAATAGTGAGGTTACATGGGATTCCATTACAAATTATTTCGGATAGGGGTTCCCAGTTCACCTCACACTTTTGGCAAAGTTTCCAAGAAAGGCCTCGGGACAAAGGTCAAATTGAGTACGGCTTTCCATCCACAAACTGACGGACAAGCTGAACGAACAATTCAAACATTGGAGGATATGTTGCGATCGTGTGTGCTGGACTTCCAGAGCAATTAGTTGGACCATTTATGTCTAATTGAGTTCGCTTACAACAACAACTTTCATGCTAGTATACAAATAGCCCCGTTCGAAGCATTGTATGGGCGAAAGTGTAGATCTCCACTTGGAGGGTTCGAAGTGGGCGAAACACTACTGTTTGGACCCGAAGTCATTCAGGAAACAATTGATAAAGTACATATAATTCGGGAGCGGATCAAGACAGCTCATAGCCGCCATAAGCCTTATGCGGATAATCGCAAAAGAGATCTTGAGTTTCAAGAAGGAGAGAAAGTATTTTTAAAAGTCTCTTCAATGAAGGGAGTGATGCGATTTGGAAAGAAAGAAGTTGAGTCAAGGTTTCTTTGGACCATAGGAGATCTTACGAAGAGTGGGAATGTGGCTTCGAACTAGCCCTTCCACAAGAATTAGAAGCGATACATCCGTGTTTCATGTATCAATGTTCACGAAAATATATGCATGATCAGTCACGTCATCGACCCAAAGATAGCCACGAATGAAGAGCTTGATATGAAGAAATTAGGTGGAAATCTTTGGATAGACAAATTAAGCGTCTTAGGAACAAAAATATTATTTCCGTGAAAGTTTTATGGAAGAATCACTCCACAAAAGAAGCGACCTGGGAAGCTGAGGACGCGATGAGAGTCAAATATCCATTCGTGTTTGAGTAAGGTAATAAAATGTGTTAAGATGTGTTCATTACGTGCAGTTTGTGTGACGTGCATGTATTACGGTGTTATTCACATTCGATGTCGAATGTTGTTTAAGGAGGGAAGAATATAAAATGTGTTAAATTGTACTTTATGTGTGTGCAATAGTATGACTATGTGTTTTGTTACGACCTTATTCACATTCGAGGACGAATGTTATTCAAGGAATGGGAGAATATAAAGTCTTGGAAATTTAAAAATGTGTTATGTTGTGCTTCATGTGTGTGCAGATTGCGTGTCTATGTGCACGTCTCACGACCTTATTCACATTCGAGGACGAATGTTGTTTAAGGAGGGAAGAATGTAAAGTCCCAAAAAAATATAAAAAAAATAATAAAAACAATTTAAAAAAAAAATTGAATAATTTAAAAAGAAAAAAAAAATGCAGTTTTTCCCCCTTAAACTAACCCTCCCTCAACCCCTTCTTTCACTCCTTCCACTCCCTAAACTTCCCCCCACTCTCATAAAACACACATACACTTTTATATAAAACACAACAAAAAGGGAATACAAAAATCTGAAACAAAATGCAACAAAGAGAAAAGAACCAGAAATTTCAGAGAACAAGGTTAAAAGAGAACAATTAAGGAGTCTCAAATAAAGGTTTGGTTGAAGGATAAGTTGAAGTTGCGTCATTTGCGATTACGAAGCAACAAATGTGAGTTTTTCTCACTCAAATTTCTTAGTAAAATCCTGTATTTTAAGTTTTGTACATGTAAGAATATAATGTTGGTGTTAAAAGAAAAATTATGAACTTAGATTTCTTAAACAACTAGTTCGGGACATGAACGTTACAAACTGTTTTCCGGAGTTATACTTGTTTTAATTAGACGAAATGTAGTATGGTTGTAAATCACTTTGTTACGAACAGATTGAACTAAAGAAGAGGTAAAACGGACTTACGGTTTAAGAGTTATCATAGTTTAAACTTTCTGCCACATATTTGGACGAAATCTGAGGGCAGGTAGAATTATGAACTGTTTTTTCCGAGTTTCACTTGTTGGAATTAGACGAAATTTGGTATGGTTGTAAATCACTTTGTTATGAACAGATTGAACTAAAGAAGAGGTAGAATGGACTTACGGTTTAGAAGTTATCGTATTTTAAAATTTCTGCGCCGGATCGGTTGAAATTCCATAAAGCAGCGGGTAAAATGGTAAAACTGTAGTAATTGGTACAGAATATGAAATGTTGATTCAAATGAAAGTCCTAGATTTGTCTTTTCTCGTCAGCTGGAGAATTTACGGGGCTTGATCCGACTTACGGATAAGAAGTTATGATTGTTTTAAGATCGTGTGTCGTTCTGATAATAAATTCGGCAAACAGTTCTTAATGTATTTGTTAAAACTGAAAACTGAATGTTTCGGTGGGGAATTTAAAATTTTGTGTTGAATAAGAGTTCTAGATTATTCTGTTCTCGACAGTTTGAGACTTTGCGTACATAAATCCGACTTACGGTTTGAGAGTTGTAACCCATACAAGTGGGACGGGCGAAATATTGAAAGAAGGAAATATTAATTGAGCCTTTTGAACATATAACACATACAAAACAAATATGTAAATGCATCGGATCGGGTTGCACGCCGCAACAAAACGTAAAGTGAATATGTGTTCACAAATACGTAAATATAATGGATCGGGTTGCGCGCAACAAAGCGTAAAGTGAATACGCGTTCACAAATCGTAAACATAATGGATAGGGTTGCGCGCGCAACAAAGCGTAAAGTGAATACGCGTTCACAAATAAATAATTGATCGGGTTGCACGCCGCAACAAAACGTAAATTGAATACGATACACAAATACGTAAACATCATGGATCGGGTTGCACGCAACAAAACGTAAAGTGAATACGCGTTCACAAATACGTAAACTTAATGGATCGGATTGCACGCCGCAACAGATATGTAAATGCATTTGTAAATGCATCGGATCGGGTTGCACGCCGCAACAAATATGTAAATACAAAGGAATACCTTAATATGTAACATGGGATAAAACATGTACGTGGGTTAAGCTGAGTACATCCTGAAACGAATTGAAAGAGAATATTATTATGTGAATACTTGATTATGATACATTGAAAATGTTGAAGTTTGTCTCACAACATGGTTATTGTGTTCTAATATGTTTGTACTTAAGATATTGTGAGATTACTTTGATTTATAGGGTGAGGTTCTCACTCAGCCCCGGATGGTAGGGCTGACTCTTTTATTTAACATATTTCAGGGAAGCGTGATAGAGGAAAAGCTCCGCAACAGGGCTAGCGATCGTCCCGCAACCTCTTTGACCCACCAATCCATTATTTCGGATTTGGTGAAAGTTATTCTCATAAAGTATGTTTTAAGAACTAGGTTTCATTATCTCGGGGAATGCCCCACACAAAATTGTTCCTTGTAAGCTTTGAATTGCTTATTATGATATATATATATTATTTCCGCACTTAAATACATGTTTAATCTAGGAAGAAAAGGATTTGACGGTTCGCCTAGAAAATAAATAATTGTCCAGGTGCCATCACGCCTTAAGGAAAGACTTAAGAAAAGTCGGGGTGTGACAATGACAAAGCTCCGGATTTCAAACTCCACATGACACAATTTGGCATTTAATTCACACAAAAATCCAATGGATCTACAACCAACTGGAAAGTGTAGATAAGATCTACTGCTACAACTTTGAAAAGTTTAAAGATCATTGAATGTGTGCAACTGGAGCTTTGAATCGTGTAAACTCATCATAACAATCTGTCAAAGTTGTCAATGTACATTTAACCAAGGAGAAGTAAATTGACTATAACTTTCACATGAAAAATCCAATGGAAGAGATTCAAACTGAATGGAAAGCTACCTCAACGCCTCACAATTGATATGATGGAAGAAATTCAAGATTTCAATAGGAAGCTTGTCCAATTTAGCAATTAATGAGTGGGCTCAAAATTGTCCACAATAATGCAAGTCTTCTCAACTTTGGTGCTTATATAAAGGGGCATTTGGCAAGCCATTTGGGGCATCACTCTCTTTATAATATATCTCATATATTAGTAGTATTTCTCTGAAAAATATGAGTTTTAATTATTATAGTATGAGTAGCTAAATGATTAGTGTGTAAATATGCATATGTTATAACAATTACATGTGTATTTTAGTTGTTATTGTATAATATTTGTTCTATATTTATACGTAATTTTATATTTCATATGTTAGCCACAAATAACTATTTTTCTATAGTAAATGGAATATTTAAGCATGATTTAACATGGTTAGTATGTGTATTGCTTGATGTCTAGGTCATAATATATATTACACTCATCCAATTTATGTGACACTAATGTTTTTGGACACTCAAGACAATGTACTAAAGATATAAGTGGGTAAATAAAATGAACTTTGCAATTAATAGTCCAATTAAAATTACACACAATTCTGTCCAAATATTGGTTGAGTTTTGATCCATGACGTATTTTTGTATTTGGCCCATATCTCAAGCTATACAAATCATATTGATCCAATTCCAGTTGTATTAGTTAGATAACTCATGTATCTACAACTTCAATCAAGGCCCAAACTGCTGTAAACATTGGATTCTTGAGTCAGATTGACGATCAAAGTGTTCATCATGACAATGCTCCGGATTTCAAACTCCACAGGACACAATTTGGCATTTAATTCACACCAAAATCCAATGGAACTACCACCAACTGGAAAATGTAGATAAGATCTACTGCTACAACTTTGAAAAGTTTGAAGATCATTGAATGTGTCCAAGTGGAGCTTTGAATCGTGTAAACTCATCATAACAATCTGTCAAAGTTGTCAATATTCATTTAACCAAGGAGCAGTAAATTGACTATAACTTTCACATGAAAAATCCAATGGAGCGATTCAAACTGATCTGGAAAGATACCTCAACTTCCACAATTGATATGAAGGAAGAAATTCAAGATTTCAATAGAAATCTTGTCCAATTTAGCACTTAATGTGTGGGGTCAAAATTGTCCACAATAATGCAAGTCTTCTCAAATTTGGAGCCTATATAAAGGGGCATTTGGCAAGCCATTTGGGGCGTCACTCTCTTTGTAATATATCTCATATATTAGTAGTATTTCTCTGAAAAATATGAGTTTTAATTATTATAGTATGAGTAGCTAAATGATTAGTGTGTAAATATGCATATGTCATAACAATTCCATGTGTATTTTAGTTGTTATTGTATAGTATTTGTTGTATATTTATACGTAATTTTATATTTCATAGGTTAGCCACAAATATCTATTTTTCTATAGTAATGGAATACTTAAGCATGATTGAACATGGTTAGTATGTGTACTGCTTGATTTCTAGGCCATAATATAAATTATACTCATGCAATTTTTGTGACACTAGTGTTTTTGGACACTCAAGACAATGTACTAAAGATATAATTGGGTAAATAAAACCAACTTTGCAATTTAATAGTCCAATTAAAATTACACAACAATTATGTCCAAATATTGGTTGAGTTTTGATCCATGACGTATTTTTGTATTTGACCCATATCTCAAGCTATACAAATCCTATTGATCCAATTTCAGTTGCATTAGTTAGATAACTCATGTATCTACAAGTACTATCAATTCCCAAAATGTTGTAAACATTGGATTCTAGAGTCAGATTGACGATCAAAGAGTTCATCATGACAATGCTCCGGATTTTAAACTCCACAAGACATAATTTGGTATTTAATTCACTATAATTCACACAAAAATCCAATGGACCTACCACCAACTGGAAAAGCTTTGAGTGTAGCCATGGATTCTTTTCTAAGACTTCAAAAATATTCTATCGAAATCTCTCTAGTAGAAGAGGAGAAGCTCTGTAGATAAGATCTACTGCTACAACTTTAAAAAGCTTGAAGATCATTGAATGTGTGCAAGTGGAGATTTGAATCGTGTAAACTCATCATAACAATCTATCAAAGTCGTCAATGTTCATTTAACCAAGGAGCAATAAATTGACTATAACTTTCACATGAAAAATCCAATGGAAGCGATTCAAACTGATCTGGAAAGATACCTCAACTTCCACAATTGATATGAAGGAAGAAATTCAAGATTTCAATAGAAATCTTGTCCAATTTAGCACTTAATGTGTGGGGTCAAAATTGTCCACAATAATGCAAGTCTTCTCAACTTTGGAGCCTATATAAAGAGTCCTTTGGCTAGCCATTTGGGACATCACTCTCTTTGTAATATTTCTCATATATTAGTAGTATTTCTCTAAAAAATATGAGTTTTAATTATTATAGTATGAGTATCTAAATGATTAGTGTGTAAATATGCATATGTCATAACAATTCCATGTGTATTTTAGTTGTTATTGTATAGTATTTGTTGTATATTTATACGTAATTTTGTATTTCATAGGTTAGCCACAAATATCTATTTTTCTATAGTAATGGAATACTTAAGCATGATTGAACATGGTTAGTATGTGTACTGCTTGATTTCTAGGCCATAATATAAATTATACTCATCCAATTTTTGTGACACTAGTGTTTTTGGACACTCAAGACAATGTACTAAAGATATAAGTGGGTATATACAACCAACTTTGCAATTTAAAAGTCCAATTAAGATTACACAACAATTCTGTTCAAATTTTGGTTGAGTTTTGATCCATGACATATTTTTGTATTTGGCCCATATCTCAAGCTACACAAATCATATTTATCCAATTCCAGTTGCATTAGTTAGATAACTCATGTATCTACAACTCCTATCAAGGCCCAAACTGATGTAAACATTGGATTCTAGAGTCATACTGACGATCAAAGTGTTCATCTTGACAATGCTCCGAATTTCAGGCTCCACAAGACACAATTTGGCATTTAATTCACACAAAAATCCAATGGATCTACCACCAACTGGAAAGTGTAGATAAGATCTACTGCTACAACTTTGAAAAGTTTGAAGATCATTGAATGTGTGCAAGTGCAGCATTGAATCGTGTAAACTTATCTGCCAAAGTTGTCAATGTTCATTTAACTAAGGAGCAGTAAATTGACTATAACTTTCACATGAATAATCCAATGGAAGAGATTCAAACTGATCTGAAAATCTACCTCAACTCCTCACAATTGATATGATGGAAGAAATTCAAGATTTCAATAGTAAGCTTGTCCAATTTATCAATTAATGAGTGGACTCAAAATTGTCCACAATAATGCAAGTCTTCTCAACTTTGGAGCCTATATAAAGGGGCCTTTGGCAAGCCATTTGGGCGTCACTCTCTTTGTAATATATCTCATATATTAGTAGTATTTCTCTGAAAAATATGAGTTTTAATTATTATAGTATGAGTAGCTAAATGATTAGTGTGTAAATATGCATATGTTATAACAATTCCATGTGTATTTTAGTTGTTATTGTATAGTATTTGTTGTATATTTATACGTAATTTTTTATTTCATATGTTAGCCACAAATATCTATTTTCTATAGTAATGGAATACTTAAGCATGATTTAACATGGTTAGTATGTGTATTGCTTGATATCTAGGTTATAATATAAATTACACTCATCCAATTTTTGTGACACTAATGTTTTTGGACACTCAAGACAATGTACTAAAGATATAAGTGAGTATATAAAACCAACTTTGCAATTTGAAAGTCCAATTAATATTACACAACAATTTTGTCCAAATTTTGGTTGAGTTTTGATCCATGATATATTTTTGTATTTGGCCCATATCTCGAGCTATACAAATCCTATTGATCCAATTCCAGTTGCATTAGTTAGATAACTTATGTATCTACAACTCATATCGAGGCCCAAACTGCTGTAAACATTGGATTCTAGAGTCAGATTGACCATCAAAGTGTTCATCATGACAATACTCCGAATTTCAAACTCCACAGGACATAATTTGGCATTTAATTAACTATAATTCACACAAAAATACAATGGATCTACCACCAATTGAAAAGTGTAGATAAGATCTACTGCTACAACATTGAAAATTTTGAAGATCATTGAATGTGTGCAAATGGAGCTTTGAATCGTGTAAACTCATCATAACAATCTGCCAAAGTTGTCAATGTTCATTTAACCAAGGAGCAGTAAATTGCCTATAACATTCAAATGAAAAATCCAATGGAAGAGATTCAAACTTATCTGCAAAGATACCTCAACGTCCCACAATTGATATGAAGGAAGAAATTCAAAATTTCAATAGGAAGCTTGTCCAATTTAGCAATTAATGAGTGGGCTCAAAATTGTCCACAATAATGCAAGTCTTCTTAACTTTGGAGCATATATAAAGGGGCCTTTGGCAAGTCATTTGAGGCATCACTCTCTTGTAATATATCTCATATATTAGTAGTATTTCTCTGAAAAATATGAGTTTTAATTATTATAGTATGAGTAGCTAAATGATTAGTGTGTAAATATGCATATGTTATAACAATTCCATGTGTATTTTAGTTGTTATTGTATAGTATTTGTTGTATATTTATACGTAATTTTTTATTTCATATGTTAGCCACAAATATCTATTTTCTATAGTAATGGAATACTTAAGCATGATTTAACATGGTTAGTATGTGTATTGCTTGATATCTAGGTTATAATATAAATTACACTCATCCAATTTTTGTGACACTAATGTTTTTGGACACTCAAGACAATGTACTAAAGATATAAGTGAGTATATAAAACCAACTTTGCAATTTGAAAGTCCAATTAATATTACACAACAATTTTGTCCAAATTTTGGTTGAGTTTTGATCCATGATATATTTTTGTATTTGGCCCATATCTCGAGCTATACAAATCCTATTGATCCAATTCCAGTTGCATTAGTTAGATAACTTATGTATCTACAACTCATATCGAGGCCCAAACTGCTGTAAACATTGGATTCTAGAGTCAGATTGACCATCAAAGTGTTCATCATGACAATACTCCGAATTTCAAACTCCACAGGACATAATTTGGCATTTAATTAACTATAATTCACACAAAAATACAATGGATCTACCACCAATTGAAAAGTGTAGATAAGATCTACTGCTACAACATTGAAAATTTTGAAGATCATTGAATGTGTGCAAATGGAGCTTTGAATCGTGTAAACTCATCATAACAATCTGCCAAAGTTGTCAATGTTCATTTAACCAAGGAGCAGTAAATTGCCTATAACATTCAAATGAAAAATCCAATGGAAGAGATTCAAACTTATCTGCAAAGATACCTCAACGTCCCACAATTGATATGAAGGAAGAAATTCAAAATTTCAATAGGAAGCTTGTCCAATTTAGCAATTAATGAGTGGGCTCAAAATTGTCCACAATAATGCAAGTCTTCTTAACTTTGGAGCATATATAAAGGGGCCTTTGGCAAGTCATTTGAGGCATCACTCTCTTGTAATATATCTCATATATTAGTAGTATTTCTCTGAAAAATATGAGTTTTAATTATTATAGTATGAGTAGCTAAATGATTAGTGTGTAAATATGCATATGTTATAACAATTCCATGTGTATTTTAGTTGTTATTGTATAGTATTTGTTGTATGTTTATTCGTAATTTTTATTACATATGTTAGCCACAAATATCTATTTTTCTATAGTAATGAATATTTAAGCATGATTTAACATGGTTAGTATGTGTATTGCTTGATATCTAGGCCATAATATAAATTACACTCATTCAATTTTTGTGACACTAGTGTTTTTGGACACTCAAGACAATGTACTAAAGATATAAGTGGATATATAAAACCAACTTAGCAATTTGAAAGTCCAATTAAGATTACACAACAATTCTGTCCAAATATTGGTTGAATTTTGATCCATGACATATTTTTGTATTTGGCACACATCTCAAGCTATACAAATCCTATTGATCCAATTCCAGTTGCATTGGTTAGCTAACTCATGTATCTACAACTCCTATCAAGGCCTAAACTGCTGTAAACATTGAATTCTAGAGTTAGATTGACGATCAAAGTGTTCATCATGACAATACTCCGGATTTCAAACTCCACATACATAATTTGGCATTTAATTAACTATAATGCACACAAAACTCCAATGGATCTACCACCAAATGGACAGTGTAGATAAGATCTACTGCTACGACTTTGAAAAGTTTGAAGATCATTGAATGTGTTAAAGTAGAGCTTTGAATCGTGTAAACTAATCATAACAATCTGATAAAGTTGTCAATGTTCATTTAACCAAGGAGCAGTAAATTGACTATAACTTTCACATGAAAAATCCAATCGAATTGATTCAAACTTATATGGAAAGATACCTCAACGTCCCACAATAGATATGAAGGATGAAATTCAAAATTTCAATAGGAAGCTTGTCCAATTTATCAATTAATGAGTGGGCTCAAAATTGTCCACAATAATGCAAGTCTTCTCAACTTTGGAGCCTATATAAAGGGGCCTTTGGCAAGCCATTTGAGGTATCACTCTCTTCGTAATATATCTCATATATTAGTAGTATTTCTCTAAAAAATATGAGTTTTAATTATTATAGTATGAGTAGCTAAATGATTAGTGTGTACATATGCATATGTTATAACAATTCTAAGTGTATTTTAGTTGTTATGTTTATTATTTGTTGTATATTTATATGTAATTTTTTATTTCATAGGTTAGCCACAAATATCTATTTTTCTATAGTAATGGAATATTTAAGCATGATTGAACATGGTTAGTACGTGTGTTGCTGAAAATCTATGCCATAATATAAATTACACTCATCCAATTTTTGTGACACTAGTGTTTTTGGACACTCAAGACAATGTACTAAAGATATAAGTGGCTATATAAAACCAAATTTGCAATTTGAAAGTCCAATTAAGATTACACAATAATTCTGTCAAAATTTTGGTTGAGTTTTGATCCATGACATATTTTTGTATTTGGCCCATATCTCAAGCTATACAAATCCTATTAATCCAATTCCAGTTGCATTGGTTAGATAACTCATGTATCTACAACTCTTATCAAGGCTCAAACTGCTGTAAACATTGGATTCTAGAGTCAGATTGACGATCAAAGTTTTCATCATAACAATACTCCGGATTTCAAACTCCACAGGACACAATTTGACATTTAATTCACTATAATTGACACAAAAATCCAATGGATCTACCACCAACTGGAAAGTGTAGATAAGATCTACTTCTACGACTTTGAAAAGTTTGAAGATAATTGAATGTGTTAAAGTGGAGCATTGAATCGTGTAAACTCGTCATAACAATATGCTAAAGTTGTCAATGTTCATTTAACCAAGGAGCAGTAAATTGACTATAACTTTCACATGAAAAATCCAATGGAAGAGATTCAAACTTATATGGAAAGATACCTCAACGTCCCACAATTGATATGAAGGAAGGAATTCAAAATTTCAATAGGAAAATTGTCCAATTTATCAATTAATGAGTGGGCTCAAAATTGTCCACAATAATGCAAGTCTTCTCAACTTTGGAGCATATATAAAGGGGCCTTTGGCAAGCCATTTGAGGCATCACTCTCTTGTTATATATCTCATATATTAGTAGTATTTCTCTGAAAAAATATGAGTTTTAATTATTATAGTATGAGTAGCTAAATGATTAGTGTGTAAATATGCATATGTTATAACAATTCCATGTGTATTTTAGTTGTTATTGTATAGTATTTGTTGTATGTTTATACGTTATTTTTTATTTCATATGTTAGTCACAAATATCTATTTTTCTATAGTAATGGAATATTTAAGCATGATTTAACATGGTTAGTATGTGTGTTTCTTGATATCTAGGCCATAATATAAATTACATTCATTCAATTTTTGTGACACTAGTGTTTTTGGACACTCAAGACAATGTACTAAATATATAAGTGTATATATAAAACCAACTTTGCAATTTGAAAGTCCAATTAAGATTACACAACAATTATGTCCAAATATTGGTTGAATTTTGATCCATGACATATTTTTGTATTTGGCCCACATTTCAAGATATATAAATCCTATTGATCCAATTCCAGTTGCATTGGTTAGATAACTCATGTATCTACAACTCCTATCAAGGCCTAAACTGCTGTAAACATTGAATTCTAGAGTTAGATTGACGATCAAAGTGTTCATCATGACAATACTCCGGATTTCAAACTCCACATACATAATTTGGCATTTAATTAACTATAATGCACACAAAACTCCAATGGATCTACCACCAAATGGAAAGTGTAGATAAGATCTACTGCTACGACTTTGAAAAGTTTGAAGATCATTGAATGTGTTAAAGTGGAGCTTTGAATCGTGTAAACTCATCATAACAATATGATAAAGTTGTCAATGATCATTTAACCAAGGAGCAGTAGATTGAATATAACTTTCACGTGAAAATTCCAATGGAATAGATTCAAACTTATATGGAAAGATACCTCAACGTCCCACAATTGATATGAAGGAAGAAATTCAAAATTTCAATAGGAAGCTTGTCCAATTTATCAATTAATGAGTGGGATCAAAATTGTCCACAGTAATGCAAGTATTCTCAACTTTGGAGCATATATAAAGGGGACTTTGGCAAGCCATTTGAGGCATCACTCTCTTTGTAATATATCTCATATATTAGTCGTATTTCTCAGAAAAAGTATGAGTTTTAATTATTATAGTATGAGTAGCTAAATGATTAGTGTGTAAATATGCATATGTTATAACAATTCCATGTGTATTTTAGTTGTTATTGCATAATATTTGTGGTATGTTTATACGTAATTTTGTATTTCATATGTTAGCCACAAATATCTACTTTTCTATAGTAATGGATTATTTAAGCATGATTTAACATGGTTAGTATGTGTATTGCTTGATATCTAGGCCATAATATAGATTACACTCATTCAATTTTTGTGACACTAGTGTTTTTGGACACTCATGACAATGTACTAAAGATATAAGTGGGTATATAAAACCAACTTTGCAATTTAAAAGTCCAATTAAGATTACACAACAATTCTATCCAAATTTTGGTTGAGTTTTGATCCATGAAAAGTTTGAAGATCATTGAATGTGTGCAAGTGGAGCTTTGAATCGTGTAAACTCATCATAACAATCTGCCAAAGTTGTCAATGTTCATTTAACCAAGGAGCAGTTACTTGACTATAACTTTCATATGAAAAATCCAATGGAAGAGATTAAAACTGATCTGCAAAGTTACCTCAATCTGCCACAATTGATATGAAGGAAGAAATTCAAGATTTCAATAGGAAGCTTGTCCAATTTACAATTAATGAGTGAGCTCAAAATTGTCCACAATAATGCAAGTCTTCTCAACTTTGGAGCCTATATAAAGGGGCCTTTGGCAATCCATTTGAGGCATCACTCTCTTTGTAATATATCTCATATATTAGTAGTATTTCTCTGAAAAATATGAGGTTTAATTATTATAGTATGAGTAGCTAAATGATTAGTGTGTAAATATGCATATGTTATCTCAATTCCATGTGTATTTTAGTTGTTTTTGTATAGTATTTGTTGTATGTTTATACGTAATTTTGTATTTCATATGTTAGCCACAAATATCTATTTTTCTATAGTAATGGAATATTTAAGCATGATTAAATATGGTTAGTATGTGTATTGCTTGATATCTAGGCCATAATATAAATTACACTCATCCAATTTTTGTGACACTAGTATTTTTGGACACTCAAGACAGTGTACTAAAGATATAAGTGGGTATATAAAACCAAATTTACAATTTGAAAGTCCAATTAAGATTACACAACAATTCTGTCCAAATTTTGGTTGAGTTTTGATCCATGACATATTTTTGTATTTGGCCCATATATCAAGCTATACAAATTCTATTAATCTAATTCCAGTTGCATTGGTTAGATAACTCATGTATCTACAACTCTTATCAAGGCCAGAACTACTGTAAACATTGGATTCTAGAGTCAGATTGACGATCAAAGTGTTCATCATAACAATGATCCGGATTTCAAACTTCACAGGACACAATTTGGCATTTAATATACACAAAAAATCCAATCTATCTACCACCAACTGAATAGTGTAGATAAGATCTACTACTACAACTTTGAAAAGTTTGAAGATCATTGAATGTGTGCAAGTGGAGCTTTGAATCGTGTAAACTCATTTTAATAATCTGCCAAAGTTGTCAATGTTCATTTAACCAAGGAGCAGTAAATTGACTATAACTTTCATATGAAAAATCCAATGGAAGAGATTCAACCCGAATGGAAAGCTACCGCAACGCCCCACAGTTGATATGAAGGAAGAAATTCAAGATTTCAATAGGAAGTTTGTCCAATTTAGCAATTAATGAGTGGGCTCAAAATTGTCCACAATAATGCAAGTCTTCTCAACTTTAGAGCCTATATAAAGGGGTCTTTGGCAAGCCATTTGAGGCATCACTCTCTTAGTAATATATCTCATATATTAGTAGTATTTCTCTAAAAAATATGAGTTTTAATTATTATAGTATGAGTAGCTAAATGATTATTGTGTAAATATGCATATGTTATAACAATTCCATGCGTATTTTAATTGTTATTGTATAGTTTTTGTTGTATATTTATACGTAATTTTGTATTTCATATGTTAGCCACAAATATCTATTTTTCTATAGTAATGGAATAATTAAGCATGATATAACATGGTTAGTATGTGTATTGCATGATATCTAGGCCATAATATAAATAACACTCATCCAATTTTTGTGACACTAATGTTTTTCGACACTCATGACAATGTACTAAAGATATAAGTGGGTATATAAAACCAACTTTGCAATTTGAAAGTCCAATTAAGATTACGCAACAATTCTGTCCAAATTTTAGTTGAGTTTTGATCCATGACATATTTTTGTATTTGACCCATATCTCAAGCTATAAAAATCCGATTGATCAAATTCCAGTTGCATTTGCTTAGATAACTCATGTATCTACAACTCTTATCAATGCCCAAATGACTGTAAACATTGAATTATCGAGTCAGATTGACGATCAAAGTGTTCATCATGACAATACTCCGTATTTCAAACCCCACATGACACAATTTGACATTTAATTAACTATAATTCACAAAAAATTCCAATGGATCTACCACCAACTGGAAAGTGTAGATAATATCTACTTCTACAACATTGAAAAGTTTGAAGATCATTGAATGTGTGCAAGTGGAGCTTTGAATCGTGTAAATTCATCATAACAATCTGCCAAAGTTGTCAATGTTCATTTAACCAAGGAGCAGTAAATTGACTATAACTTTCAAATGAAAAATCCAATGGAAGAGATTCAACCTGAATGGAAAGCTACCGCAATGCCCCACAGTTGATATGAAGGAAGAAATTCAGTATTTCAATAGGAAGCTTGTCAAATTTAGCAATTAATGAGTGGGCTCAAAATTGTTCACAATAATGCAAGTCTTCTCAACTTTGGAGCCAATATAAAAGGGCATTAGGCAAGCCATTTGAGGCATCACTCACTTTGTAATATATCTCATATATTAGTAGTATTTCTCTGAAAAATATGAGTTTTAATTATTATAGTATGAGTAGCTAAATGATTAGTGTGTAAATATGCATATGTTATCTCAATTCCATGTGTATTTTAGTTGTTATTGTATAGTAGTTGTTGTATGTTTGTACGTAATTTTGTATTTCATATGTTAGCCACAAATATCTATTTTTCTATAGTAATGGAATATTTAAGCATGATTTAACATGGTTAGTATGTGTATTGCTTGATATCTAGGCCATAATATAAATTACACTCATCCAATTTTTGTGACACTAGTATTTTTGGACACTCAAGACAATGTACTAAAGATATAAGTTGGTATATAAAACAAACTTTGCAATTTGAAAGTCCAATTAAGATTACACAACAATTCTGTCCAAATTTTGGTTGAGTTTTGATACATGACATATTTTTGTATTTGGCCCATATCTCAAGCTATACAAAATCTATTAATCCAATTCCAGTTGCATTGGTTAGATAACTCATGTATCTACAACTCTTATCAAGGCCAGAACTACTGTAAACATTGGATTCTAGAGTCAGATTGACGATCAAAGTGTTCATCATAACTGTTACACCCCGTACTTACAGGACATGTTTTAAGATCGTACGTAAGAACTCAAAGGTTAAGGTTTGAGACGAGTAAAATTTATCGGAATTTTGAAATTTGTCGGAAAACGAAATATTATGCGGACGGGAGGGCGACACGTGTCACCCCCCCTTAATGGTCTTGGACGAAAATGTGATGGAGAAAATGGTCTTTTGACCACAAATTAATAGATCAAGTCTTGCAAAGACATTTAGCATGACATTGTTGACTAGGTCAATGCCACTTGGCTTGATCCATGTGAAAAGCATCCAAACCACCCATTTGTTCTAATCTTGACCCTCCATTTATTTATATAAGCTCCCTAGTGCAAGACAAGGCTTAACACTTAGCAAATTTTCAAGAAAAATTGGATGAGCATGGAAGGGAGCTCTCGGCCAACCTAGGGTTCCAAAGGAAAATTTTCAATTGTTGTCCAATAATTCCCCCACTTTAACCCAAGGTTCATGAGTGTTATGTAAGTATATCTCAATAGAAAAATCCCGGAAAAAGAGAGTTTTCGTATTAGTCGCAAAATGAAAACCTAGTGGCTTTCTAAGTTTTGGATTGGAAGTTTGAAGGAAAGTTGTTGGTATGGTTCTAAGGGTCTCAACAAACGGATTGAAGTGTCTTGGAGAGGTTCTAAACTACTAAGGAGCGACTTGGTTGGAATTGGATTAAGAATCGTTAAGGTATAATCTTGTCTTTTAAAAGTGTTACAAGATTATATATTTATATTGTTGTTGTTAGCTTTGCTTGTTGCTAGCATGAAATTGTTAAGTTGAAGTTTATAAGGATTATAGATCGATTGTGGTCTTGGAAGTTCGAAATGTAATGTAGGCCATGTTAAGTTGGATTACAATTTGATCGTTATTAGAATAGTCGCATGTTAATTACTTGAAGATTACGGTTTATATGATCAAATGCGACTTGATATCTTGATATGCTACCAATTTGGATTGAATTGGAAATTGGTTAAGAATTGGTATTGTTGAACTTAAGGTGGCCGAATTTGTACTTTTAGTTTGTTATTCATTTGTATTGGACTACTTTCTAAATTGTGAGCCAATTGGGGCATTTAGTTATTCATTTGTATTGGACTACCTTCTATATTATTGTGAGCCAATTGGGGCTGTTTAGTTATTCATTTGTATTAGACTACCTTCTATATTGTTGTGAGCCAATTGGGGCTGTTTGGTTATTGTATTCGACCTTGAAAAAGGTGGCAAAGTGAGTAGAAACAAAGGAGGTCTTTGTCCGATATTAGTAGAATTTAGTGACTTAGCACCTAGGATATTCTACGTTTGAAATAAGAGGTTAATGGACGTATGGTGACCATTATAGGTTGAAGTACTAAGTATAGCGTATCCTACTTGAAGAATGGAATAGCTCGAGGTTGAAGTACTTTGGAGCATTTTGCTACTTGTCGACAATCGTCGCGAGGTATGTGAACCTCTTCTTTCTTTGGCATGATCCTACGTATGAAATATCCATGTGATAACATTTTAAGATTCCTTCTACTCTTAGAAGTTAAGAAGTATCCACATTGTTGACTCTAAATTAAGTATGTTAAATTGTCCTAAGTCCTTACCAAGCCTTATGGGAGATATTGGTAAGAATCGTTAGGAAATTATGAGATTTGATTTCAAGCTATGTATCTTGATTTATTTAAAGTAAGTATGTAAGTTGATTTTTATGTTTGAAAATGACTTGAATTTATATGTGAAAAGGGATTGGTTTTAAAAGTGTAGATGACATGATTTTACAAGTATAAGTAATTGGACTTTAAAGAATGCATGTTATGAAGTTTTAAGACTATGAACTTTGATTTTCTTTAAAGGATTATGAAACTTTATTTTTCAAGTTATGGGACTTGATTTCTAAAGTATAAGCGACATGATTTGAAAGAGTGTATGCTACGAGGTGTTAAGGCTATAAGCCTTGATTTTATAAGTGGAAATGACTTAATTTTACAAAGTATGGCTTAATTTATTTCAAAAGATAAGGAGATGGCTTCCAGGAGTATGTGACTTGAGCTTTAAAAGAAAGGAGTTCTATGATTCTTTTTAAGTATGTATGTACGTAGTATTTTGGGTTTAGTTTCCTAATGTTGCAAGAATAAAGGGCCTTAAGTTCTCTAAAATGAATGGTTGTTATAATAGCTTTATGGGAAGTTGTTATGACGACTTAAGAAGAAGTGAAAAGATGGTTTGAAAATGTTATGTAAGGAAAATCACAGGAGCCTACAAATAGGCGGATTACGTTATGCAATACAGGAGCCTACAAATAGGCGGATTACGTTATGAAATACCGAGCCTACAAATAGGCGGATTACGTTATGAGATACACCGAGCCTACACATAGGCGGATTACGCCATATTACCGAGCCTTCATGCCGGGTTACGTCATCTTACACCGAGCCACGGCGGGCGGATTATGCTACATGATTCCACGGTGCAAGCCCCACGGGCGGGCGGATTATGCTACATGATTCCACAATGCGAGCCCACAGCGGGCGGATTATGCTACATGATTCCACGATGCGAGCCCCGGGCGGGCGGATTATGTCACATGATTCATCAAGACACCGTGTCCGCAAATGGGCGGATTATGTTATGTAAGATATGTAAGTTATGTGAAAAAGTGGATTAAACTCTTAAGTAAGTATGTAAGAATATGTTGTTAAATCTTATCGAAAGAAGGAAAGGAAGCAGTTAATATATGATTGATTTCGGAGTAAAAGGACATTCTTTTATACAGATATGATTTGGTTATTGCATTTTATTTCTATTCCATACTGCATTTTTGTTATCGACCCCTTCGGGCTGCGTTCATGCCCGCAGTGATAGGTACACAGTTGGTGATCCTTGCTCTTAGGATCTCTGTTCGCTTTTTGGAAAGAAGCCCCCTTTCACTCCGAGGCTTGTCTTTTAGTGCGGTTTCCACGATGTGGTAGACTTATGTACATTCAGGGTATGGCGAGACCACGTCACGCGATTTGTAATTCTTAAGTGCAGAAGTTACATATTGTGGGTCGGTTTGTAAAATAAAAAGAAAGGGATGTAACTGCTGTTGTTATGTATATGTATATGTGTCCAGGAAGGTAGCCTTATCGGCTAACCTGTGGTTTAATCTGTCGTTATTTTATTTTATAAGTTTCATGTATGTTCCGCTGCTATTCTCTGATGTATACCTGAACAGGGTGCCCAGGTAGGGCACCAGTCGCGGACCCGGGGTCGGGTCGTGACAATAACAATGATCCGGATTTCAAACTTCACAGGACACAATTTGGCATTTAATTCACACAAAAATCCAATCTATCTCCCACCAACTGAAAAGTGTAGATAAGATCTACTGCTACAACTTTGAAAAGTTTGAAGATCATTGAATGTGTGCAAGTGGAGCTTTGAATCATGTAAACTCATTTTAATAATCTGCCAAAGTTGTCAATGTTCATTTAACCAAGGAGCAGTAAATTGACTATAAGTTTCATATGAAAAATCCAATGGAAGAGATTCAACCTGAATGGAAAGCTACCGCAACGCCCCACAGTTGATATGAAGGAAGAAATTCAAGATTTCAATAGGAAGTTTGTCCAATTTAGCAATTAATGAGTGGGCTCAAAATTGTCCACAATAATGCAAGTCTTCTCAACTTTGGAGCCTATATAAAGGTGTCTTTGGCAAGCCATTTGAGGCATCACTCTCTTTGTAATATATCTCATATATTAGTAGTATTTCTCTGAAAAATATGAGTTTTAATTATTACAGTATGAGTAGCTAAATGATTATTGTGTAAATATGCATATGTTATAACAATTCCATGCGTATTTTAATTGTTATTGTATAGTTTTTGTTGTATATTTATACGTAATTTTGTATTTCATATGTTAGCCACAAATATCTATTTTTCTATAGTAATGGAATAATTAAGCATGATTTAACTTGGTTAGTATGTGTATTACATGATATTTAGGCCATAATATAAATTACACTCATCCAATTTTTGTGACACTAATGTTTTTGGACACTCATGACAATGTACTAAAGATATAAGTGGGTATATAAAACCAACTTTGCAATTTGAAAGTCCAATTAAGATTACACAACAATTCTGTCCAAATTTTGGTTGAGTTTTGATCCATGACATATTTTTGTATTTGACCCATATCTCAAGCTATAAAAATCCGATTGATCCAATTCCAGTTGCATTTGCTTAGATAACTCATGTATCTACAACTCTTATCAAGGCCCAAACGACTGTAAACATTGAATTATCGAGTCATATTGACGATCAAAGTGTTCATCATGACAATACTCCGTATTTCAAACCCACAGGACACAATTTGACATTTAATTAACTATAATTCACAAAAAATTCCAATGGATCTACCACCAACTGGAAAGTGTAGATAATATCTACTTCTACAACATTGAAAAGTTTGAAGATCATTGAATGTGTGCAAGTGGAGCTTTGAATCGTGTAAACTCATCATAACAATCTGCCAAAGTTGTCAATGTTCATTTAACCAAGGAGCAGTAAATTGACTATAACTTTCAAATGAAAAATCCAATGGAACAGATTCAACCTGAATGGAAAGCTACCGCAATGCCCCACAGTTGATATGAAGGAAGAAATTCATGATTTCAATAGGAAGCTTGTCAAATTTAGCAATTAATGAGTGGGCTCAAAATTGTCCACAATAATGCAAGTCTTCTCAACTTTGGAGCCAATATAAAAGGGCATTTGGCAAGCCATTTGAGGCATCACTCACTTTGTAATATATCTCATATATTAGTAGTATTTCTCTGAAAAATATGAGTTTTAATTATTATAGTATGAGTAGCTAAATGATTATTGTGTAAATATGCATATGTTATAACAATTCCATGTGTATTTTAATTGTTATTGTATAGTATTTGTTGTATATTTATACGTAATTTTTCATTTCATATGTTAGCCACGAATATCTATTTTTCTATAGTAATGGAATACTTAAGCATGATTTAACATGGTTAGTATGTGTATTTCTTGATATCTAGGCCATAATATAAATTACACTCATCTAATTTTTGTGACACTAATGTTTTGGGACACTCAAGACAATGTACTAAAGATATAAGTGGATATATAAAACCAACTTTGCAATTTAAAAGTCCAATTAAGATTGCACAACAATTCTGTCCAAATTTTGGTGGAGTTTTGATCCATGACATATTTTTGTATTTGGCTCATATCTCAAGCTATAAAAATCTTATTGATCCAATTTCAGTTGCATTGGTTAGATAACTCATGTATCTACAACTCCTATCAAGGCCCAAACTGCTATAAACATTGAATTCTCAGATTGACGATCAAAGTGTTCATCATGACAATACTCCGTATTCCAAACTATGCATGACATAATTTGGCATTTAATTAACTATAATTCACAAAAAAAAATCAATGGATCTACCACCAACTGGAAAGTGTAGATAAGATCTACTGCTACAACATTGAAAAGTTTAAAGATCATTGAATGTGTGCAAGTGGAGCTTTGAATCGTGTAAACTCATCATAGAAATCTGTCAAAGTTGTCAATGTTCATTTAACCAAGGATCAGTAAATTGACTATAACCTTCACATGAAAAATCCAATGGAAGAGATTCAAACTTATCTGAAAAGATACCTCAACTTTCCACAATTGATATGAAGGAAGAAATTCAAAATTTCAATAGGAAGCTTGTCCAATTTATCAATTAATGATTGGGCTCAAAATTGTCCACAATAATGCAAGTCTTCTCAACTTTGGAGCCTATATAAAGGGGCATTTGGCAAGCCATTTGAGGCATCACTCTTATTGTAATATATCTCATATATTAGTAGTATTTCTCTGAAAAATATGAGTTTTAATTATTATAGTATGAGTAGCTAAATAATTAGTGTGTAAATATGCATATGTTATAACAATTTCATGTGTATTTTGGTTGTTATTGTATAGTATTTGTTGTATATTTATACGTAATTTTGTATTTCATATGTTAGCCACAAATATCTATTTTTCTATAGTAAAGGAATAATTAAGCATGATTGAACATGGTTAGTATGTGTGTTGCTTGATGTCTAGGCCATAAAATATATTACACTCATCCAATTTTTGTGACACTAATGTTTTTGGACACTCAAGACAATGTACTAAAGATATAAGTGGGTATATAAAACCAACTTTGCAAATTGAAAGTCCAATTAAGATTACACAATAATTTTGTCCAAATTTTGGTTGAGTTTTGATCCATGACATATTTTTGTATTTGGCCCATATCTCAAGCTATAAAAATCCTATTGATCCAATTCCAGTTGCATTGGTTAGATAACTCATGTATCTACAACTCTTATCAAGGCCCAAACTGTTGTAAACATTGAATTCTCGAGTCAGATTGACGATCAAAGTGTGCATCATGACAATACTTCGGGTTTCAAACTCCACAGGACATAATTGGGCATTTAATTAACTATAATTCACAAAAAAATCCAATGGATCTACCACCAACTGGAAAGTGTAGATAAGATCTACTGCTACAACATTGAAAAGTTTAAAGATCATTGAATGTGTGCAAGTGGAGCTTTGAATCGTGTAAACTCATCATAACAATCTGTCAAAGTTGCCAATGTTCATTTAACAAGGAGCAGTAAAGTGACTATAACTTTCACATGACAAATCCAATGGAAGATATTCAACCTGAATGGAAAGCTACCGCAACGCCCCACAATTGATATGAAGGAAGAAATTCAAGATTTCAATAGAAAGCTTGTCCAATTAAGCAATTAATGAGTAGGCTCAAAATTGTCCACAATAATGCAAGTCTTCTCAACTTTGAAGCCAATATAAAGGGGCCTTTGGCAAGCCATTTGAGGCATCACTCTCTTTGTAATATATTTCATATATTAGTAGCATTTCTCTGAAAAATATGATTTTTAATTATTATAGTATGAGTAGCTAAATGATTTTTGTGTAAATATGCATATGTTCTAACAATTCCATTTGTATTTTAATTGTTATTGTATATTATTTGTTGTATATTGATACGTAATTTTGTATTTCATATGTTAGCCATAAATATCTATTTTTCTATAGTAAGGGAATACTTAAGCATGATTTAACATGGTTAGTATGTGTATTGCTTGATATCTAGGCCATAATATAAATTACACTCATCCAATTTTTGTGTCACTAATGTTTTTGGACAGTCAAGACAATGCACTAAAGATATTAGTGGGTATATAAAGCCAACTTTGCAATTTGAAAGTCCAATTAAGATTACACAACAATTGTGTCCAAATTTTGGTTGAGTTTTGTTCCATGACGTATTTTTGTATTTGGCCCATATCTCAAGATATAAAAATCCTATTGATCCAATTTCAGTTGCATTGGTTAGACAACTAATGTATCTACAACTCCTATCAAGGCCCAAACTACTGTAAATTGTTCATCATGACAATACTCCGAATTTCAAACTCCATAGGACATAATTGGGCATTTAATTAACTATAATTCACACAAAAATCCAATGGATCTACCACTAACTGGAAAGTGTAGATAAGATCAACTGCTACAACTGTTGACACCCAATTTTGACCCATCTTTTAGTCATTTCTTGCAATTTTAAGCATTTTAGGACACCGCATTTTAATCATCATTTTTGCATTTTTTACATAATATTCTATGTTTATTTCTTCACAAAATGACATGACATATTATTATTTTAAATTAAGCATGATGTCTTTGTTAATATTATGTGTCTATTATTATTACATCGTCGTTTGATTTTAATAATGTTTGCATCTCTTTAAATAATTAATTGACACTGCATTTTTCTTGTAATTAGGCATTAAACATTTGCTAAAATATTGTATTTTATTATTATTGCATCGGCATTTGCATTTTAATAATTTTGTATCTTTAAATAATTTTTCTTTTAAATAATTAATCTATTTTGCATTGTTTGCCAAACCGGTCCAGTCCAAGGCACAATCTGGACCAGTCCAATCCGCCAAAAAATCGAAGCCAAACTGAGACCCAAAAATGAAGCCCAGTACCCCTTTCATCTTTTCCCTACAATACCCAATACCAAATACCAAACCCCAAACCTAAAATATCTACCCTATATATTAAACACTACCCCTTTTATTAAAAGGAGGAGGGCAGCCCTATTTTTTATCAGCCCAGCAGCCGCACAAATCAGAACCTACCCCAACCCTCAGCATCATCTCCCTCATCCCTTCCCCTCTCTCGCCGCCGCCCTTCCCGCCGCCGCTAGCTCCGGCGAACCCTAGCCGCACACTTCACACCCCAATATCAGCTCACCCTCACTCCCTGCTTTCACCACCATCACCCCAACCGTCGAACCACTGTTCCGACACCCATTCCCTTATCCCGTCGAATCACAGCTCCGGCAAGGAGCTCTGCTTCGATAAATCGGAGCAGCAACCGCAAGACCCACCTCCAAAATCATCACCGACCCGGGCCTCTGGTTTGGATTTTTCTTTGTTTGAAACTGAAATATGTTTAGACCTGCATTGGGCATTTTTGTTTTACATTGCACTTACTTAAAAATAGAAATTATTTGAAAGCTTGTATTTGGGTATCTTGCTTTGGGTTTTACTTGGTTAAAAGTTGAAGTATTTGCAAAGGTTCCAGGGTATTCTAGTTTCGGATTATACTCTGTTTTTAAAATTGAAAATATTGAGACTAGGTTTGTTTATCTGTGGTTTAGATTGCAGTTGGTTAAAAATCATCAACTAAAATTGTACCACTTGTTATGAAAATTCCATCATTTGTTCTTGAAACTTTTTTTTTTCTTCTCTTGTTAGGAGGAAAGACATACTGTGCTAGTTGATACTATGTCTAGTGACTAAATAAATTTTTGTTAATGTTATTGTCGGCCGTGTCTCTTTGTTTTGGGCATATTTTTGTCATTTATTAAATGATTTGAACATTGATACTACCTAATGGCCGATGAAAAAGTTATCCGTCGATTTTTGAGGCCTCCACAGTTGCAAAGACGGAAAATAAAATAAATGAAGCTTTACAGGCAAGGATGATTTCTTCCACTTACATCGGATAACCAACATGCGCTTGGCGAATTCTCGCACCGCACTTGTTTAGGCTGTCCTACTTTATATTTTTACATATCTGAGCCCTCCGTGTTTAAAACTATTACTGTTTTGGCGCGGATCAGAAGGTTTTATTTACTTTATTATTTTTAGCAATATTTGCCGATGAAGGAATCCGTCGATTTCCAAGGCCTCGTGTACAAAGACGGATTTATTTTTGGCTTTATTTATTAATTATTGCAATTACTTTAAAAATTGTTTATTTTATTACTAACACTTTTACTAAGTGTCTATGCAGGTACCCGGAGATCATCTTGTGCAGAAGGCCTAAAAAGGGCTAAAGATGTCCCGGATTTTTATCTCGTGTCGCATTTAATTTTAGTTTTATTATTTTGTATTGCATTTTATTTTAATTGTAAAAATGCTTAGAATAGATAGAATAAAAGCCAATATATAATTAGTTAGGTTTGAACGGATAACCGCAAGTTAGCGGATCCTATAGGGTGCCTAACCCCTTCCCTTTAGGATAATAAAGAATCCTTGCCCGGAATCTCACATAGCTTTCGCAGACCTTTAAAATGGAGATCATTCGTAGTATTTTATGCTACATTTTTTAGTGTCCTAATTCACTATAATAATTAGGTGGCGACTCCTTAAAATGCATTTAGGAATCAACCATGCATAGCAGTAATCCCGTTTTCGACCACGGTTTAAAATGGGGTGTTACAGATGGCGACTCCACTGGGGATAATCAGGTTCTTGACCATAGCAAACCTAGGTTTATTATTTGTTTGGCTTTATTTGCTTTTATTTATTTTAAATGCCTTAAAATTGTTTGTTTTAATCTTGTATGCTTAGCTGTTTTAATTGCTATTTGCTTTTATTGCTTTCCTTAAACTGACATTCCGCTCATATTTCCTCCACTCTGGAAAATTCACATTGTCACACACTATACGCGTTGGTGTGCTTCGCGCACCCGCAAATTTCTTTCAAGAACACCCAAAATTTAGGAGAGTTGGCGCTTGCGTGGAATTAGATCGGTTAAATCGATCGACCACGTAGCCTTCTCACTCGAGTTGTCCTCGAACCTTGCGTCTAGTAAGCCAAATCTTAGAAAGCTTAAGATAGAGCTATACCACCTTCTTTTATTTTTTTAGTCATGCATGCATAAACCTTAGGTGGGTTAATCCTTGGTATTAACGCCACAATTAGAAATCCACCAAAACTTGTCTACGGGTTTCACAACCCAACGACCCATTAGCATACTATGTGTAGCGTGATGATGATAGACGGATCCAAGTCTGGTTATAATACACCAAAATTGGGAAAAGTGCACCGTCATTTGGTCGCCATTTCCAGCAAAACATTGCAGTTTAACGGCTTGGACCTATTTATCATAATCTCGCATATCTGGCGTTTAGGCCTACCTCTGGCATAAGAGAGATCTCATGCATATTAGGCGCACACTTGATTTGCATGCTTTTGTTTACTATTTTGTTGCTAGCAATTTTGTACATATTATTTAATGCAATAATTACCCTTTTAACCCATGTACATATCATGATATGTGCTTACAACTCTGGCCACGAGCATTTGCATTTTTGCACTTTTGTTGTTATATAGCAATCAGGACTTCTACTGCGTAAATCGCTCTTGAACAACGCGATTTGGACTTTGTGAAGCATCAACCACCAGTTCGGTTGAACCAAGCAGGGGAGTCTTTGACTATATTGTCACGCCTTTACAATTTACTATTTTGTGGCTTGCCTACTCTCACCCATTTGTCATATTTTTTGCAGGAAGTCCGTCCTCGCAAATAGTCGAGGGCGGACAACAACAACAACAACAACAAAAAAAAAAGAAAAAAAAACAACAAAGAAAAAAAATCATCACAAGAATGAGCTGGAGTTATGTTGACGGAAAGAAGTCAGCTTATACCGGATTCAACAAAGCATCGCACTGGGTCTTATATTTTGCATTTTATACATATTTGCAAGTCTAATTGATATGTCTAGTATTGATTACATATTTCTTTATGATGCATTTTACAACATAATCTTCCGAACTACGCGTGTCTGATTCTCACCACACGGTGTGATACGTAGGCAACTCATTTTGGGTTCGACACCACAAAAATAAAAATAAAATTAAAAATAAAAAAAAACCACAAAAAAAAACCACAAAAAAAAAAAACACATTTCTCACTCATGCATCTCATTCATCATGTTCTCGGGCATTCATTTTACTTTGCATTCGTCCACAGTGGACAATCATTTTCTTTTGCATAGCTTTACATTACCATCCTTTCATTGATAAATTCTTTTCAAGCATGCGTTTTTAAACATATTTGAATGAACTACGCGCACCTGATTCCCTCGGCGGGATACGTAGGCAGCCCTATTCGGGTTCGGTACGCTTTATTCAAAAAAAATATTAATTAATTAAAAAAAAAAAATTGTTCAAAAAAAATGTGTTATTCAAAAAAAAAAAATACAAAGACATTTTTTTTTAAGTATTATTGTTTAACTTTGTTGATACCAATACAGTTAGAGTTGTGCAAAAAAAAAAAAAAAAATGATAATCAGTATGGGTTGACTTTGTGGTAAACCATAGATTCTTTTGGTATCTCTTATTCATACCCGCAGATAACATTGTCTTGCATGTTTCCAAGATAAGAATGAAACCGACCTCATCGTTTCATATGCATTGTGTGGTGAGTGTTTGAATAAGTTCAATTGCATTGCATTGTGATCTAGAACTTGGCCTGAATGTTTGTTGAGGCGAAATCCTGAGTAACACTCGGTGTAGGAAATGATCGTAGGCTTTCTTTGACCCGTTTGAGCATTTTCAGCCTACCAAATAACATTATCCCTAGTACACCCCCTTTGAGCCTAAAACCTATTTCTTGACAACCGCATATTACACCTATACCCTTTCTGAGTGCGTACGCACTATCCCTCTCTTGGCCCGACCTCCTCGAGCGCTTTAGAAATGTGCAAGTGGCTGACAAAATCCTGCGCTAAAGTTTGCAAAAACGAAAGTTGTCAAAGTTCAAAAGGAGAACAAAACAAAAGCAGAGACGACTTCACACAAAAAAAAAAAAAATCAAAAGCCTCGATGTTATAAAAAAAAAGGAATACATAACCCCGAAAAAAAAAAAAAAAACAAAAAAGGGGGGGGCTCCAAATGAAAGATTCAAAAGAAGTCAATACAGAAAAACTGGGACAAAAAGAAAGCAGGTCAGCATTAAAGCACACAAATATCAAGCACGGACGTAGTCCAACGCTCGAGGAGGGATTAGTCACTTTTTACCCAAATGATATCCATCCATTTCCCCAAGCCTACATTACAAGCCCATGACAAGCCCTACATGATCTTATCGAGGTCCTCACATTAGTGGATACTTACATGACGAGCCTATGGTATCACAATTGCATGCATTGAACATCCTTTTGAGTGTGGCGTGCATTTCCTGGCGTCCCAAAATTCAAAATACTGGAATATATGTGAGAAATGGGACTTTCTTTCAGTGAGGGCATTTGAAACGTGAGATTACGTGTAGTTCAAAACCTTGGCTGCAAGCAAGTGTGTCAACACTCAGGTATGTTTGAGGTACTATCTGAAACTGTGTGAATTACACCAGAGTCAAACTCGGTTAGACTGAAAACAATAAAAGAACATCCTTATGCACAATACTAATTGTTGGTATCAACTGGAGTCAGAACGTAATGTCGTCTTCCATTCTTTCAGAAAAAAAAAACAACAAAATGCATATTACATAAAAATCATTTTGCATCACGAACTACGTCTTGACCTGATTCCCTCAGCGGGATACGTAGGTGGCCACATCGGCTTCGGTCCCGCATCATTCTAAAATCTTAAAAAATTCTTATTTTGCATCACGAACTACGTCTTGACCTGATTCCCTCGGCGGGATACGTAGACAGCCACATCGGCTTCGGTCACTCCATTAAAAATATTTTCCTTGTTTTGCACTGCACTCGATTTTGTCCATATTCTCGCATTAGCTTTTCATTTATTATAAAAAAATAAAAAAAATGCTTACGCTTGATAGCGTCAAGATGAAACCTTACCAGTTCAACATCTTCATTACGGCTAGGACATTTTAAGGAATTCGGTGCAAGAAAATGGCAATGAGCGAAAAAACAGGCCAACTAGGTCTTCAGTGCAAACCAAGAATGCAAGCGTCAAGAGCCAAAGCTACAGAGTCGACGCTAATCAACCACTCATTTCCTAAAAAACTCACAAATTTTCTTTGAGTGTAGGATCTTCATATCAGCAAAGGCAGGAACACAACAATAGGCCCATGCGGGTTACAAACGCACAACGTCTATGCAATGACGTTATCTCAACCCAGACAAGTCACTGGCGGTGCGCCGTAAACGATGCATTTCATTTAAGCCTTTGCAACGGCTTCATTCATGTTTCGTCCATGCAACGACGAGCATCTGCATCGCGTCTATGCAACGACGCCATTTCATTTAAGCCTATGCAACGGCTTCATTCATGTTTCGTCCATGCAACGACGAGCATCTGCGTCGTCTGCGGCAACGCCATTTCATTTAAGCCTATGCAACGACATTCATGTTTCGTCCGTGCGGCGACAAGCGTCGGCAATACGTCCAGAACGGCGTCGTCGGCGTGCGTCTGCGCAGCGATGCCCGGCAATACGTCCGAACAGCGGCGTCGTGGCGTGCGTCTACACAACGACGCCCGGCAATACGTCCGAGCGGCGGCGTCACCCGGCGTGCGTCTACGCGGCGCCCGGCAATAATACGTCCAGCGGCGTCGCGGCGTGCGTCTACGCAACGGCGCGCCCGGCAACAATACGTCGAACGCGGCGTCACGGCGTGCGTCTACACAACGACGCCAGGCCGGCAATACGTCCGAACGGCGGCGTCACCGGCGTGCGTCTACGCAGCGGCGCCCGGCCACAATACGTCCGACGGCGGCGTCACGGCGTGCGTCTGCAGCGACGCCAAAGGCAATACGTCCGGCAGCGGCGTCATCGGCGTGCGTCTGCGCAACGGCGCCATCGCAATACGTCCGAGCGGCGTCGCCGGCGTGCGTCTGCAGCGGCGCCCGGCAATACGTCCGAACGGCGTCACGGCGTGCGTCTGCGCAACGACGCCCGGCAACAATACGTCCGAGCGGCGGCGTCACGGCGTGCGTCTGCGCAGCGACGCCGGCAATACGTCCGAACGACGGCGTCGCCGGCGTGCGTCTGCAACGGCGCCCGGCAATCGTCCGGCGGCGTCGCGGCGTGCGTCTACGCAACGGCGCCCGGCGCCCAGAACGACGTCACCGGCGGCGTGCGCGTCACGCCGACGCGCCCGGCAATACGTCCGGTAGCGGCGTCGTCGGCGTGCGTCTACGCCAGCGGCGCCCAGCCGAACGTCGGCCGGCGGCGTCGCCTGCGTGGCGTCTATGCAACGACGTCATCTCATGTAAGCCTATCTGGCAACGCCGTCAATGTTTCATTTATGCAACGACGAGCATCTGCGTCGATGTCTATGCAACGGCGCCATATCATGTAAAGTCTATGCAGCGGCTTTATTTATGCCGTCTGTCTGACGGCGAGCATCTACGTCTACATCTGATGAAGTCATCAACATCTACAATAACCTTGTTTTTTTCAGCACCACATCACCTGCAACCCAGTGTCAATCGTACTTCGACACTGGGACAAATTTTGAATTTGCGTCGGCATTGTCTTTAATTTAGTAGCATCACAGCAGCCCAGTGTCGTCATTCGACACTGGGACAATTTTGAATGGGCGTCTGCCTGCCTTAATTCCCTAGCATCGCAGCAACCCAGTGTCATCATAATTCGACACTGGGACAAAATTTTGAATCTGCGTCAGGTTTTGCCCATTCTTTTTCTTGATCTTTGTTTTACTTCTGACAATGGGGACAAAATTGGCTACAAGTCAACGTCTTTGTCCGAAAACTCTTTCATCATCTTCGGTCAAAGAGGGACAAGCTGTTGACACCCAATTTTGACCCATCTTTTAGTCATTTCTTGCAATTTTAAGCATTTTAGGACACCGCATTTTAATCATCATTTTTGCATTTTTTACATAATATTCTATGTTTATTTCTTCACAAAATGACATGACATATTATTATTTTAAATTAAGCATGATGTCTTTGTTAATATTATGTGTCTATTATTATTACATCGTCGTTTGATTTTAATAATGTTTGCATCTCTTTAAATAATTAATTGACACTGCATTTTTCTTGTAATTAGGCATTAAACATTTGCTAAAATATTGTATTTTATTATTATTGCATCGGCATTTGCATTTTAATAATTTTGTATCTTTAAATAATTTTTCTTTTAAATAATTAATCTATTTTGCATTGTTTGCCAAACCGGTCCAGTCCAAGGCACAATCTGGACCAGTCCAATCCGCCAGAAATCAAGCCAAATGAGACCCAAAATGAAGCCAGTACCCTTTCATCTTTTCCTACAATACCCAATACCAAATACCAAACCCCAAACCTAAAATATCTACCCTATATATTAAACACTACCCTATTTTTATATCACCAAGAACAGACAAATCGTAACCTACCCTGACCTCCAGATCATCTCCTCATCCCTTCCTCTCTGCCGCCCTTCCCGCCGCCAGCTCCGTGAACCCTAGCCGCACACTTCACACCCCAATATCAGCTCACCCTCACTCCCTGCTTTCACCACCATCACCCCAACCGTCGAACCACTGTTCCGACACCCATTCCCTTATCCCGTCGAATCACAGCTCCGGCAAGGAGCTCTGCTTCGATAAATCGGAGCAGCAACCGCAAGACCCACCTCCAAAATCATCACCGACCCGGGCCTCTGGTTTGGATTTTTCTTTGTTTGAAACTGAAATATGTTTAGACCTGCATTGGGCATTTTTGTTTTACATTGCACTTACTTAAAAATAGAAATTATTTGAAAGCTTGTATTTGGGTATCTTGCTTTGGGTTTTACTTGGTTAAAAGTTGAAGTATTTGCAAAGGTTCCAGGGTATTCTAGTTTCGGATTATACTCCGTTTTAAAATTGAAAATATTGAGACTAGGTTTGTTTATCTGTGGTTTAGATTGCAGTTGGTTAAAAATCATCAACTAAAATTGTACCACTTGTTATGAAAATTCCATCATTTGTTCTTGAAACTTTTTTTTTTCTTCTCTTGTTAGGAGGAAAGACATACTGTGCTAGTTGATACTATGTACCGTGACTAAATAAATTTTTGTTAATGTTATTGTCGGCCAGGTCTACTGTTTTGGGCATATTTTTGTCATTTATTAAATGATTTGAACATTGATACTACCTAATGGCCGATGAAAAAGTTATCCGTCGATTTTTGAGGCCTCCACAGTTGCAAAGACGGAAAATAAAATAAATGAAGCTTTCTGGGCAAGGATGATTTCTTCCACTTACATCGGATAACCAACATGCGCTTGGCAAGGCGAATTCTCGCAGCCGCACTTGTTTAGGCTGTCCTACTTTATATTTTTACATATCTGAGCCCTCCGTGTTTAAAACTATTACTGTTTTGGCGCGGATCAGAAGGTTTTATTTACTTTATTATTTTTAGCAATATTTGCCGATGAAGGAATCCCCGTCTGATTTCCAAGGCCTCCATGTACAAAGACGGATTTATTTTTGGCTTTATTTATTAATTATTGCAATTACTTTAAAAATTGTTTATTTTATTACTAACACTTTTACTAAGTGTCTATGCAGTGCAGGAGATCATCTTGTGCGAAGGCCTAAAAAGGGCTAAAGATGTCCCGGATTTTTATCTCGTGTCGCATTTAATTTTAGTTTTATTATTTTGTATTGCATTTTATTTTAATTGTAAAAATGCTTAGAATAGATAGAATAAAAGCCAATATATAATTAGTTAGGTTTGAACGGATAACCGCAAGTTAGCGGATCCTATAGGGTGCCTAACCCCTTCCCTTTAGGATAATAAAGAATCCTTGCCCGGAATCTCACATAGCTTTCGCAGACCTTTAAAATAGAGATCATTCGTAGTATTTTATGCTACATTTTTTAGTGTCCTAATTCACTATAATAATTAGGTGGCGACTCCTTAAAATGCATTTAGGAATCAACCATGCATAGCAGTAATCCCGTTTTCGACCACGGTTTAAAATGGGGTGTTACAACAACATTAAAAAGTTTGAAGATCATTGAATGTGTGCAAGTGGAGCTTTGAATCGTGTAAATTCATCATAACAATCTGTCAAAGTTGTCAATGTTCATTTAACCAAGGAGCAGTAAATTGACTATAACTTTCAAATGAAAAATCCAATGGAATAGATTCAAACTTATATGGAAAGATACCTCAACGTCCCACAATTGATATGAAGGAAGAAATTCAAATTTTCAATAGGAAACTTTTCCAATTTATCAATTAATGAGTGGGCTCAAAATTGTCCACAATAATGCAAGTCTTCTCAACTTTGGAGCATATATAAAGGGGCATTTGGCAAGTCATTTGAGGCATCACTCTCTTTGTAATATATCTCATATATTAGTAGTATTTCTCTGAAAAATATGAGTTTTAATTATTATAGCATGAGTAGCTAAATGATTAGTGTGTAAATATGCATATGTTATAACAATTCCATGTGTATTTTAGTTGTTATTGTATAGTATTTGTTGTATATTTATACGTAATTTTGTATTTCAAATGTTAGCCATAAATATCTATTTTTCTATAGTAAAGGAATATTTAAGCATGATTGAACATGGTTAATATGTGTGTTCCTTGATGTCTAGGTCATAATATAAATTACATTAATCCAATTTTTGTGACCCTAATGTTTATGGACACTCAAGACAATGTACTAAAGATATAAGTGAGTATATAAAACCAACTTTGCAATTGAAAGTCCAATTAAGATTACACAACAATTCTGTCCAAATTTTGGTTGAGTTTTGATCCATGACATATTTTTGTATTTGGCCCATATCTCAAGCTATACAAATCCTATTGATCCAAATCCAGTTGCATTGGTTAGATAACTCATGTATCTACAACTCTTATCAAGGCAGAACTACTGTAAACATTGGATTCTAGAGTCAGATTGACGATCAAAGTGTTCATCATGATAATGCTCCGGATTTCAAACTCCACAGGACACAATTTGGCATTTAATTCACACAAAAATCCAATGGATCTACCACCAACTGGAAAGTGTAGATAAGATCTACTTCTACAACTTTGAAAAGTTTGAAGATCATTGAATATGTGCAAGTGGAGCTATGAATCATGTAAACTCATCATAATAATCTTCCAAAGTTGTCAATGTTCATTTAACCAATGAGCAGTAAATTGACTATAACTTTCTCATGAAAAATCCAATGGAAGAGATTCAACCTGAATGGAAAGCTACCGTATCGTCCCACAGTTGATATGAAGGAAGAAATTCAAGATTTCAATAGGAAGCTTGTCAAATTTAGCAATTAATTAGTGGGCTCAAAATTGTCCACAATAATGCAAGTCTTCACAACTTTGGAGCCAATAGTATTTGTTATATATTTATACGTACTTTTGTATTTCATATGTTAGCCACAAATATCTATTTTTCTATAGTAATGGAATACTTAAGCATGATTTAACATGGTTAGTATGTGTATTTCTTGATATCTAGGCCATAATATAAATTACACTCATCCAATTTTTGTGACACTAATGTTTTTGGACACTCAAGACAATGTACTAAAGATATAAGTGGGTATATAAAAGAGACTTTTGGATTTTAAATTCCGGATTTGGTCATGTGGGGCCCACAGAAATATTTTACGGTTTTGTGGGGCCCACAATATTTTGAGATATTTTGGCCAATTATGAATTTTTGGGAGATGAAATATTTTTAGACCAATGAGAGGGTGACACGTGGCACACCCCCCCCCCCCACTTGTCTTGGTCTTGGAAGACTTTGACCTTATATATTTAGAGACAAGTGGGTCATGTGGGTCCCACTCCACTTGTCTTGCTACACTTAGGCCCTACACTTCTCTTGATTTCACTGCAAGGGATACATTATATACACATAGGGGGTGCAAGACTTGTTCTATACTTAGCCAAAATTTCACACAAATATTGTGTCCCTTTGAAGAAGCTCTCGGCCAAGAGGTTTTTGGAAGACCAAAATCGTCAATCCTTGATGATAAATCCCCTAATCCAGAATAAGATCCCTAATGAAGTGCTAAGCCAAGATAACCCCTTAAACCCCAAGGATCATGTGTTGGCCGAGAATGGATGGTGAAACCCTAGGAGTTCCGTCGATTTTTTGGAAGTGAAATACAAAGTGAAGTTGTGTATAGTTCATAGGGGTCACATATATGTGATTGGAACTTGAAAAAGTGGAGCGAAATGAAAACTGCGGACCAATATAGTAAGGGCTGTTTTGGACAATTTTTGGCTCAAAAATGAGGTAATGATTCTTCTTCCTTCGCAGTAATTAGATATTACTCATTGTTATGCTTAGTAGATGAACTTGTATTAAGGAAGATATGGAAAATAAGGTGTGCAAGCCCTACATGGAAGGGTGAGGCCGAGAGCACTATTTTGTGTCATTTGATTCGTTGATTTTTATTGTCGTTATTTACACGTGTTGCATGTTATATAATGAATAAAATATTGTTGTTGATAGTTATTATAACTTATATAACATGTTGGAATGAGAATTGGATTAAAAGGAATTAAGGAAAAAGACTTTGGATTGTTGTAGTTGTTGTTGGCTGAAAACTGCCTAAAACTGTTAGACGTCATCGTGTCGTTTTATGGACTGTTTTGGGGTGTTGCTATGTTGGAAAATCAGCCCCTAAACATGCATGATTAATTTAGTAATTGGCTAATGAAAGTTCGAAGGAATAAGGGTGTTAAAGGCTTCACATCGTACCCTTAATGTTGGATAAATTGTGGACTGTTTTGGATAGATTGTGGGGTAGGATTTTACACGTCCAGTTAGGCGTGTAATCCCCTTTGGTTAACTGTTGGTTGTGCCTTAAATGTGCTTGTTGGTTGTTGAATACGGGCCTTGGAAAAAGGTGGAAAAGTACGTAGAAACAAAGGAAGTGCTGCCCAAATTTCCGTAGAATTAGAGGGTCATTATTTGGTATAAGTCTTATACTAGTAAGTATGATATTGATAGAAGTGTTATCGCCATTATAGGTTGAAGAACTGTGTGTAGCATATTCTACTTGGAATGTGGAATAGACGCTAAGGTTGAAGTACATTGGAGCGTATTGCTACTTGTCATGTTGGTTAGTCTTCACGAGGTATGTGAACTATCCTTCCTTCTTTTGACATGATTATTTGGAAAGCCTATGTGACTTGATTTTGGTGAGTCTATGTTACTTGATTTATTTGAAGTAAATGAATTGATTTTGAAAGTATATGAGTCTTGATTATGAAAGTATGAGTGACTTGGTTTGAAATGTATAAGTTACTTGAATTACTTTAAAGTTAAGAGATTTGATTTAAATTTATGAGACTTGATTTCTTTAAAAGATTATGAGACTTTATTTTTCAAGTTATGGGATTTGATTTCTAAAGTTAAGAGATTTGATTTAAAGTTATGAGACTTGATTTCTTTAAAAGATTATGAGACTTTATTTTTCAAGTTATGAGACTTGATTTCTAGAGTTAAGAGATTTGATTTATTTTGAAAGTTATAATACTTGATTTGAAAAGTACAAGCTTACTTGATTTTAAAGAAGAGAAGTAACTTGATTTAAAGGTATAAGTTACTTGATTGATTTAAAGAGAATAAATGACTTAATGTTGAAAGAAGAAGTTCTTGGTGTTAAAGGTATAAGGTACTTAAGTTTAAAAGTGTAAGTAACTTGATTTTGATAGCAAAAGTATTCTTGGGGTTCAACTCCCTAAAATTTCATGAAATGATTCTTTTTATAAAGAATAGATGTATGTAGTACTTTTGGGTTTAATCCCCTAACATTACATGATTTTAGTCTTCTTGTAAAGAAGTGAATGTACGTAGTACTTTGGGTTCAACTCCCTTACATGACGTGATAATGCCTTCGTTGTATTAAAAGGAAAGATGTGGTAGTGCTTTAGTTTTCTAAAATGAAAGATGTTATAACGACTTTATGGGAAGTTGGTTATAACAATTTGTGGAAAGTCAAGAGATAGTATAAAAGGTTATAAGGAAATCATGTGAGAATGTCCATGATTAAGTCCTTAATATAGTACATGAAATGAAAATGCCTTGAGTTTATAAAGTGAATATACGGCGGACGTACATTGTTGTAATAGATCTTAATCCTTAATGAACTATGTGATAGTGCCTTGGTGTTATAAAATGAAAGACTTGTTAGTGTCTTGGTTTCTCTAAAAATGATAGTTCATTCTATTTGTGCTAACGAGACTTGAAGATGATTTAAATGGTACATAGTTGCTTGTGATAGCTATATGTGTACAGTCCTTTATATTTGCACCAAGTCCCAAAAATGGGTCGGGACATGTCGTACCTCGTATGATGGTATTGTCTTGGTCATTTTAGAAATGAAGGCATGGTATTGTCTTGGTTATTTAGAAAGGAAGGCATGGTATTGTCTTGTTTATTTTAAAAGGAAGGCATGGTATTTGCATTGGTTGTTTTAAAATGAAAGATATGATAGTGCCTTGGTCGTCTAAAATGGTGGTTCATTCACTTGGATCTAATAAGAGTTAAAGATTACTTAACTTGCATATGGTGTTCATGATAGCCAGTAGTGAAAGTGTTATATTATTTATTGCGGGGTCAATCCACCGGACATTACATATCCGTGGATTTGCTCTCCACGATGCGAGTATGGCGTATATGCTCATTGCGGGTTCGTAGGGCCTATGCAGATGAAATAGTCCTATGCGGGTGAAATAGTCCTATGCGGGGCAAATTGCTCCATTGCGGGTCCACAAGAACTATGCGGGTGAAATAGTCCTATGCGGGGCAAATTGCTCCATTGCGGGTCCACAAGACATATGCGGGTGAAATAGTCCCTTGAATAGGATTGCATAATGATACTACGGGCGGGTGGCCCTAAATTAATCATAAGAACGGTAAAGTTTACTCTTGTTACTCTCATTGTTAAAAAGGCACAGTGTACTGGTAGTTGATTATTATACTTATTACATGCCGACAGTGATGTGGGAATTCCACGGGCATGCTTATCTGATGATGGTTGTATATTATACTTGTTACATCTTGTGATGATGTTGTATTCCACGAGCATGCTTACGTGATATTATATCTTTGAGGCGGTGTCGGATTTTGACATGCCTTTCATATTTGAAAGTGGTGCGGTATTCTGATGTCTGATGATACAAAATCTGATTGGCTCTGATTTTATATGACACGGTAGGATCTGGTATTTGATTTTCATACTTGCCCCTATCATTCCTTTGTACAGTTATGATCTTATTTGTTGTACCTTATTTTCATTCCATACTTAGTACATGTTGTACTGACCCCCTTCGGGGGGCTGCGTTCATGTCCGCAGGTCTAGGTACTCAGTTGTGGATCCACAAGCTTAGGATCCTTGTTCAGCATTTTGGGATAGCTTCAATGTTTCGAAACTCGTCATTATGGCTAGGTATATTCAGAGGTACGGCGGGGCCTTGTCCCGTCATAGTATTTGTCCAAAATCTTAAAGGTCTATATTCATATGTGGGCTGGACTGGCTAGAGTTGTATTTACATTATTGAACAGTGTCGACCCTTTCAGGTGATTTATATTATGACAGCCTTATCGGCTTTGCCTTTGTTTAAAGGAAAAAAAGGAGTGTTATTTATCTTCCGCGTTTTATTGTGTTGTATGAATAAAAGGGTGCCCAGGTAAGGCACCAGTCGCAGGCCCGGGGTTCGGGTCGTGACAATAGATATACTTTCAAGTTTATCATGACATGATACTATATGCTAGAGAACTAATTGTATTATAAAGATGAACTAAATTAGCATCTAAGATACATATAACCGCTCCTATAAATTTTATTGTGTAAATTTATTTGTGCTGATAACCATTATAAGTGGTAATATTTTCGTGCTATTATTGTGATTACATTTGAAGGTATGTTAGAGAAAAATTATCTACATTATATGCACGCCTCGATATGCTCCTGAAGTAGCAACATCTTAAAAAAAGTTATAACTATCATAATTTTATATGGTTAAGGCACATTCAGATGATTATGTTCCATTCTTGATGAATGAGAAATTTTGATAAATGTTAATAATACATATTCATTTCCTAAAGTGAATGAAACAATATGTAGTAAAGCTTATGAATACAGACGTGCATTTGGTTGTGAAGTTATCACGACTCATCTTCAAAAGAGGTAGAATAGTTGAGAAGAAACATTCTGAATATTCTATGCTTTACTCTCGAAGTAGTAAAATCATAAATTTACTACGAAGTAAAGGCCACCATACTGAATCGACATACAAGACATGTCTGGTAGCCTCTATTAGGATCTATAGTCGGGACAGAGCCCCAACCTACCCATCATCTGTGCATATATTATACTCTAGACTCGGTAACTCCGGAAGATATGGAGCTCACCACTCAAACTGGTAATCGATAATATTTGCAATAGAGGTCCATCCGGCTATCTATCGTTACCTGTAGGAATGAAATACAGTGTCCCCGGTAAAAGAGATGACAGTACGAAATAATGTACTGAGTATGTAAGGCGACTGAAATAACTGAAATTGAAACTTATCTGATATACTGAAAAATAAACTGAGGAGTTGATAATAATCTGGAATCGTACTTACTTGTCTCCAACTCCTAAAAATATACAAACTCGTAGTAAGCTATCTAGCCTCGTATAAGGTGTCTAAAAAAGTGTAAATAGCCTCGAATGAAAGTGCATAGCCCCGAAGGCAATCTATGTATAATCCATGGAGGCAATGGACATTATAAATAACCTCCAAGGCAAATAAATAAATGAATAGCCCCGAAGACAACAAGGTGTCTAGTGTCATAGCCCCGTAGTCAAAAGTGTAACTCTATACGTTCTACAATCAAGCTATCTATCATCTTCACTATATAGCCAAACATTTCTAATATAAACTCATTCCCAATATAGTAACCTAATTACGATTTAGCACATCTTTGTGCGACTATTCTAAAGTTGATCGATAAGAACTAATGACATAAATGGAAAGAAGGGATAGCCTCACATACACTGACTGCTTGCTTCAATAAGATCATGTATCCAGCCCGCGACGCCTTTCAATCTATGCCACAATAGGTGACAATAATTACTACCGAGACTAGTAGCTAATATAATAAGCGGCAAACTCGATTTAGAGTTAAACTCAACTCTTTCCCCACCTTTTCTTATAATTAATGATACCATCAACATGTCTAATCCATGGGAAATCATAACAACAACAAAAACAACAAAAACATCTTCAAACTATTCATCACAAGTTCCAGTCACAACATTTCTTAGACATAGCTCAAAACGGCCTCAACAAGACAAAAACACTTTAAATAACTTCCAAGTATCTATCTTGTATCTTTTAACTTCTACAACTCAACCAACACAAGGATTCACTTAAGCACAAGAAAAGAGTAGTTAAACTTACTTTATATAACCCGAGGAACCTTCAACAACAACCTCTTCAAGCTTACAACAACCTTTAATGTCAAGACAACACAATAGAATCCTTCTTCTTCACTTGCACAACCTTTTGGAGTAAGAACTTGCTCAAACCACTTTGGTTATGTTCTTGAACCTTAAGGAACTGTTAGGGAACTTATATAGGGGTGTAAGAACTTAAATTGGTCGAGAAATGAGATAATATGAGGCTTAGATCAAATATAAACAACTTAAATTCGACCACCGCCTCAATTTCATGCCCCATAGGTTCATTTCACTGACCATGAATTTACTAAAGTTTTTCAGGTTTCTACCGCAACTGGGGTCACTATACAATGATTTCTTAAAACATTCATAACTTTTTGTACAGAGCTCCGATTGATGAATGATATATTACGTTGGGAAGTAAACTAGATGAACTTACATTTAGATAATTATGCACCCTATAACTCCTTCTTACACTAGGATATATTCCTCCAAAAGTTGGGCCAAAAATTATATCCAGAATTCTGCCTGACATCCTCGAGTTTCGACGAACCTGTTTCTTTCAATTTGTTTGACCTCGAAACATTTTAGCACAATCTCCACAATTGTTTAAAGCCTCACTTAACCTCATATGGGTGTCATAACTTATCTTGGCTTACGTTATTTAATGTACGACGCAATCGATGTAAAGAATACAAAGCACAAAAGGCTAACAACTCTTGAACTCTTGTAACTTCTCAAGGGCTATCATGATTACTTTCATTTAACCTCAAGGTAATCCTTTCTTTGAACTTATATCTACTAACTTACAATGAATCCAACATATAAAGGTATGGGATGTAACATCATTCTCTCTTTTAGAAACATTAGTCCTCGGATGTTAACTCGTAGAGACTTGCAAAAAATTTGCCAGAGTCTCCTCTTTAAACTGGAATAAAATCACCCTTTACGCAGCCAGAAAACATACTATACATGCCACACAGGTCCAATATTCAAGAAATAGCAACAGTTGGCCTCACACAATCGTCTATTATTAGTACTACAAGTCAAAAATAAGAGCTCACCTCATGATGTACTGGTTTGTGTCGAGTTATGTTGTAGATATTTTACCTTCTAATCTTCGACATCTTTCCATATTTCAGATGACCCATCTTCACCTGCAGTGATATTTTTGAACCACGGATAGCTGAACTTACACAAGAAAAAGACATCTAAGTAACTGGAACACTTAGTCCCTCAAGCTTAACTCTGCTCACAGTGCTTACTTTAGGGAGCGTCTTCCTAAATGACCTTTAAGGTTATTCTTTTATTGTTCATTTCTATCATTGCCAGAATGCAGCCTCTGTATTTCTCACAATGTCGACTATCATCGAATCATCCAGTCTCTAATTCATGTTTGGATTATCTTGTTTACTAGCTCATAATGATTTTTGTTAGTTCGAGGCCTAACTTGACCTTCTGGTAGTCACGTCAGAGCCATTAATTCATTTTTCGAAATGAGGATATGACTTTATGGTTTATACTCTTTTGTAGCCTCAAGATCTGTCCTCCGTTATCTTTTCCTTCACTTGACTACAGACTCTGTCATCCTGTCATATTTGACTTACCATCATTACTTATTTATTACATCTTACTTATTTGCCCTTATCTTATTCTTCTTCTAATTTCCATTACTACCTCATTCTAAAAACTTTTAACAAAACATTCTTTCATTGTTAGCTCCCCTTGCTTCATCTTACCGGTCCTCTAAGTCATCTAACATTCTCTCTTTACTAGGGACGGGAGCCATACTAAGGTAAATATTTATCCCTTCTAGGATTCCAATGCCTATCTTCTGAACTTCATGGACATTATAATAATTATATCTGGTTGTACTATTATAAAATACGCCACCTGGATGTCTCATAAGGAGGCTATTATCATATCTACAATATCCTTCATAAATATCAGCTAATGTTAACAATATGTATGTAGTTTTGGGTTACTTTAACCTTAGCTAGATCATGTAGTCCCATCCTTCCCCTAAGATACATCTATTTGCTTCCAGAAGATATAACTGAAATAAGTGCGGCAAATTATATGTTCCTATATTACTATTGAAAGTAGACTCACGATACTTATATTCCTCTACTGTAAATATTGATGGTCTTCACTAATTGGTACCTCGTACCCTTTTCAACTTGCTCTTTTTATCTGCTGGAACTTATATTTTTACCTTCGGATGGTTTCAAGGCTTGCTATACACGGGGGTATTATATATTCCCATCTTAGGGTGTCAAAAATGAATTATATACATTCGGTATTCATAATCTGATAGGGCCACAAACTGGGTCACGTCATCCAGAACTCTCTCCACTAGTATCCCTTAGGTGCTGCTGTATTGGCCCTCTGGCTAGCTGTAATCTTTCTATGAGCATATCTATATCAATAGCAAATGTAAGCTGACTCAAACTATTATGACTAAGCTTTACAACACGATTTTTATTTGAAAGAAGGGTAACAAACTCCTAAATGCTCTGTAGCTTTCTATTTATATAATGTGATGCATAACACACTTTAAACAAGACTCTACTAGACATGATTTGTAAACTTCATAGGACAGACCTGAATCTGATACCAAATTTGTCATATCCCAAACCTGGGGGGAGGGGAGGGGCGTGGCCAACACCCGATGCCTTACTAGGCCCGAGTGAACTAATATATAACTTGCTTATTCAGAGATGCATTATGAATAATCTGGTCGACAAGGCCTTTCTGTAAGTCAGTCAATAGAGTACAGGGCCAACAAGGCCTTCATGAATACCTACATACAACAAACCCAACAAGTATATAGATAGGCCGACAAGGCCGCCATACTGACACATTGTTCATACATGACATGTCCCTAGCCTACCCATCATATGTACATAAATTATACTCTAGACTCAGATACTTTGGTAAATACAGAGCTCACCACTCAAGCTAGTAGTCGGCAATATCTGCTACAGAGGTCCATCTGGCTGTCTATCAGGACCTGCATGCATGAAATACAACGACCCTGACAAAAGGGATGTCAGTACAAAATAATGTACCGACTATGTAAGGCAACTGACTGAACTGATATATTGAAAAATAAACTAATGAGTCAATAATAATCTGCAATCATAGTTACCTGTCTCCAACTCCTAAAAATGTACAAACTGTAGTAAGATATCTAACCTTATATAAGGCGTCTAAATAAATGTAAATAGCCCCAAAGGCAAGTTCATAGCCCCAAAGGCAATTAATATAGCCCCAAAGGCAATCTGTGTATAAGCTATGAAGGCAATGCACATTATAAATAGTTCCGAAGGCAAATAAATAAATGAATAGCCCCGACACAAACAAGGTATGTGTAACTCTATACGTTCTACAATCAAGCTAGATCGATAAGAACTCATATCATAAATGGAAAGAAGTGATAGTCTCATATACCTTGGCTGCTTGTTTCCATAAGACAACGTATCCAGCCCGCGATGCCTTTCAATATGTGCCACAATAGGTGCACAATGATTACTATTGAAACTAGTAGCTAATACAATAAGCGGCAAACTCAATTTAGAGTTAAAGTTAACTCTTTTCCCATATTTCCTTCTAATTCATGATACCATCAACATGTCTAATCCATGGAAAATCATAACAACAACATCTTCAAACTATTCATCACAATTTCCAACCACAACATGTCTTATATATAGCTCAAAACGGTATCAACAAGACAACAACAATTTAAACAACTTTCAAGTATCTATCTTGTGGCTTTTAACTTCTACAACTCAACCACGCAAGGATTCACTTAAGCACAATAAAAAAGGATTTAAACTTACTTTATAACCTGAGGAACCTTCAACAACAACCTCTACAAGATTACAATAGCCTTCAATATCAACATAACAACATAGAACCCTTCTTCTTCACTTGCACAACCTTTTGGAGTTAAATTTTGCTCAAACCACTTTGGTTATGTTCTTGAATCTTAAAGAACTATTAGGGAACTTATATGGGGGTGTGATAACTCAAATTAGCCGACAAATGAGAGAAAATAAGACTTAGATTGAATATAAACAACTCAAAGTCAGGCCACCGCCTCAATTTCATGCCCCAATTCACACCCCGTAGCTCTATTTCGCGGACCTAAAATGGCACCGCGAATTTGCTAATGTTTTTTAGGTTTTTGCCGCAACTGGGGTTGCTTTGCAATGCTTTCTTAATACGTTCATAACATTTTATACAGGGCTCCAATTGACTAACGGGTTGTTGCATTAGAAATTGGACATGTTGAACTTATATTTAGATAGTTATACGCCCCTAACTCCTTATACACTAAGAGGTATACCCCCAGAAACTTAAGCCAAAAATTATGTCTAGAATTATGCCTTCCATCCCTGAGTTTCGACAAATTTATTTTCTTTTATTGGTTTGACCTCGAAACCTTTTGGCATAGTCTCCACACTTTTTAAAGCCTTACTTAACCTCATATGAATGTCATAACTTATCGGGGCTCACATTAGTTTGCGTACAATGTAATCGACATAAAGAATATGAAACACAAAAGGCTTAAGAAACTCTTGAACTCTTGTAAATTCTCAAGGGCTATCATGATTACTTTTATTTAACCTCAATATAATCCTTTCCTTGAACTTATATCGTCAAACTTACGACGAATCCAACATACAAAAGTACGAGATGTAACACATAACTACCCAAACAATTATGTACCAGTGATCGAAGAATCTTCTAGGGGTACGGACTTCCACATAGTGGAACTGGTAGGAGTCAGTCAGATAGCTCTACATAGACCCCCATGCCAGTGGTGTATAGAATGATTGCATCTGCTATGCTACGAAATGGATTTGAATCAGGATGAGGTTTAGGAAGAGATTTGCAAATGAACAAAATTTCATAAGGACAATGTTATCAGGCCAAAAGGTCCACATGATGGACAAAATGACATATCGAACCAAGCGGGTCACTGTTGGCATAAAGGATGAAAAAGAATCTAGCCAAAAGGGTCATATTTGTCATTCATTTCAAACATTTGTATGTCGAGAGAGACATTCATTCAAATATTTCCAAGAGGGCCATTCATTCAAATATTACCGAGAGGACCATTCTTACAAACATTGTTGAGAGGTCCATTCATAGAAACATTACTGAGAGGGTCATTCATACAAACATGGCCGAGATGACCATTCATACAAACATTGTCGTGAGGACAATTCATACAAACATTGTCGAGATGGCCATTCATTCAAACATTATCGAGAGGGCCACCTATACAAACATTAACAAGAGGGTCATTCATACAAACATTGATGAGGGGCCATTCATATTAACATTATTGAGAGGGCCATTCGTTATAACAAGGTCGTATTTGCCAAAAGAATAATACAAGCCAGACGGTACCAAGAAGGTCATCTGCTAAAAAAAGTCAAACAAAAGAATAACACGAGTTAGATGGTGCTGAGAGGGTCATCTGCTCGAAAAAAGTCAAAAAAATGTCATTCGAGCTAGACAGTGCAAAAAGGTCATCCACTTTAAAAAAGTCAAACTAAAGATATATGAGCCAGACGATGCCAAGAATGTCACCCGCTTAAAAATGTCATTCAAAAAGGTCATTCAAGCTAGACGGTGCCAAGAAGCTCATCCGTACGAAAAAGTCAAACCAAAGTAATACGAGCCAAACAATGCCAAAAAGGTCACCCGCTCGATATAAGTATAAAAAAAGTCAAACAAAAAAATAATACGAGCTAAATGGTGCCAAGAGGGTCACCCACTCAAAAAAAGTCAAACAAAAGAAATACGAGCCAGGCGGTGCAAAAAAGGTCACCCGCTCGAAAAAAATGTCAGACAAAAGAATAATATGAGTTGGACGGTGCCAAGAAGTTCACTCGCTTGAGAAACGTCAATCAAAGGTCATTCGAGCTAGACAGTGCCAAGAGGGTCACCCGCTTGAAAAAAATCAAACAAAGAGTAATACAAGCTAGACACTACCAAGAAGGTCACCTACCACACCCCAAACTGGAAGGGGTGTGGCCAACACCCGGTTCCTGAATGAACCAAGCATACCATCTATATTATAACCTTAGCATACAATGGTCTAGACTGATAAGGTCTCAGAATTATCGATGCAAGTGAAATTAAATATGAAAATCTGATACAATTACAACAAGATCAACATGTATATACAACAAGGCCATAATAATCCAACTATACATACAAACCCAGTCTACAAGCCTCTATGGAACATGTAACTGTAACATGGTCGGGACAGGGTCTCGACCTACCGATAACTTGTATCTGTATGAAAACGCATCTTATGACTCTAGATCGATAGCTTCGGATGAAGTGAAGCTTACCACTTGATTAACAGAACTCAACAAGCTCCTACTGAGAGGTCTATCTACACCTCTACCTGAATTTGCATCATGAATTGCAGAGCCCCCGACAAAATAGATATCAATACAAATGAAATATACTGGTATGTAAAGCATGAATAGCAGTATGAAAGCATAATCTGTAAAGTATAGCATAAAATCAACCTGATACTTTGATAATATGTGTGTCATTTAGGGTGAACAATGAAACTCTGAAACTATACTGAGGTATGTAATATGGTAATGCTATGAGGTGTATGTATGGATGCACACATAAGTACCTACCCTCAGGTTATAGCCTGGGGTGTGTATAATGTACATGTACAATTTCCCACTATCTATTTGTAATGGTGGTGTGAATAGTATATTGTTGAGTATGTTTTAGTACTGTTTTAGAGTGTGTTTTAGAGAGTCTTTTGTTTGTCTATTAGTTGTTTTGTACAGTATTATGTGTGTTGTTTTGTATTTTCAGGTTTTAAGCGATTTAGAAAGGAATAAGGTGTTCAAAGGAAATAGGTGGTTATTGAGGACAAAAATGCATATTTGGTCATAAAGATAAGTCAATGAAGCCCTGGGAAGCATTTTTAGCAAATTTCGGATGAAGAACAACAAAGATCCGCGACCGAGGAAGTAAGGGTTGCGGTGCCCCACTGGCAGAAACTTCAGGAGTGAATTAGTGCCACGGCGCTCTAATAGCTGAGCCACGACGTCGATGACGTTTAAGCAGCGAAAAAACTAAATTTAATGAGGGCATAAAGGTCCATTTGGGGGTTTTCGTTATATATGTTGGAGAGGCAAATTTTAGAGAATATCACACATTGGAGGCAAGAAACAAGAGGCCAAGGAGAAATTAGACACATTTATTGTTCAAGTTCTTTTCCTTTTCTTTACTTTAATTCAGTTCATGTTGGATATTGAGTTAATTACTTTTCTTAGCATGTCTATGAGCTAATTACTTTTATTAGGGTTTTCCGTTGATTCACTTGAAACTATGTTATGTTTTAATGCATTGCTAGTATTTTCTTCTTCATCTATTACTATCTATTCAACTTGTATTTATTGAATAAGAATTAATTGACCATTAGTTTTCATTATTTATATGATTTCAAATCAAGATCTGAAAAATGAAATTTGAATATGCTATAGTTGATTAGACGTAGGTTTAATCTTGAACGAGAGTATCACGATTGCATGTGTAGCTTTTTAGGTTATTGATCTTAATCCTCCTATGTGATTGAATTTATCATAGAAATATATAAAATTCTCACTTAGGTTGAGTTTTATATGTCCTAACTAGAATATAGAACATCTCAGTTAATCTGCTATCTTAATAAGAAGAAAAATCGCTAGTCTTGCATTAATGAATGATAGAGTGGAAAGTTGATGAGATTGGAAACCCTAATTTCCTTCATTTATGAATTAAACTCTGTATGTTTTCATTATTATTTTATTCATGCATATTACTTTATTTTGTTAATTCCTTAGTTTATAAATCACAACTTATATTCGTTTGCCAAATAGAAACAAAAGATTAGTTAGTTAGTAATTGATAAATCAGTTTATGTGGACGATACTCAGTCTTATCAAAATTATTACAAATTGTGATATGTACACTTGCGTAGCATCTAAAAAGGATGCAATATATATATATATCTATATATATATATCTATATATATATAGATCCAACCATCGATATTAGTTCGGTGGTGTGAGTAATAAAATGTAGTAGTAATGGCACTTGTGGCCTCTATGAAACTCAAGAATTCTTTAACTTTATTCTAAAATGACTCTTGATCAACTCGACGATTAACTCATTTAAATCCTCCTTTTAGAGGTCGATGAAGTTCAGAGACAATCAGGATACATAGAATGCAATAACGAGACAAGATTACTTTCAACAAGGGACAACATATGAATAGAACTTGTCTTATGAAGTTAAAAACGACATGTAGCCTTTAGCTTTTATTCGGTTTTTTATTTTGCCTTAAGATGTCAACTAGTCAATATACCAGACTATGACTTGAGAAGCTTCATCAAGAAGGAGTATGGTCTCAACTAGGAAACCAAAAGAACTAAGATAATGGAACAAGGTATCGATATGGCAACCTACACCCGACAAGACTCATCTAGACATAGTTTTAGTACACTTTGAACAACAATTCTTTTAGGATCAATACATGTTTCTAGGATTCATGCTTGGAAAAGAGGGGTTTAGCCTTACATACCTACGTCGCTTTGCTAATAATGCCTTACGAACTCCTAATAGCTTTACGAACTATTATCTACATAATATAGATGATTCGAGTCAGAACAGAATCCATAGATTAAGAATAGATTCTTTACGATGTTTCGTCGAGTACCTAGAGGGCGTACTTCTCATGATTTTCTTTGATGGCAACTTGGTTACTATCAAATCCCCTTCATAAACAATACCAACAACCACCACAATAAAAATATCACCACTACATACTCCATAATTCCCACTACCACATCTCACAACTCCTAGTATAGACACTTCCAAATTCTATTAAGAACAACTCAAAGATTACAAAAACTTTTTTATAGAGTTTAACTCATCTATCACAAGTTGTCTTTACCAATACAACCAACTAAGTTAAAATAAGTTAGAGACCATCATATGACGGTAAAATATTACCTCCATACAACCAAGATTATTTGCACAACAAGTTCTTCTTTAAGCTCAAAAGAATTCTTAACTCCACCTTGCTACTAGAGAGATCTTCAAGATGATCCAATACTTTTTAATGGAGAAATCACTTCATGGTCTTAGAGAAATGTTCTTCAATGATAAGGAAGCCCAGGATAGAGTTTGGGAATTCTTAGGAAGCATTTAGGTAAAAAATGAAATGAGAAGTGAGTTTCCCAACTTTTGGCCTTATATACACGTTTCCACCGCCTCCTAGTTGCGAGAAGATCTGCAGTGTAGATCCTCATCTTCCGCCATATTTCCCATCGTAGATGGTGGTAGGGAGGTGGGGAAATAAGGGTTTGCGGATTGGCTTTCGTGGGGTGGAGTGATTAGTGTATCATCTAATTTTTGCCAACATTGTTGAGATATACTTTCTTTGATCCAATTGACTTCTATGCTCCCGTATACCTCTGTAATATTCGTTTAAGTCATATATGAGCCTCGAAAAGGGTCTCGGTTTGCTGTAACTCAACAGGACTAACTATGCTTTTGATCACACGTAGAATTATGGGGTGTAATATCACCCGCTCAGAAAATTTAAAGTAAGAAGAAAATATGAGCCAGACAATGCCAAGAAGGTCACCCGCCCAGAAAAATCAAACTAGTACATGATGACCGAACCATGTAGGTATGGTAAAACAGAGGCGTACAATCAACCATGTCATTACCCAGTAAATGGAAATAGGTTCAAAGCCGCCAAAGAAATGAGTAGGCTAATCAAACCAAATCCAGAAGTTGTGGAAAAAACATGGAACTTTTTCGTACGTAGCCGGTCGAGATAGGGTGCCAACGAGAGTCATGCTCTCTGGAAAGGAATTGAGGATCACTCCATGCCACACTCAGCCAAACAATTGATTTTATTTTTTTTAAATCCTGCAACCGATTAAGCACCCAACGGGAGGTTTTATCAAAATCGGACAACGGGACATTCAAATTCTTTGAAAATTATGTCCATGTACACTCTCACACATGAGTGCGAAGTGTACCACATTTAATGGCTTAGAGCGTACAAGCATCTTTTCCATTCAGATTTCACATGTCATAGAGTCCGAAAGTCAGGTCTTCCCGTATAAGGGATACCCTTTCAGCTTATTGAGTCGAACTATAAGTGATCTGATTCCCGAGATCGAGGATGTGTAGGCGGGCTCAATACCAGAGGGTCAGTCACATTCCAACAGATCATTCCGGGACCTCTCAATTTTCACATTGTCCATAAATTGCTTTATAAAAATTGGATTAGAAGGTTAACTAAGTCGAACCACAAGTGACTTTAATTTTCATATAGCCTGAGATATGTAGGAAACCCCAATGATCAAGGTACGACCATAATATTTTGAAAATTACATTAAATGAGAAAGTATGTTGACTGTCAGTCAAAAATCAGGTTTGTCAAATTTCAATGATTAGGGACGACTTTCCATCCCCGAGAAGGAAAAATTGTTGACACCTAATTTTTACCTTCTAATAATTTTATTTAATTATTCTAAGTTCTTGAGTCACAAATGAAGTGAAATATATATATTTTTAAAAGTAAAAATGAGTTTTACAATTATTTCGATGACATCTTACCATTTCATTTGATAAAATATCATCACATATTTTATTGTATATCATCATAAGTATTTTGTATATTTTTATAATTTTCAAACATATTTATCAAGATTTTAATTCAAAATAGTGGGGAAAAAATTCATTAATTGTTTAAAAGGTATTAATGATTATTGGATTGGTATTTTACTCTGTTAAATCAAGAGATTTAGTTAATTGAATAAATAATCAATTATGTCTCAAATTTTACAATATATTTGACTTTAATTTACAATTACTTGCAAATGGTTAAAATTTAAATTGTTAAATTAGTTCGATTTTAATAATCGTGGTCATAATTGAATTTCTACATTTTAATTATGGCTATGATCGAAATGTTTAAGTAGATTTTCATAGAAAAATAGTGTTTAATATATGCTTTGCTTAGTTTAAATTAATAGTCTGTTTAAGTTAATAAGAGAGTCTTATATGTTGAACTAAATTAGTCCACTTGAGTCTAGGTTAAAATAAGGATTAATGATCTGTTTAGTTTAATGCAGTTATCTTGTGTCTTAGTTAAAGTCACATAGACTTATGATAAAGTATCTGATGAGGTTTAATCAATTGTAAGTACGATTAGGAACCAGATTAATATCAAATTTAGTCCAGAATATAAGTTTCCTTTTCTAAGCTATGAGGTGTGACAATTGGTATATGATAAATTGTGTCAGGATATGTAATACAGATTCCATTAGGTAAAACTAAATCATCAAGGTTGAGACTTATACCTATTCAGAACAATGGAGCTTTCAATTAAGATTTTATCGCCTCACCCGTTTTGGCTCTCGCTTGAATCGGAACCAGTTTTAGATCTGCCGCTCTCTCTCTTGCAAGTCGCTCTCTCTCTTGCAAGTGCTCGTCTAGCTCCGTCTTGATCTCTTCTTTTTCTTTTTAGCCAGATTTGGATGTACGCTAGTAAGTTAAAAGGTAGATTAGAACCAAAGAAGCTTGAACTAGCGAAGGATAATTTGAGAAGGAATTAGATCATGTGTAACTTGAATTATTATTGTAAAACTCCATCCTCATTTGTTTTGTAAAACTCCATCCTAATGATGAGTGATGTGTATGCATGATTGTTAACACTGTCTTTTTTATTCATGTCAAACTATAAGTCCTTTTGATTAAATACTCTAAAGAGAATATCTTCATAAAATATTGTCTGAGTCTTGATATTTTCAAAAAGGGTTCTTGATATTTTTATTTTTGTGTGATTTAGTGATATGAACTAGAGCAGTTGATGAAATATGCCTGATCTGTGATTCTACATTATGGTGTTCTTTTCTTCCTAATTGATTGTGGAATGGACATAAGTCATTGTTTTTGTCCTCCTCTGTCTGATCTTTTACTCTACCCCCGACTTGAAACTAAATCTAACCATGAGCTTACTCTAGAACTGCTGATATGTGTCTGGTATATTCACATGATCAGCAGTTCATCTTGTATGTATAGCTTATAGAATAACAACTGAAAGGAAGAGAAAAAGGAAGAAGATCGAGATGGGGATTAGAAGGGGCGGTTGAGAGAAGAGAGAGAGAGAAAAGAGAAAGAGAGATTTCGTATAGAAGAAGAATAAATGGGCTGTCTCACTGATTATAATGTATTGTGTATTTATACACAATGTAAATCTCAACTATTCAACTTACTTAACTACTAATTAATAGCTAACTAGTATTTAAGCACATGTGTAATTAATCTAACAAACTAACTACCATGTAACTTCTCAAAATATCTAGATATCAAATATCTAGCTAGTTTACAACTTCTACATTCCCCCCCCCCCCCCCTCAAGCTAGGTGTGATGAAGATGTTCTTCATTCCTAGCTTGGATAACAATGCATCATGTTGTTGGCGACTAAGATCTTTCGTAAGTAAATCAGCAGGCTGTTCTGCTGATGGTAGATATGAAGTGTGAATCAGGCCTTTTTGGATTTTCTCCCGGATGAAGTGACAATCTATATCGATATGTTTTGTTCTTTCATGAAAAATTGGATTGACAGCGATTTGAATTGCCGACTTGCTATCTGTATATACTGATATTGGAGTCTGAATATCAGCACCAAGTTCTTGAAATAGGCACATTAGCCTGTTTACGCCATGAAATTTTGCCGTGGCCCTATATTCTGCCTCTGCAGAGCTCACGAAAGCGTGTCTGTTTTTATTTTCATGAGATAGGAGAGCTACCATGCAACACAAGATAACCGATGGTGACGCCTACTATGAAGACAAGACCGTCTGCATCACAAAGACTACGAGGTGTGTTGTCTTTGGAACTGACACGAAATTCCGACCACAGGCTTTGCTTAATATATTTGACAATCCTAAGGCCGGCTTCCATGTGAGATTCCTTAGGTGTCTGCATATACTGGATGAGGCAATGCACAACAAAGGCAACATCCGGCCTTGTAGTTGTCAAGTATAGGAGTCTTCCAACCAATCTTCTATATACACTGGGATCTGAAAGCAGTGGATCAGGTTTAGCTACTGGAGAAGATTCTGAACCAGCTTCAAGTGTAACGTGTTCATCAAACTCAAAAGTTGTAAACTTTTGATTCATATCCACGGGAGAAGAGGCAGGTTTAGCACCTGCAAGCCTGATGCGCGAAAAGATGCACACACTTAAACGCAAGTGCACGTTATCGTGACAAGTAATATAGTCTTAGCAAGACCGAATATCGTCCACAAGGATTAGGGTTCAAGTACCAAATATCTATCTTTTGGTATCTATTTGGTAAATTGATATTTGATTTTGTGGTTTATAACTACGAATTATAAAGGCTAATTTAACTAATGAGTTTACTTCAGTTGTGATGAGAATAGGGCTTCCACGTTTCCTCACTATCCGCTTATGTTACTTATTAATGCAATAACTTAGTGTCTTCTTTTGGAGAAAGCGAGGTTCACTAAATCGCTTTATACTCCGTTAGGGTTATATAAACACTCAACCCAGATTGCTCCTTTCTACCTTTGGTGATAAGGATGACTACATGGGAGGATTAAGACTAAGAACTAGTTAACCGTCACGCCTGATCGTAAAATTAGGGTTGTTAAGCCTCTCGTTAACGCTACATAAATAATTGAGGTATTTTCATCCCCAATCCAAGAATGTCTACCCAACTTACAGCATATTCACAATCCCCTCCTTTCGGAGTCTGATTAGAAATCATATAGTGATAATTAGTTGTCAATTAACTACCAAACATTCAATTTAATTATTGGATAGATCTCAACAAGAAGAAGAATAACCATAAGCATGCATTAAATCATAACATAAGTTTCTAGAGATTCAACATGGAAAGCCCTATAAGAGAATTAGTTTCTAGCCATAGACATGACAAGAACTAATTCAAAGTTCATCATACAAAAACTGAAATAAAGAAAAGAAAAGGAAAAGAAAGTACTTAATAATGAGTCCCCAAGCCTTCTAGCATCCAAGGGTTGTGTTGTGGAATATTTACAAGATGGATTGGTGGGAGGATGGATGTAGAATAGTGAATGGTGGAATGGAGAATGAATAATTCTTTTAATGATGTAGAGTATTTATAGTCAAAGAATCCTTTTGGTGAAGGGTTAGGGATTTTGTAAGTAGGAAAAATTATTAGAATCCTTTTAGGTAAGGGTTTTAAGGTATGAAAAGTTATCCCTTTAGGTAGGAAAAGTTATCCCTTTAGGAAGGAAAAGTTATCCCTTTAGGATTCTGAAAACATGTCAAATTCGCCCAGAACTTCATAAAATCCCGCGTCGGCGCCGCGGCCCTGCAGACTGGCGCCGCGGCGCCTGAAGATCAGCAACTTTCGGACTTCGCAGCACATTGGGCGCCGCGGCGCCGGTGACATTTTTCTGGCGAATTCTCGTTTCGTCGTCTTTTTCTCGTCCGGACTTCGTTTGATTTCCTCTATAATTCCCAGAACTTCTTAGACTTCATTTCTTTCCCTTACTTAACTATTAATTAATAGCTAACTAATATTTAAGCACATGTGTAATTAATCTAATAAACTAGCTACCATGTAACTTCTCAAAATATCTAGATATCAAATATCTAGCTAGTTTACAACTTCTACATTTTCACTTACTTCCTTGCCCTATCAAAAATGCAAAGTTTCTATTTAAACTGACTACCTCTTGTACCTAATATCTGCATATGAGTTCTCTTTACATGAACTTCTTTCCTTCTATTTTTCTTTGTGGATTAATACTTGATTGAGATATGGGCTGTTTGAAATTGTGCACACTTAAGATTTAGTTGCAACTTGATATTTGAGGGTAATGGTCTGATATGTGCATTACTTGATGAAAAAATGAGATATTATGTGTTCTTTTTAATCATCGTATGCTTTGAATATGTCAGGGATTTGTGTATTGGATGTGTGAGGGTGTATATCTTAATATATTCAGTATGTGCAATGATTTATTGGTGTAATGCCATCAAATCTTTCTTCCCTCCTTTTTCTTGAAATGGTGTACATAATATACCAAAGAGCATACAGAGACACTCATATACACTGTAGTATATCAAGGTTGTATATCGTGTATATCCGGAGTATATTATGGCACATCGAAACTATTTTAATCACTGTTGGGTGGGCCTATCTCTTGTTGCTTGTTTTGGTTTCTTTTGATTATGGTTCAGGTACTTAGCATCGGTTAGGTGTAAATCTAGTGCTAATGGGCTTGTTTGCAAATGTGTTTACTGTTGGGCCCAATATAGTTCTATGTTGGCCTGCATCTATTTGAATTATATTTACATGCTTAATACATATATGCTTGACTGAATAATTATGTTTAACTAGTGTGTTTATATTCTTAAATTTATATGATAATCGTTTCTCAAGCGTAAATACCTTCTAATCGGGTTTTTCCTTTTCCCCTCTCCTTTTGTATGGAAACTCTCCGTATGGGCCCAACTGGGCCAACAAGCATCAAAACCAACTCGGTTGTGCCTGAGGCCCATTCACCCTTTCACCGTTGAGTCGGACCACATCTAGAAGGCTCAGTCATGAATAAAAATGATATTATTTATGGCTGATGGGCTCGGTAAACCCATCATCCCATTGCTTTATTTATTTCATTGTATATACATGTGTACTTGTGATACATTATGTGTATAATATTGAAACCTTTGGATGGAACCTAGATAAAATAGGCAAACAATACTTATGTTTTTTTGTTGTGAAAGGCACTCGCCACTCTTTCTTTCGAGTGCGCCAGATGCGGACGGCCCAGCGATAGCGCAAACCACGGCCAGTAAACCACACTTGGCAAGCCATGTGCGCTGACCAAGAAGGTTTATGCAGGGATCACGAACTCGTGGCCTTGCGGTCGCATCTTCTACACCAACTGCTGCTATGCGGGTGGCAAACAATACTTATGTTGTTAGAACAAATAGGAACTAGGACACGCTTTTCAAACTTAGACCCGACAAAGATAAAGTGCGTTTATTTCGAAAAAGAGATAAAGAAATATTTTTTCCTCCTTGAGAAAACAGAAAATGGAATAAGGTGGAACATCTTAAGAAAATCAAATCTTTTTGTTAACATGATCATTTTTAAGAATCAAATAAAAGAATGAGTTTGAAAGTGATTTACCGAAAAGACTTCAAATAAAAAGGGCGCCAAGCCCACTTCTTTTTGGATTAAAAAATAGCCTTATTTATATACATGTTTTCGGAAAGAGATCAACAAGTAAAAAGGAAAATAACTTTTAAAAGTTGGGTTTTGGATAAAACCTTATAACTTTGTGGCATTTTTACAAAAAGATATAATAGGACATAACAGTTAGGACCAAATTGAGTTGAACTCTACCCAAAGGGAAATCTTGGGTGAGTTTTGATCTAAAAAATAAAATGGCCATTTAAACCTTAATACACATTTTCAAAGAAAATCAACCATTTTTTTTAAGGAAATAAGACTTTGTCAAAAACCATTTTATCATTTGCCATGACTTTATATACAAGTTTTTAAACTCGTCTTAAGCAAATAAATACAAATTACACATTGAAACTCGAAGGTCAACATCATTCTATAGATTTTTAATATCGGGGTGTCTAACACCTTTCCCAGAAATTACTTGAACCATTACCTGAACTATGATTTAAGAAAGATTTTTCTTTGTTTTGAATAAACTCATTTAACTTGATTTTCCTAATTTCCCTTATAAATGGTAACTCTAAAAATAAATAAAATCCAAAAATCCACAACTATAAAGTAGCGTTTATGCCTCACCTAAAAGTGAACCATAATAGTTAGTAATGCAGTTTTTATGTATTTATGTGACTTGTGTATTGCAGACTAGATATTTCTATGAGCATTGAGACATTTTCACATGAAGAGAAGCTACAGAGAAGTGCCCAATATTCAAGTTGATAAGAGTAGGTTGTATAACCTTACATATTGACTCTTGAAACTTGTTGCACGTATAATCACTCCTTCAATCATATCTTCATCTCATTACAATGCTTATTTACTATTATTCTCATGCCTTACATACTTGATACATTATTTCTCACTTAATCGGGGATGCTGTATTGCATGTTGCAGGTTCAGATAGTCAGTTTGACGAACCTTTATATTAGAGAGTTTAAGCTTCAGCCGTTGATAGATGAGACTCCATTTCACTCAGTCGATTCTAGAGGTTATTTGATTTTGTTATGCATATTGACTTATGGGTAGGTTGGGGCCCTGTCTTACTATGTTATGTCTGTCAGATGTTCTTAGAGTATTTTATAGACGTATGTACATTTGCGGTTTGTTGTGTCATATTAGCAGATTGTCTGTGCAGTCAGTTGTGTCATGTTAGTTGAGTGTATGTACATGTTGAGACTTTGTAGGGCCATGGATGGTATATATATATATATATATATATTTGGAATTTTCTATTTTCTAGGTGTTTAAATGCGGTAAGTTTATCAGTTTTATAGGATGAGTCTCGTGTAAGTAAGGCACTAAGTGTCTGTTCACCTCACCTAGGTTGTGGTGTGACAAAGTGGTATCAGATCATGTTTGTGTTCCAGAGAGTCTACAAAGTCATGTCTAGTAGAGTCTTGTTTATGGATGTATTGTGCACCATATTTATAAATAGGAAGATATATGTCATTTAGGATTGATTTTCGTTTCTTTCATCTTCAGATCGTGCCATAGAGTTGAGTCATAAAAATTTGATTATAACTTATATTTTATTATATTCTTACAGAGATACTAATAGGTGAGAAGGCAATAGAGAGTCGTCGAGTCACATATGAAGAGCCTCATAATATGCCTGTCACGACCCAAGCCACATGTGTCATTGTGGAACCTAAACCCTAGTAGGCGTCATAGACCGACAACGATGGAAGATACGTAACGGACATAAATACCAAGTTAACTCTCACATAATCATATTCTACACAGTTCAATAAATTACTTAAACCACCTTGTTCACATAAGGGTTAAATCGGCCATAATTAAGTACGGTCCAATTCACAATACACATAAGGATCTTCCACAAGACATTAATCTCTATCTAAGTCATATTTATTCTGACTCCACCTACTTAGTTGACAATCTAAATGAGACGGGTTAACATTTAATTTACACCCTCATTTAACAATCATTTTTTCGAAACATTATAATTAGTCTCATCGTAATAATGTTATCCTATTGTTACCTCTGACTCTTAAACTAGGTTCTGATTCATACATTTAAGAGCATGGATACATATTAGTTCATTTAATAGCCTCATTATGTTCAAGTAAGAAGCTTCATCATGAATCTTCTAATTCAGGTAGGAATTAACACGTGCATAACAAACAAGTCGGTACTTACAACAACAACAACATCTCAACTCATTCCTGTACGAGACGCTCTACCAATCAACACTATCATTCATTAACTTTACAATTATCCACACAACTTATCTTTAATAACCTACTACTTCAGCAATTAGACATTGCAGCTCATAAATTTACAGCGAACATGCCAAGTTATGATAATTATTCCAGTTCAAGTATAGTCAATCTAATTTACCCTAATCAATCCAATCACATGCAATTTATCCAAGTATTCAATGTATATTGGGAAGTATGGTATGAATGCTAATGTGAATGCAAATGCAAGGTACCTTTCCACAATCTAGTATACACACATTTAAATTCTATGAATCGTGACCCATGAGGGACACGTGTCATCCATATACTGCTCTTAACCAGCCGAAATTCAATACACATATCTGACTAGAGCCCTTGATTCATTTTCAAGTCATATCAATCATTTTCATCATCTCAATATTTTGAACCATCTCATTAAAATGTCCTTACCTTTCCGGTCTCATTGGACCCAAAGCATTTCTATACCACTCCACTTCCAATATCATCAGAAACATGAGTGTATGAATGCAACAATAATAAGGCAAGTAATCAAGATGTTTGAGATGCAATCAAATATAGAAGATGAATATCACATGCTTCAGAAACTCAATAACACGTATTATCTCGTAATCAATCTTTCATATCAGAAGCAAATAAGATGAGTAAACACAATAATTATCAACAATGGCGACAAACCCACATAATGGTGACAAGCCCAAATAACAGCAGTCGGAATCAACCTAAGGTTGATTCCCACAAACCACCTATAAATACAGTTCAACACCAATACCCACCCAAGCATTCATCACAACCGCTAAGGTGGGGCCCCCAAAATGACAAATACCCCTCAATATTTATAACAACTAAACACTTCTATCAGAGTCTATAAAGATACATTGTAGCCTACCTCATTGTCGAGCGGGCACCATGAACTCCTAATCCACAAGTCCTCTCGAATGAATATCAGATGGTCGGCATATAGAGTTCCTAGATTACCACACATTCAATCAACACGTAAGGACCATTTTTATAGGAGGAATCACTGCTCGACCCCGGACCCATAAGGGTAAAAATGAATTTTTAATTAAGAAACCGTTCCCAAAGTCTAAATGGTAACCAATTTAAAAGCTTTATTAATTTAATCCACCATGGCCTCTAGTTTATTGACTCATTTGAAAATGGCTCTTTTCCATGAAAAACTATTAATTTCATCAATCAAGAATTAGCAATTTTATTAGATATTTCATCCCAAACTATAGCTTTCACGTAGTAAAGATTCACTATCATCCCATCATACATAAAATTTCCATTTTGACGGGATTTGTCTTGTTGGCTTTGGGTTCTATATAAAGAACCTCATGTCTAACACAACAGAAAAGCATCTTTATATGCAAGAAGTCAATTTTCAAGTTAATTGCAAGGTGACCGACTAGATTGGATGCTTTGCTTATTTCTCTAAATTCGGGACAAAGTTTTAAAAGTTATCTTTTCTTGTGGCTGTGTTGGAGCATGAGGATCATCGGATCTCCTGATTCCAAACCTTGACCAAAGTTGTGCGTAAAACATGTAATTCGTTCTCCTTGTCATTTGTTTTTTCAGTTTATATGTTTATTCTGTGTGTTTATGTGTTGTTTGACATGTGCTAAATATATTTTAAATTTTTTGTAGTTATTTCCTTAAATTGATTTCCTTAGAACAATAGTGTTTAATATATGCTTTTGTTAGTTTAAATAGTCTGTTTAGATTAATAAAAGAGTCTTATATGTTGAACTGGATTAGTCCACTTTAGTCTAGGTTAAACTAGGGGATTAATGATGGGTTTAGTTTAATGCAGTTATCTTGTGTGTTAGTTGAAGTCACATACACTTATGATAAGGGTATCTGATGAGATTTAATCAATTGTAAGTACGACTTGGAACCTGATTAATATCAAATCTAGTCCAGAATATAGGTTTACTTTTCTAAGATAAAGGTGTGACAATGGGATATTATTTTTTTGGGTCTCCCATTCGGTGTCCGGTACCCGCATTGGGGCCCGACTAATCCGGATTCGTTTCGGGTAGTCCCACACGGGGGGCAAAGCACTTCCTAACAATGGTGACTCCGTACTCAAGGGGACTCGAACTCAAGACCTCTTGATTACGGATGTAATATTCCCAGCCACTTCACAACGACCATTGTTGGTGTGACAATTGGTACATGAGGAATTGTGTCAGAATATGTATTAAAAAAGAACATATTCCATTAGGTAAAACTAAATCATCAAGGTTGAGGCTTATTTGTATCGCTGGTAAGTTAAAAGGTAGATTAGAACCAAAGAAGCTTGAACTAGCGAAGGATAATATGAGAAGGAATTAGATCAAGTGTATTAAATTATTATTTTGTCATAAACCTTTTTGTTCCTAATCTACTGAGTTATACCTTGAAACAAATAAAAATTGATCTGCTACATTCAGTTGAAAATAAAGGAGTATGTGTTGCCCTCATTTGTTTTGTAAAACTCCATCCTGATGGAGTGGTGTGTATGCATGATTGGCTTTTTGATTCATGTCAAACTAAAAGTCCTTTTGATTAAATACTCTAAAGAGAATAAACCATAAAATGTTTTCTCAATTTATTAATTGAAGGTGTTTACGTCGGGTTCGTACACCCAGCGGAATTTGAAATTTTATGTTTCAAACCCGACATAAGCGGTCAAATTGAAGTATGAATATGTACTGTAAAATAAACACAAAGCATATGTAATACTTCGATAGAAGACTTATATTTTAGAGAGAGCAATCCGCTTAATCTGAGGCTTTGTGTAGTCCGAGGGTGCACACGCAAACGTCCCTCGATTTGCAAGTTTCTGAAAACTATGATGTAATTGCTAAGTCTAAAATGCTAGGGATTCCGACAGAGCTTTAGAAGAGATTTGTCTCTTGCAATTAGCATATTGAAATGGGAGGAGGAAGCCCTCTATTTATAGTTGAGAATAGAGGCTTCTAGGGTTTCCATGGGCCAGACCCAGCAAAATCCGGACTGACTAAAATTCGGACTGCCCGAAAAACGCCCAGGCACCACGACCAAGAGTAAGTGGCACCGCGGTGCCTACGCGCGTTTCGGCACCGCGATCCTAAATCAAAGGCACCGCGGTCCTGTCCCAATTTCCAGCCTTGTTCCCATTTCTAATGTTCCGGTCATCAACCGAACATATATTTAATCTTCTTCTAATTACATCCTTCAATCGACGAAATATTTGACTTAGTGTTACCCTTCAGGCCTTTACATATCGTCACTAATTATATTAGCATCTTCACGGAACCCCTAGACTGCGACGGAAGACGAACCCAATATGTAAAGTTTAGCTTACACAAAACATGTGAACTGAACCTCTATGTGGGAAGATAAAATCATTTCATTCATGACACACTCAATCAAGCTTAGGATCTGTCAATTGTCTATCCAAATGGCTTGATCATTATAACTCATCTATATTAGTTGACAACATGACCATATCACGTATGTCGATCGTTGGCGATGACTTAGTCAACCTAATACCATATGAGTGTCTGAGTGTTCACTTGAATATCATTCAAGGAATGAATCCTAATCTTGGCTCACATACCACCTTTAATCTACTTCGTAATGCACCCAAAAAAAGTCGCGTCTCAACCTATAAGACATTTGAGCTTAGGACAGGATCAAAGTACATTACTCCGTAAACAAGGTGATATTGACCTCAAGTCTAAGGACTTTTATCTCTCATTGCGATGACATTATAGACATATAACAAATAGTGCATTAACAAGGTATACCAATACTTTGACAAGTATCCATGTGTCCATCACGAGTTGTCATAACTCGTAGCAAGTGAGACATACTACATCCCCTAAGGATATGATGCAGACCACATGTCGACGTATCGCATATCATCGATATCCCAATCTCGATGATCATTAGTCGAGGTAATTTAAGAGTTACATTATAACATTAATTCTCACATCATTAATAAACACATAAACTCTAGGGATGCATTTATAAAATATTATAAACAATCAACTAATAATTCAACAAATGCAAATGCCATAATATTAATCATCATTAATATGAATACGAATGTGGATAAAGTACATTGTGTTCTAATACAGATTGTCTCTTGGACATACATATACTTTAAATCTCTCACTTGGCCTAGAGCCAATCACCAACATATTTAATGCCCATGTTCTCAAAATGACCATTATTCTTAACCAAGCTTAATGGTTTAGTAAACGGGTCTGCTATATTATTGTCTGTGGAAATATAATCTATCTTGATATCTTCAGCTTCCACCATCTCTCGGAGAATGTGGTACTTCCTCGGTACATGCTTATTTCTGTTAGTTGATCTTGGTTCCTTTGCCTGTGCAATCGCACCACTGTTGTCACAATAAATTGTTATTGGACAACTAACACTCGGAATAACCCCTAGTTCCTTCAGGAACTCAAAAATTGCGACAGCTTCCGATCCAGCAATGTACTCCGCTTCAGTAGTCGAGTCTGCAGTAGTAGCTTGTTTAGAACTCTTCCAGCTCACTGCTCCTCCGTTGAAAATGTACGTATAACCAGACTGAGATTTGAAATCATCAACATCTGTCTGAAAACTAGCATCGGTATACCCAGTGGCAACCAACTCATTACTTCCACCATAGACTAAGAAGTAATCTTTAGTACGTCTGAGGTACTTGAGAATACTCTTGACTGCTCTCCAGTGTTCCTCGCCAGGATTCTGCTGGAATTTGCAAGTCATACTAAGTGCAAAGGCCACATCTGGCCTAGTACATGTCATGGCATACATGATCGATCCTATAGCCGAAGCATATGGGATCCTATTCATGCGCTCAAGTTCTACAACACTAGAAGGACAACCCTTCTTAGATAACTTGATGCCTTGATCCATCGGAAGACCGCCTTTCTTGGAATTCTCCATTGAAAAACGTCTAAGCACTTTGTCTATGTAGACTGACTGTGACAGCCCCAACAATCTATTAGGTCTATCTCTATAGATCCTAATTTCCAGAATGTAGCAGGCTTCACCTAGATCCTTCATCATGAAGGTCTTGGACAACCAATCCTTAACTGAATGCATAAGGGTCATATTGCCTCCCATTATCAATATGTCATCAACATATAAAATAATGAAGACAATGCCCTCATTCTTGCGTTTAATATAAACACAAGGATCCTCTTTGCTTCTGACAAAATCAAAAGATTTGATAGCATTGTCAAAACAAATGTTCCAACTCCTAGAGGCTTGCTTAAGCCCATAAATAGACTTTTGTAACATGCACACAACATTTGGTCTGGACTCACATGAAAAACCCTTGGGTTGTTTCATATACACTTCCTCAATTAGATTACCCTTGAGAAATGCAGTTTTGACGTCCATCTGTCAAATGTCATAATCATAGTGTGCAGCTATTGTAAGCAAAATCCAAATAGACTTTATCTTAGCCACTGGTGAAAAGGTTTCATCATAATCCACACCAGGACGCTAAGTAAAACCTTTTGCCACTAGTCTAGCTTTATAAGTCTGAACCTTGCCAGATGCATCGATCTTCTTCTTGAAGACCCATTTGAATCTTATAGGTTTAACCCCATTTGACAAATCAACCAAGTTCCACACCTGATTGATATACATAGATTCTATTTTAGATTTCATGGCTTCTTGCCATCTCTTCGAATCAATGTCTAGCATTGCTTCGTTATAGGTTCTAGGCTCGTCATCATCTGGAATATCTAGTTCATTTTTTGTTTCCACAAGTAGATTTAGTCTTTCCGAAAGATGATGAGTTCTAGTAGACCTACAAAGTTGACTGTCTTGTAGTCCAGTTACATGTGTGTTCTGACTGTGAGTAGGTTCTTGTGCGCTGATCGATCCACCAACATTAGAGCTTTCAGAAATATCATTTTCATGTCTTTCCTGAATGGGAGGAAATGCAACTGGGGCACTTGCTCCCAAGGTCTGTGCCGGAAGATCTTGCATTTCTACATTACTCCTCGTAGCACTCCCACTGGCCGAAGAAGGTACCCTAAATATCCAATCTTCGCCAAAGACTCCCACTAAATTCTTGCCTTCATCATCGGGCAAGGATTCAACCTCTATATTGCATTGTTCTTGAATTTCTTCAATTTCTATCTCCGTGCAATTTTCATCCTTGTAGACATATTCATCTTTAAGGAAAGTTGCGTTCCTAGAAACAAATATCTTATGTTCTCCAGGAAGATAGAAGTAGTATCCCTTAGTTTCCTTTGGATACCCAACAAAGTAACTTTTTTCACTTTTAGATTCCAACTTATCAGTGATCAACTTCTTGACATATGCAGGACACCCTCAGGGCCTCATGTGTCTAAGTGATGGCTTCTTGCCACACCATACTTCATATGGTGTCTTTTCAACTGATTTAGATGGAACTCTATTCAAAACATATATCGAGGTTAAAATAGCGTATTTGTCACGCCCCAAACCCCGGGCCCGCGACTGGTGCCCTACTGTTACACCCCGTAGTTCCAGGGTATGTATGTAAGGACGTACGTACGAGAATACGACATTAATATTGGAAAGGAAGAAATATGTGATTTTTCGACGGAAAAGTTTCCGGATTTTGTGAAGGAAAAAGGTTCGTTAAGGGGAATTGGATTCCCAGATTTGGTATTCGGACTTCTGGGAATATAATAGAATTATGGATTTTATTTCCCGGAAATGGTCACGTGGGGCCCACGGGAGAAATTTACTGTTTTGCGGGGCCCACATTATTTTCGAGATTTTTGGACATTGTGGATATTTTCGGGAGATGAAATATTTTGGACGAGTAGGGGGCGACACGTGTCACCCCCCATGTGGCCATGTTGGTAGGGTGTTGTGAATGAGTGTCATGGCGAAATGGCTTGCCAAGTGTCTAGCCACTTGTCTCCAATTTTGTGTGGACATGTGGTTTGTGGGGCCCACACACACATGTCCCAATCTAGACCACACACTTGCTAAGATCCTAGCCTTTGATTGTTCTATAAATACCCCCCTTGAGCTTGCAAGACTTCATCCACACTTGAGAGTTTCCAAGTCTTGAAATACTCCCTCCCCTCTCCTTGTTGTTCTCGGCCATGGGCTGATTTTAGGAGCTAAATGTTGTCCAAAAATCCTTAAACTTTTAAGTGTTCTTCCTTAAGGTGTTAGGAAGATTGTGAACCAAGTGTTAGAAAAGATTTCACACCCAGCCACAAATCCACCTCGGCGAAACTTGCCATAGTTTGAGCCTGTGTTCTTCACTTTTTGGAGTTGGATCTTGAAGAGGAGTTGGTTAGGAGCTCCTAAGGGTTGCTTGGAGTGGGTTGGAACGTAAGGAATTGGAGCTAAACGTTGCTCAGGATCGACTTTTAAGCATTGGATAAATTTTGGGCTTATCGAGGTAATGATATTTGTCCTCTTATTGTAAATTGGAGATTACATGTTGTAATAGTATATAGTTGTGTATAAAATATATGGAAAGAGGACTGAAAAGAATTGGACTGTTTAGTATACTGTGGGGCAGAATTTTACACGTCCGGTTAAGCGTGTAATCCCCTTTGAGTTGTTATATTACTGCGCCTTAAATGTGGCATGTTGGTTATTGGTATCGGGCCTTGAAAGAGGTGGTGGTAAGTAGATTCGGGGGAGGTGCTGCCGAATTTTCCGTAGAATAAGGAACCTTGTACTTAGAAATGTTCTACGAAGAGATCTGGAAGTTAATGAACGTATTATGACCATTATAGGTTGAAGTACTACGAGTAGCGTATTCTACTTGAAGGGTGGAAAAGGCTAGCAAGGTTATAGTACTTTGGAGCATTTTGCTATTTGTCGATAACCGTCGCGAGGTATGTGAACCTCTTCCTATCCTTTCTAGCATGATTGTTGTGAACTATGTAGTACGGTAGACGTACGTGTGCTAAACGAATTTGGTTGGTTTAAAACATAAAGTGCTATAATAACTTTATGGGAATTTAGTTATAACGACTTTATGAAGATAAAAGAATGGTTTGTTGATTTTAAATGTTAAGAACTTGAATTGTGTTAAAAAGTTGTGAAACCTCATTCGTGAGTAATGAGTACTTGGTCTTTAAAAGAATAAAGTTATATTGATTTCGAGAATGAGAATAAGTATCGAACAAGCCATTGCAGCGTTAATAAAAGAAAATGTATTGACAATCAATTAAAATGAGTAAAATTCCTCCATCTGCATAGAAGCTAAGATAAGACAAAATTGTATTACATTTTCTAGATCATGGCTGCTTTAATAAGATCATTATAAAACAAGTATTGTTTTCTTAAATTCCAAAGTAAGGAACTGGATTTCTAAAACGAATAGAGACTTGAGAATTTGAAGTGTTTTTGTTTAAAAGGAAGACATGGTTTTGTCTTAAATTGATTTAAAAAGGAAGGCATGGTTTTGTCTTGGTTTATTCAAAAAGAAGGTATGGAAATTGTTTTGGTTTACTTAAAATGTTAGTTACTCTATTTTGATACTACGGGTATCGTGTGACCTTTGTAAAAGAAATGGATCTTTTTGAAAGAATTTTAGTACGTAGTACCTTGGGGTTAAAACCCGGATTGTTGTCATAAAATGAAAGTCTAAGAGTATGTTAAACTTGTCTATGCTAGTTGTGATAGCCTTTGGTGGTATTACTATGTTACCGCGTCTCTCAGTTGGAGGGTCGACTGACTTGTTGTGAATTTACTTGGACGTACCGGCCGTGACGGAGGATTCCACGGGTATGCTTCCATTGTGATTGATCTTGGCCATGCTTATACGATGAGGTATGCCGGGGCATGCGACCAGGATTCGGGTTAGATGCCCAGACGTTTTACTACCCCATGGTCATGCTTATACGATGAGGGATGACGGGGCATGCGACCATGTTATATTTTACTCCATGGGCTAGCTCCCAATGAAGACATGTACCTACGATGAGGGATTCTGGGGGCATGTTATATTATTACTCCATGGGCTAGCTCCCCATGAAGACCTGCACCTACGATGAGGGATTCTGGGGGCACGTTATGTACGATCATTACTCAATGGACTAGTTCCCCATGAAGACATGTACCCACGAAGAGGGATGTCGGGGGCATGTTATATATATATATGTGTGTTGTATATGTGTACGCCGACAGTGAGGTAAGATGCCACGGGCGCGTCACATGAGTATGATTTATGTCATAGGCTGATGAGGAAGGAGTTCCACGGGCATGAGTGATGACTTTGAGGCGTGAGTCACGACTTGACATATTTGTTTATATATGGTGTCTTGTAGTTTGGTTATCATACATGTCTCTGTTTTATATAGATTATGATTTCATTCTGATATTTTGATTTCACATACTTGGTACTGTTGTCTTGACCTCGCCCGGGGGCGTGTTCATCTGCATGAGTAAGTACCGGTTATTGATCCTCGCTCATAGGATCACGGTTCTGCGTATTGGGAAGCTTCATTTCTCCGGAGGCTTATCTTTTGGTATAGTCCCCTGTCATTGTAGGTACTTGTACATTCAGGGGTATGGCGGGGCCCTGTCCCGTCATAGTTGTTATAAAAACTCTTAGAGGTCTGTAGTACTGTTGTGGGCAGGGTTTGTAAAGGATGTAACTGTTCGGTTTTGATATATATATAGAAAGGTGACCGTTTTGGTTAGCATGTTTCTTATTTCATATTGTTCATGTCTTGAGTTTTTATTTCTGCTGATTTTCTCTGATGTATTATCACTAGGGTGCCCGGGGTAAGGCACCAGTCGCGGGCCCGAGGTCGGATCATGAAAAAAGTGGTATCAGAGCAGTTAATCCTCGGAAAGTGTGTACAGACCGTATCTAGTAGAGTCTTGATTATCGGCGTGTTGTGCACCACACCTATAATCAGGAGGCTGCAGGATATTTAGGATTGGTTTCCATTCTTCTCACTCTGAGATCGTGCCTTAGAGCTGTGTTATAAGTTGGACTCCCTCTGACATATTCTTATGTGCCAGTTATGCCTCTACGCAAGGCAACCAGAGCCCAGAAGGGCAAGACAGCAGAGGGAGCTGCGAGTAGAGCACATAGGGTTCTGAGGCACCAGCCAGTCATTACGAGGTGGTACTTGGATGGGAGTTACTGCGGCGCGCTAGCCCCATGAGAGTTTAGAGCAGCAACAATATCTACTGAGACCACGATACCTGAGTCTCCAGTTCCACGGTCGGGAGCCGAGGATATGAGTTACAAGGATATGGCCCAGTTACTAGCTAGGTTTGTGGCTAGGAATGAGGACAGATAAGAGTCGGAGGTTCCGGTAGTACCAGTGGTTCACCCTAGATCCGATAGTTTGAGACTTCGGGACTTCTTGAGTTGCAGTCCTCCAGAGTTCTATGGATCGAGAACTGAGGAAGATCCTCAGGAGTTTATTCGACAGTTGCAGCGGATCATGAAATTGATCAAGGCCTCAGAGACAGAGTCGGTGGTATTGGGTTCACATCGGATGCGTGATCTGCGATCGGTGGTTTGATTCATGGAAGCGTCGGAGAGCATGCGCTTCCAGCTGGTTGGGACGAGTTCTCAGAGGCATTTTTTACACACTTCTTGCCCTCGCAGATGAGGAGAGCTCGGGCAGATATATTTATGATGTTGAGGCAATACGGGCGGACGGTTCGGGAGTACAGTATAGAGTTTGACTCGTTGGCTCATTATGTCCCCGATTTAGTGGAAAACATGGAGGATAGAGTGCACCGATATGTCATAGGACTTAACGATTATTTAGCAGAGGGTTGCACGAGTGTAGCTCTTCAGCCGGGCATGGACATTGCCCGCATACAGGCTTATGCGCAGCAGACGGAGGAACGAAGAGGTCGACGGAATGACCAAGATCAGCAGAAGAGGGCCGGACAGCAGGGTCCTTTGGTAACTTTCGAGGAAGACAGCCTCAACAGCAGACTAGGTCAACATTTCAGCCGACACAGAGTGCTCCTTCCCAGTCTTCTGGCAGGAGGTTTGATCGCCGGGGATATTCGGAGCGGTCGGGCTCGAGGCTGCGAGTTCCACGAATGCTCGAGGTAGTAGCGAGAAGCCACCGCGCCTCGGTGTGGTCGTTGTGATAGATTCCATGTTGGGGAGTGTCGTACTACTTCGACAGTTTGTTATGCTTGTGGCCAACAGGGCCATTTGGCGAGAGACTGTCCGACCAGATGTGGCATCGGTAGGATAGCACAGACTACGGGATCAGTTGCGGGTTCTTCGCCTTCAATAGCTAGGCAGGATGTTTATACACCGGCAGGCCACAGCAGAGGTCGCGGTGGAAGTTCCCAGCTTTAGCGGTCTTTTGAACCGCCTATTTTGATTTTCAGGTATATCCTTAACCCTCTAGAGACTAGTATGCATTGATGATATGATGATGTGTTAAATGTTATGTTCGGATAGCATTGTGTTAAAAATGTGATTTAGAAGCCTGGTTAGTGAAAAGGGTAAGTCTGGGGACGAGACAATTGTGAACCTTAGAATTTAAAACATTTGAGACCTTAGATGTAAGGCCGTCATGAGTAAAAGATTTTACGGTTGGTCCTTATCGAAGTACTTGGTATGCGTGAACTGTATTTATGTGATAATTCCATGGGTAGTATGAGATGGAAGTGCTAGCTTTCATGACGTGAAATAGTAAGATTATTCCGGAGGGGGAACAAGAATTTGGTGAGAAAATGGGTCGGGTTGAGGACCAATTGCGGGTCAACCCGCAGCTCGGAATGAGATGTGGTCAGTTTGAGGTGGTCCCGCCAGGTGGTAGGGTCACGAGGGTGCTAGACCCGAGTTTAGGTAACCATCATACGAGTTCACGGGTGCGTTCGACCAGAAGCGGGTTGTGAAGGCCGGGAATGGCCTTAAATGAAATTGAAGCTAGTGAGATGACCAAGTTGGAGGTAGTAACCCCAAGATTTTGAAAGCTGAAGCGATGACTGAAATGTGGTACGTGTACTAGAAAGAGTTCGGGTGTACGAGAAGGTTACGACGAGTAAGAAAAGAAGCGAACGTGTGTTAACAGAATGGAAGTGATCATTTTTGTGAAGTGAAGGTGCGAAGGGAATATCCTTTAGACCATGGGTGGGAGTTAATTGTGATGTTACCCGTTAGAGGTGATTCCTCGTTGGCTTGTTTTGAGTTTTGCGCATGTGTTATATTATGGCCATGTGTGGCATAATTGGTTTTGTAAGTATAGTAGTGGAGACTTTACCGACGCATGTATGATTGGAGACTTAGAAGGAACATTCGGGACGAATGTTTCTAAGGGGGGAAGAATGTTACACCCCGTAGTTTCAGGGTATGTATGTAAGGACGTACGTACGAGAATACGACATTAATATTGGAAAGGAAGAAAGATGTGATTTTTCGACGGAAAAGTTTCCGGATTTTGTGAAGGAAAAAGGTTCGTTAAGGGGAATTGGATTCCCAGATTTGGTATTCGGACTTCTGGGAATATAATAGAATTATGGATTTTATTTCCCGGAAATGAACACGTGGGGCCCACGGGAGAAATTTACGGTTTTGCGGGGCCCACATTATTTTCGAGATTTTTGGACATTGTGGATATTTTCGGGAGATGAAATATTTTGGACAAGTAGGGGGGCGACACGTGTCACCCCATGTGGCCATGTTGGCCGAATTGTTGTGGACAAGTGTCCTTGGCCGAAATGGCTTGCCAAGTGTCTAGCCACTTGTCTCCAATTTTGTGTGGACATGTGGTTTGTGGGGCCCACACACACATGTCCCAATCTAGACCACACACTTGCTAAGATCCTAGCCTTTGATTGTTCTATAAATACCCCCCCTTGAGCTTGCAAGACTTCATCCACACTTGAGAGTTTCCAAGTCTTGAAATACTCCCTCCCCTCTCCTTGCTGTTCTCGGCCATGGGCTGATTTTAGGAGCTAAATGTTGTCCAAAAATCCTTAAACTTTTAAGTGTTCTTCCTTAAGGTGTTAGAAAGATTGTGAACCAAGTGTTAGAAAAGATTTCACACCCCTAGCCCTAAAATCCCACCTTGGCCGAAACTTGCCATAGTTTGAGCCTGTGTTCTTCACTTTTTGGAGTTGGATCTTGAAGAGGAGTTGGTTAGGAGCTCCTAAGGGTTGCTTGGAGTGGGTTGGAACGTAAGGAATTGGAGCTAAACTTTGCTCAGGATCGACTTTTAAGCATTGGATAAATTTTGGGCTTATCGAGGTAATGATTTTTGTCCTTTTATTGTAAATTGGAGATTACATGTTGTAATAGTATATAGTTGTGTATAGAATATGTGGAAAGAGGACTGAAAAGAATTGGACTGTTTAGTATACTGTGGGGCAGAATTTTACACGTCTGGTTAAGCGTGTAATCCTCTTTGAGTTGTTGTATTACTGCGCCTTAAATGTGGCATGTTGGTTATTGGTATCGGGCCTTGAAAGAGGTGGTGGTAAGTAGATTCGGGGGAGGTGCTGCCGAATTTTCCGTAGAATAAGGAACCTTGTACTTAGAAATGTTCTACGAAGAGATCTGGAAGTTAATGAACGTATTATGACCATTATAGGTTGAAGTACTACGAGTAGCGTATTCTACTTGAAGGGTGGAAAAGGCTAGCAAGGTTATAGTACTTTGGAGCATTTTGCTATTTGTCGATAATCGTCGCGAGGTATGTGAACCTCTTCCTATCCTTTCTAGCATGATTGTTGTGAACTATGTAGTACGGTAGACGTACGTGTGCTAAACGAATTTGGTTGGTTTAAAACATAAAGTGTTATAATAGCTTTATGGGAAGTTAGTTATAACGACTTTATGAAGATAAAAGAATGGTTTGTTGATTTTAAATGTTAAGAACTTGAATTGTGTTAAAAAGTTGTGAAACCTCATTCGTGAGTAATGGGTACTTGGTCTTTAAAAGAATAAAGTTATATTGATTTCGGGACTGAGAATAAGCATCGAACAAGCCATTGCAGCGTTAATAAAAGAAAATGTATTGACAATCAATTAAAATGAGTAGAATTCCTCCATCTGCATAGAAGATAAGATAAGACAAAATTGTATTACATTTTCTAGATCATGGCTGCTTTAATAAGATCATTATAAAACAAGTATTGTTTTCTTAAATTCCAAAGTAAGGAACTGGATTTCTAAAAAGAATAGAGACTTGAGAATTTGAAGTGTTTTTATTTAAAAGGAAGGCATGGTTTTGTCTTAAATTGGTTTAAAAAGGAAGGCATGGTTCTGTCTTGGTTTATTCAAAAAGAAGGTATGGAAATTGTTTTGGTTTACTTAAAATGTTAGTTACTCTATTTTGATACTACGAGTATCGTGTGACCTTTGTAAAAGAAATGGATCTTTTTGAAAGAATTTAAGTACGTAGTACCTGTTATACCCCGTGGTTCAGGACGTGCGTATGGGGCCGTGCGAAAGGAGTTAGGACTCGAAATCAGAAAAACTTCAGTCAGGGGCCTCAGCGCCGCGGCGAGGCATGGCGCAAGGCGAAATTCATGGCATGGCGCGGAAATCGATCTTGCATGGCGCCTAAAGTTCCGAGTCGCGAGGATTGCGTAGCGCCATGGCTGCGAACATGGCCGAGGCGAAATCGCGAAAAAACTTAGGAAAATTTGATCTTTTCTTTTAAAAAGGGCATGGGAGGGTGACCAGTGTCCCCACATCTGATTTTGCATGCGTTATATTGACCAAGTCTTAAAGACTTGGTCATCTTTCATCTCTCTCTTAGACAAAGCTCCTCTCTCTTAATTATTTCAAGCTCCTTCTCTCTAAAACTCCAAGAGATATTCTAGCCTTAGGAAAAATCTGAAAAGTAAAAGGCAAGGAAGGCTTGTGGCTAACTGTGAAGGTTGTTGTGGTGGTGTTCTTGGAATAGAAGCTAGCAAGTTGTTGGATAAATTTGGCTAAAGCTCTAAGGTAATGATTCTTCCTTTATTATTAGTTTTTAGTGTTACATGTTAAGAAGAAAGAACTTGTGGTAGTAAATAATGCTATTAGAGTCATTGCATGCAAGAAATGTGGTTTGGGTATGAAGGATTTGGCTAAAGAGATATTATGAGCATGTTGTAGCCTACAAACTACTTTAGAATTGTTAAGTGTATTATTATAACTTATGGGGCAGAATTTTACACACCCAAGATTAGGTGTGTAATCCCCTTTGTGTTGGTTTGGATGTTGGGCCTTAATGTGGCGTTTGAGTGTTGAAAATCGGCCTTTGAAAAGGTGGCAAAGTGAGTAGAAACAAAGGAAATGCTGCCCAATTTTCCATAGAATTTAGTGACTTTGAACTTGGATTATTCTACATTGAAGTTAGAGGTTAATAAACGTATTATGGTCATTATAGGTTGACGTAATACGTGCGGTATTTCGGACTTGGCAAGTGGATTAACCGAAGAGGTATGTGAAACTTTCGTATCTCTTGAGCATGAGTAGTTGTACCTATGTAGTACGGTAGACGTACAAGATTTGATATCTTTCACTTGTGTTAAAGTATATTGGTACTTGTTTAATTTTTAAAAGTATAAGTCCCTTGGATTTAGGGAAAACGTATTTGACAAAGGAATAACGCTAATATAATGACTTTATGGGAAGTTGGTTATATTAGTTTTCTTGAAAGGTTCACAAAGAAAGGTTTACTCTAATTAAAACAAGTACGGGTAAAGGATTTGAAACTAAGAAAGGTGAATTGATTTTTAGACATTGGTTGCCTAAGGTTTTAAAGGAAATGAAGTCACTTGATTTAGAAACCTATTATATTTCTAAAAGGAAATGTGACTTGTCTTAAAAGAAATCGTAACTTGATACTATGGTAATTAGTATCTTGGAATTTTGTATAAAAAGAGTTATTTCTTAAAAAGTTAGAAGTACATGGTACTTGGGTTGAATTCCCGGATTTTTTATTAAAAGACATGTTAGTGCCTTAGGATACTAAAATGAGAGGATATATTAATAATGTTAATAAGAAGTTAGGGGATTTCTTAACTTGCTTATGTTATGATAAGCCGGTAGTGCTTATGTTATGATAGGCCGGTAGTGCTTATGTTATGATATGATAGGCCGGTAGTGCTTATGTTATGTATGATAGCCGGATGAGCTATGTTATATATTTATATTATTACTGGTAAACCCGGGTTATTACTTATGCCATGGATTTGCTACCCGTGATGCGAGTGCGGCTTGCACTCACGCGGATCGGACCACGGGATCCGTGCGGGTGAAATAGTCCCACGTGCGAGTACGGCGATGGTACTCATGTGGGTCCACGGGATCCATGCGGGTGAAATAGTCCACGTGCGGGTGAAATAGTCCCGTAGCGAGGCGGATGACCTCATGCGGGTCCACAGACCCGTGCGGGTGAAATAGTCCCGAGTATGATTGCTTAATGATACTACAGGCGAGGTACCTGTTTGATCGTGAGCCTCCTATTTTTATGCTATAAGTTTTATACTTGTTACTCATTGTTAGTAAGGCACAATCTGAGAAATTGATTTTTATCTATGACTCACTTATTTTTGACTTATGATATTACTCTGATATTTTCGATTTTACATACTTGATGCGTTGTGTCTCGACCCCGCTTCCGGGGCTGCGTTAAATCTGCGAGTAAGGGAAGCGGTGGTAGATCCTCATTCCTATGATCTTTTACTCAGTGTCGGGAGCTCGTTTCTTGGAGGCTCGACTTTTGGTATGGTTCTCCCGGGTGTTGTTGATGTTTTGTACATTCGGGGCATGGCCGGGGCCTGTCCGTCATAGTGTTACTCCTTCTTAGAGGCACTGTAGTCTTGTCATAACTTGGTTTGTTTAAGGATGTAACTGTTCGGTTTATGTACTTTTAGGGGTAGCCTTTTTGGTTTGGACTATTTTTATATCATTATGGTTGTTTATTATGAGTTTATATTCCATTTGGTTTTCTCGATGTTGTGTCACAAGGGTGCAGAGTTAAGGAAGCGGTCACGGATCCGGGTTGGGTCGTGACAAAAGTGGTATCGAGCGATTAATCCTCGGAAAGGTCTACAGCCGTATCTAGTAAGTCTTGATTATCGGTGTGTTGTGCACCACATCTATAATCGGAGGCTGCGAGATATTTAGGATTAGTTTCCATTCTTTCACTCTAGATCGTGCAATAGAGGTGTTATAGGTTGAATTTCCTCGACGTAAACTTTGTATGTATCGCTTATGCCTCGCATGGCAACCGCGGCCCGGAAGGGCAAGCGGCGGAGGAACTACTAGTGAGACAGGGTTACGAGCACAGCCCAGCCTTTACGAGAGATAATGTTTGGGGCGGCGAGTTCCACAAAGTCAAATCAGCAGTCGGGCGGCGGCGGCTCACGAGACTACGGTACTGAGCCTCGGTGGTGCGGCAACGGAGCGAGAGGATATAGGTTACAAGAGATGGCCCGATTATTGGCGGTGATATTGGCTAGGCGTGAGGGCGAGCGAGGCGGCGGTTCGGCTATACCCGTAGTTCCTCCCGGTCGATAGCGTAAAACTTGGTCTTCTTGGCTGACCCGCGAGTTTTATGGGTCGAGGCACGAGGATGATCCTCGAAATTCATCAAGCGATTCTGACGGATCATGAGGGTGATCAAGGCCTCGGATCACGTCGGTGTATTGAGTTCGCGTCATTTGCGTGATACCGCGATGGTAGTTTGATTCGTGGGAGCTGTCGGGGAGCATGCGCTTCCGGTGTATGGGGCGAGTTCTCGGCGGCATTTCTTGCCTCCGCAGATGAGAGAACGCAGTGCAGATTTACGACGAGGCAGTGGGCGGACGGTCGGGTACAACGTCGAGTTTGACTCATTAGCTCGATATGTACCCACTTTAGTAGCGAATATGGAGGGCGAGTGCACCACGTCACGCAGGCTCGATGACTATTTGGCGAGAGAGTTATGCGGGAAGTAGCTCTTCAGGGCATGGACATTGCCGCATGCGAGCCTATGCACGCAGGTGTGAGAGCGTAGGGGCGGCGGATTGGCAGTATCGCGAGAAGAGGGCGGAGGCGGCGTCCTCTGGTAGTTCGAGGTAGACAGCCTCAACAGCAGACCGGGTTTGCATCACAGTCGGTTCAGAGCGCTTCTCCATCATCTTCCGATCGTACAGGGTATTCGGGAAGCGGGACGGTCCCGTGGCTTGGGTTTTCGGAGGACGAGTTCGGTCGGATGAGGCCACCTATGCCTCGGTGTAGTGGTATGGTGATTGCCATTATGGGGGGTGTCGTGTTCCTCCAGGAGCTTGTTACTCTTGTGGCCAGCAGGGCCATTTGAATCGAGATTGTCCATCCAGAGGCGGCGGAAGTACCATGGCTCGGTAAGCGGGTTCGATTGTTGGGTCTTCTTGATGGTTGGTCGCCCGAGCGGGTGTTCACGGACAGCGAGCGCGGCGAGGGTCGTGGCGGGGTTCGATTCAGCGGTCCTCGAACGCATTTATGCTATGTCGGCCGCGGGACCGGGAGGCGTCACGATGTCGTCAGTGTACATTGTTGGTTTCTTCTTTGTGATGTTTATGCTTTGATAGACCCGAGTTCTACCTTGTCCTATATATCTCCTCACATTCTTTGGTAGAATAGGGATAGAACCGAGTCCATAAGACCTTTTGAGGTAGCTACCCGATGGGTGATTCGGTGGTGGCGGCGAGTGTATAAAGCTTGCCCAGTGACTATATACAGTCGTCAGACTCTAGCCGACTTGATAGAGTTGGATATGACGGACTTTGATGTGATTATGGGTATGGATTGGCTACCGTCTTGCTATGCCAATGTGGACTGTAGAGAGAGGTTAGTTCGGTTCGATTTCTGGTGGCCGTGATCGAGTGGAAAGGGAATCTTTGCGTCGCCGAGGGTAGGTTTATTTCTTACCTCAAGGCTAGGAAGATGGTGCGGAAAGGGTATATTTACCATTTAGTTCAGGTGTTCGATCTGAGGTGAGATCTGGACCTTGATCGATTCGGTTGTTAGAGAGTTTCGAGTATTCCCAGGCGAGCTTAGGGTATCCTCCCGAGAGGAGATTGAGTTTTGCATTGATTTGGCACGGACAATCGACCGATATCTATTAGCCATACAGGATGGCACTGCCGAGTTGAAGGAATTGAAGGACCGGTGAAAGATTTCTTTGGAGAAAGGCTTTATCGGGCCAAGTGTTTCTCCGCAGAGCGCGGTGTTATTTGTAAAGAAGAAAGATGGGGCCAGCTGCGTATGTGTATTGATTCTGACGGTGAACAAGGTAACTATCAAGCAGATATCCCTCCCGAGATTGATGATTTGTTTGACGATTGCGAGTGCGAGATGTTTTCCAAGATAGACTGCGATCTGGTTACCATCAGTCACGAGTTAGAGGCGGATATCCGAAGCGCATTCGGGACCGGTATGGGCATTATGAGTTCGGTGATGTCTTTCGGATTGACCAGCGCTCGGTAGTATTCATGGATTTGATGAATAGGGTGTTCGAGCCATTCTTGGATATGTTCGTTATAGTGTTCATTGATGATATCTTGGTGTATTCGCGCACAGAGCAGGAGCATACAGATCATTTGAGGACGGTATTGGGAGTCCTCAGGGACCGGAAGTTGTATGCCAAGTTATCGAAATGCGAGTTTTGGCTGGCTTCATTGGCTTTCTTAGGACATGTTATCGGGGCCGATGGTATTCGGGTTGTCTGACTAAGATTGAGGCGATCAAGACTTGGCCTAGACCACTACACAAGCAGTGCGCAGCTTCTTGGGACTTGCAGGTTATTATCGGAGGTTTGTGGAGAAGTTTGCCTCCATGTCAGCGCCTTTGACTAGGCTGACTCAGAAGGCAGCTACATTTCAGTGGACGGATGCTTGTGAGGAGAGTTTCCAGTTACTAAAGGAGAAATTGGCGACCGCCCTGATCCTTACTCTTCCGAGGGCTTAGATGGATATGTGGTTTATTGCGATCGTCGGTGTCGGACTTGGAGTGCGTCTGATGCGGCCGCAGCGAGTTATAGCTACGCGTCTCGGCGGCTTAGGAAGCACGAGAAAAACTATCTCACACATGACTTAGAGTTGGCGTGATGATTCATGCCTTGAAGATGCGGAGACACTATTTGTATGGAGTTCATGTGGATATTTATACGCACCACAAGAGCCTCAGGTATATCTTCACCGGAGGAGCCGAACTTGCAGCGAAGGCGGTGGTTGGAGGCTGGCAGGATTATGATGTTGATATTCTATACCACCCGGGGAAGGCGATGTAGTTGCGGATGCCGCCCAGTCGCAGATCGATGGGTAGTCTATCCGATGTCTGTAGGGAAAAAGGATATGGTCAGAGAGATTCGCCACTAGCAAGCCTTGGGGTTCGTTTGGTTGATTCCGATAGTGATGGAGTTCGGGTTCGAGAGGTTGCCGAGTCTTCCATCGTCGAGGAGGTGAAGAGGCGACAGTATGAGGATCCGGTTATGGTACGGTATCGAGATGCCGCCCTTCAGAGAGAGAAGAGTCTATTTGAGGTAGCGCCTGATGGGGTGCTAAGGTTTGAGGGCCGATTGTGTGTTCCGATGTGACAGACTTCGTCGTGATTTTGGGAGGCACACGGTGCTCGTTATTCTATTCACCGGGTCGACTAAGATGTCACGTGACCTCAGTGTGTGTATTGGTGGGATGGCACGAAGAGGGCGTGGCGAGTTTTGTTGCCTGATGTCCTAATTGTCGAGTCAAGATTGAGCACCAAAAGCCCGGTGGGCTATTGCAGGATATTGATATTCCGACTTGGAAGTGGGAGGTGATAAATATGGATTTTATTACAGGGCTACCTACCACTCAGAGGAAGCATGATTCCATTTGGGTGATTGTCGACAGGCTGATGAAATCAGCCCATTTTCTTCCGATCGAGCGACGTTCTCGGTGAGACTATGCGGATTATATATTAGAGATTGTGAGGCGCACGGAGTCGGTGTCGATTATATCAGATAGAGCCCGGTTCTCGGCTAACTTCCGGAGGTCTTTTCGAAGGATTAGGGTCACGAGTGAGTCTCGATCGCATTTCACCCTCGGTAGCGGACGGGCGAGCGCACTATCGGACACTGAGGATATCTGCGGGCTTGTGTTATTGATTTGAGGGTAGTGGGAGGATCATTTACCTCTTGTGGAGTTTGCTTACAACAACAACTACCATTCTAGTATCCGGATGGCGCCTTATGAGGCCTTATACGGGAGAAGTGCAGTGCGATAGGCTGGTTCGAGGTAGGAGAAGTTCGATTAGTCGGGCGGACTTGGTTCAGTGACGATGAATAAGGTGAAGCTTATCCAGAGCGGTTATTGGCGCCAGTCGGCGAAGTCGTATGCGGTCGTGGCGTCGGCACTTGGAATTTGAGGTACATGATTGGGTTTTCTGAAGGTGTCACCCGTGAAGGCGTGATGAGATTTGGGAAGAAGGAAAACTTAGCCCGTACATTGGACCTTATCAGTTGTCGTAGGGTAGGCGGGGTTACTATGAGTTAGATCTGTCGTCCGATTTGGAGGCGGTACATCCATTTTCCATGTGTCCATGTTGCGGAAATGTATTGGAGATCCATCTAGAGTGCACCCGGTTCATGATGTCCAAGTGACAGAGGAGTTATCGTATGAGGAGAGTCCCATAGCGATACTCGATCGTCAGGTTAGACGACTTCGGATGAAAGACGTGGCTTCCGTCAAGGTCTTATGGCGGAACGAGAACAATGAGGAAATGACGTGGGAAACAGAGGATGACATGATGAAGAAGTACCCTCACCTATTTCCTATACCTCCAGGTAACCCACTTTCCTGCTTGTTAGTTTTGATTTAGCATTTATGCTTAAGTATGTTGTGGCTCGTGGAGCTTCTTTATTTGCAAGAATAGTTAAGAGGGTCTATGTCGATATTGTGATTTGAGTAAGCCTAGAAGGAACATTCGGGACGAATGTTTCTAAGGGGGGGAGAATGTTATACCCCGTGGTTCAGGCCGTGCGTATGGGGCCGTGCGAAAGGAGTTAGGACTCAAATCGAAAAACTTGGTCGAGGGCCTCGGCCATGGCCGCGGAGCGAGCAGCGTCGCCAGCGGAATTCATGGCGCGCGGAAATCGGGCATGGCGCCTAAAGTTCCGAGAGTCCGCAGGAGTTGCGGCGCCGCTGCGCAGCGCGCCGGCGAAATCTGGCGAAAAAACTTAGGAAAATCTGATTTTTTCTTTTAAAAAGGGCATGGGAGGGTGACAAGTGTCCCCCCCATCTGATTTTGCATGCATTATATTGACCAAGTCTTAAAGACTTGGTCATCTTTCATCTCTCTCTTAGACAAAGCTCCTCCTTCTCTCTTAATTATTTCAAGCTCCTCCTTCTCTCTAAAACTCCAAGAGATATTCTAGCCTTAGGAAAAATCTGAAAAGTAAAAGACAAGAAGGAAGCTTGTGGCTAGCTTGTGAAGGTTGTTGTGGTGGTATTCTTGGAATAGAATTGTAAAATCCGGGCTATGCACGTCTTTCCCTTCCCTTTACCCCTCCCCTTCCCCCCTTTTCACCTCCCTCCACTCTTGGCTTTCCCCCTCCCATAAGTTATACAAACACCCTTACTTATACATTATACTTGGCACAACCAAAGGACTAGCACAAAGAATAGAAAATCAGAAAAAATAAGTGAACAAGAAGAAAACAAATCTGAAAGTTTTCAAGAGGGCAAAAAGAATAATAAAAAAAAACAAATACTAGGGAGCAAGGGTGGTTGTAGCAACCGAACCACAATCTTTTTCACACTTACAAGGTGAGTTTTCTCACTCAGAAATTCTTGGTAACATCCTTTATTTTTAGTTCAATACATGTTGGAATAAGAATTGAGTGTTGAAAAGAAATATTGAACTTTTGATTGTTTAGATAACTAGTTGCGTCATGAACTTTACGAACTGTTCTCACTGAGTTATAATTGTTAGAATTTGATGAAATTCGGAATAATTGTACACCTCTCTAATATGATCATATAGAACCAAAAATGAGGTAAAATGGACATACGGTTTGAAATTTATCATAGTTCAAAGTTCCTGCCTTAGATTTGGTCGAAATTCGGAAAGGCATAATTACAGACTGTTTTTTATTGAGTTTTACTTATTAGAATTATATGAAAATTTACATGGTTGTAAATATCTCTGTTACGGACAGATATATATAAAGATTTATTAAAACGGACTTACGAGTTGAGAGTTATTGTAGTTTGAAGTTGCTGCCCCGGATTCGTCGGAATCCAGAAGGGCAGGACGTTGAAACGTAAAACTGTACTAATATGTGGGGAATATGAGAATTATTGCTAAATGAAAGTTCTAGATCTCTTTGTTGTGGACAATTTGAGACCTTACGGGGGTCTATCCGACGTACGGATTGAGAGTTATCGTTGTTTAACGTTTCTGCCTAGGATCTATCGATATCCAGAAAGGGCAGCGAATAAAAGTGTAAAACTGTACCAAATGGTACAGAATATGAAAGAATGGTTCACATGGAGACGTGTAGCTCTCTGTTCTCGTCGTTTTGAGAATTTATGGGGATTGAACGGGTTTACAGATTAGGAGTTATGACTATTATAAGATTGGGTGATGTTTAATAAAAGTTTCTGCCGAAACAAATTTCATGTGGCTGTTTTGAGGATAAATTTGTGTTAGTTACCCAAAGTAGTTTTAAATGAAATTTGGTACAGTGAAAGATCCCCGTCTTACCTTAGTTTCGCTTGAAACACCTTAGTTGGAGTTATGGTTAAAAAGTTATAATCGTTACAAGTATGAATGACGAGAATGTTAGAAGAGAGAATAGTATTTATTTGATCTTACGAAAAATATGAAAAGTGAATACGTGTTCACATAAATGTATAAATATATAATGGATCGGGTTGCGCCGCAACAAAGCGTAAAGTGAATACGCGTTCACAAATACGTAAACATAATGGATCGGGTTGCGCGCGCAACAAAGCGTAAAGTGAATATATGTTCACAAATACGTAAATATAATGGATCGGGTTGCGCGCAACAAAGCGTAAAGTGAATACGTTCACAAATACGTAAACATAATGGATCGGGTTGCGCGCAACAAAACGTAAAGTGAATACGGCGTTCACAAATACGTAAATATAATGGATCGGGTTGCGCAACAAAGCGTAAAGTGAATACACGTTCACAAATCGTAAACATAATGGATCGGGTTGCGCGCAACAAAAATGAAAGATGAATACATGTTCACCTATATATAAATATGAAAAGTGAATACGCGTTCACAAATATATAAATGTAATAAACATGTGGAAATGCAGGGAATGTCTTAACGTATAATACGAGATAAAATGAAGTGTTAGTTAAGCGAGAATTTCTATGAGGAGTTGTTGCATATTTAAAAATGTTGTAACTTTGATATGTTTTTGCAATATGCTTATTACGTTATAATGTGATTGCACTTGGAATATTGTGGTGTTACTTTGAATTGCGGGTAAGGTTCTCACTCATTGGATGGTAGGGTGACTCTTTATTTAACATGTTTGAGAAAGGGTGATAGAGAAAGGCTCCACGTCGAGGCTAGCGATCGTCCGCGATCTCTTGTCATACCAAGTCCATTGTTTGGGCTTGGTACTCGTCGAGTTCGAATGTCGGTTCAATGTCTCGGGATATGCTCGTGTGGAATGATCTCCCTTCCAACTTAGAATAATATTTGTCAGTATGTCTATGTTGAAACAATATTTGCACGAGCATGGGCTCGCGTTATATTTTTAATAAAGTCATAAACAAATTTCTTTATTGTTATTTTTTTTATAGCTCCGTATTTGAATATAAGTTTAAATTTCTAAATAAAGAGAATTAAATGGTGCTCCTGGTGGGAAATAATTGTCCAGGTGCCATCACGCCCTAAGTAAAGACTTAGGAAAAGTCGGGGCGTGACAAGAAGCTAGCAAGTTGTTGGATAAATTTGGCTAAAGCTCTAAGGTAATGATTCTTCCTTTATTATTAGTTTTTAGTGTTGCATGTTAAGAAGAAAGAACTTGTGGTAGTAAATAATGCTATTAGAGTCATTGCATGCAAGAAATGTGGTTTGGGTATGAAGGATTTGGCTAAAGAGATATTATGAGCATGTTGTAGCCTACAAACTACTTTAGAATTGTTAAGTGTATTATTATAACTTATGGGGCAGAATTTTACACACCCAAGATTAGGTGTGTAATCCCCTTTGTGTTGGTTTGGATGTTGGGCCTTAATGTGGCGTTTGAGTGTTGAAAATCGGCCTTTGAAAAGGTGGCAAAGTGAGTAGAAACAAAGGTAATGCTGCCCAATTTTCCATAGAATTTAGTGACTTTGAACTTGGATTATTCTACATTGAAGTTAGAGGTTAATAAACGTATTATGTTCATTATAGGTTGACATAATACGTGCGGTATTTCAGACTTGGCAAGTGGATTAACCGAAGAGGTATGTGGAACTTTCCTATCTCTTGAGCATGAGTAGTTGTACCTATGTAGTACGGTAGACGTACAAGATTTGATATCTTTCACTTGTGTTAAAGTATATTGGTACTTGTTTCATTTTTAAAAGTATAAGTCCATTGGATTTAGGGAAAACGTATTTGACAAAGGAATAACGCTAATATAATGACTTTATGGGAAGTTGGTTATATTAGTTTTCTTGAAAGGTTCACAAAGAAAGGTTTATTCTAATTAAAACAAGTACGGGTAAAGGATTTGAAACTAAGAAAGGTGAATTGATTTTTAGGCATTGGTTGCCTAAGGTTTTAAAGGAAATGAAGTCACTTGATTTAGAAGCCTATTATATTTCTAAAAGGAAATGTGACTTGTCTTGAAAGAAATCGTAACTTGATACTATGGTAATTAGTATCTTGGAATTTTGTATAAAAAGAGTTGTTTCTTAAAAAGTTAGAAGTAGATGGTACTTGGGTTGAATTCCCGGATTTTCTATTAAAAGACATGTTAGTGCCTTAGGATACTAAAATGAGAGGATATATTAATAATGTTAATAAGAAGTTAGGGGATTTCTTAACTTGCTTATGTTATGATAAGCCGGTAGTGCTTATGTTATGATAGGCCGGTAGTGCTTATGTTATGATATGATAGGCCGGTAGTGCTTATGTTATGTATGATAGCCGGATGAGCTATGTTATATATTTATATTATTACGGGGTAAACCCCGGGTTATTACTTATTCCATGGATTTGCTACCCATGATGCGAGTGCGGCGCTTGCACTCATGCGGATCCGGACCACAGGATCCATGCGGGTGAAATAGTCTCATGCGAGTACGACGATGGTACTCATGCGGGTCCACAGGATCCATGCGGGTGAAATAGTCCCATGACGAGGCGGATGACCTCATGCGGGTCCACAGGACCCATGCGGGTGAAATAGTCCCATGAGTAGGATTGCTTAATGATACTACGGGCGAGGTACCCTGTTTTGATCGTGAGCCTATTTTTATGCTATAAGTTTTATATTTGTTACTCTCATTGTTAGTAAGGCACAATGCAAGGAAATTGATTTTTATCTATGACTCCAGCTTATTTTTGACTTATGATATTACTACAGTATTTTCCAGTTTTACATACTTGGTACGTTGTGTACTGACCCGCCGTCAGTGCGTTAAATCTGTGAGTAAGGGAAAGCAGGTGGTAGATCCTCATTCCTAGGATCTTTTACTCAGGGCTCGACTTTTGGTATGGTTCTCCCTGGTGTTGTTGATGTTTTGTACATTCAGGGGCATGACGGGGCCCTGTCCCGTCATTGGTTTACTCCTTCTTAGAGGCCTGTAGTCTTGTCATAACTTGGTTTGTTTAAGGATGTAACTGTTCGGTTTTATGTACTTTTGGGGTAGCCTTTTTGGGCTGGACTATTTTTTATATCATTATGGTTGTTTATTATGAGTTTATATTCCGCTGGTTTTCTCTGATGTTGTGTCACAAGGGTGCCCGGGTTAAGGCACCGGTCACGGATCCGGGGTCGGGTCGTGACAGTACCTTGGGGTTAACACCCGGATTGTTGTCATAAAATGAAAGTCTAAGAGTATGTTAAACTTGTCTATGCTAGTTGTGATAGCCTTTGGTGGTATTACTATGTTACCGCGTCTCTCAGCTGGAGGGCCGACTGACTTGTTGCGAATTTACTTGGACGTACCGGCCGTGACGGAGGATTCCACGGGTATGCTTCCATTGTGATTGATCTTGGCCATGCTTATACGATGAAGGATGCCGGGGCATGCGACCAGGATGCAGGTTAGATGCCCGGACGTTTTATTACCCCATGGCCATGCTTATACGATGAGGGATGCCGGGGCATGCGACCATGTTATATTTTACTCCATGGGCTAGCTCCCCATGAAGACATGTACCTACGATGAGGGATTCCGGGGGCATGTTATATTATTACTCCATGGGCTAGCTCCCCATGAAGACCTGTACCTACGATGAGGGATTTCGGGGGCACGTTATGTACGATCATTACTCCATGGACTAGTTCCCCATGAAGACATGTACCCACGAGGAGGGATGTCGGGGGCATGTTATATATATATATATATGTGCGCCGACAGTGAGGTAAGATTCCACGGGCGCGTCACATGAGTATGATTTATGTCATAGATCACGCATGAGGAAGGAGTTCCACGCATGAGTGATGACTTTGAGGTGTGAGTCCTCGACTTGACACGATCGTTTATATATGGTGTAATCGTAGTTCGTTATCATACATGTCTCCTGCTTTATATAGATCGTTATGATTTCATTACGATTTTCGATTTCACATACTTGGTACTGCCAGATCAACTCCTTCGTGGCCGTTCATGCCGCAGTAGAGGTACACCGTTGTTGATCCTCGCCATGTGATCACTGCTCACAGATTGGGAAGCTCCGTTTCTCCGAGGCTTATCTTTTGGTATAGTCCTGTCATTGTAGGTACTTGTACATTCGGGGTATGGCGGGCCCTCCCGTCATAGTTGTTATAAAAACTCTTAGATATCTCAGTAATCACAAGTGTGGGCGGTTTGTAAAGGATGAATCGCTCGGTTTGATATATATACGTAAAGGTGACCGTTTTGTTGCTTTGTTTCTTATTTCATATTATTCATGTCTTGAGTTTTTATTTCCGCTGATTTTCTCTGATGTATTATCACTAGGGTGCCCGGGGTAAGACACCAGTCGCGGGCCCGAGGTCGGGTCGTGACACCTACCTGGGCACCCTTCTACCCATACAACACAAGTAAACCGCGGAAGATAAATAACGCTCATTTTTTTTTACAACAAAGGCAAAGTCGGTAAGGCTGTCATCACATATATAATACCCGAATGGGTCTACACTGTACAACAATGTAAATACAACTCACACCAGTCCAGCCCACATATGAATACAGACCTCTAAGAGTTTGGACAAATACTATAACGGGACAAGGCTCCATCGTACCCCTGAATATACCTAGCCATAATGACAAGCTCCGGAACATGGAGCTATCCCAAAATGCTGAACAAGGATCCTAAGCTCGCGGATCCACAACTGAGTACCTAAACCTGCGGACATGAACGCAGCCCCCCGAAGGGGGTCAATACAACAAGTACTAAGTATGGAACGGAAAATAAAGTACAGTAATAAAATCATAGCTGGCCAAGAAATGACAGGGACAAGTAAAATAATCAAATACTAGATCCAACCGTGTCAGGTAAAATAAAAGTCAACCGTACTGTCACGACCCGACCCCGGGACCGCGACTGGTGCCCTACCTGGGCACCCTTACAGGTAAACATCAGAGAAAATCAGCGGAACATACATGAAACTTATAAAATAAAAACAACAGTAATAAAACAACAGGTTAGCCGATAGGGCTACCTTCCCGAATGTACATACATAAACAAAGCAGTTGCCTCATTTCCTTTACAAACTGACCCACAATATGTAACTACAGACCTCTAAGAGTTTTGACCTAACAACTGTGGCGGGACAAGGCCCCGCCGTACCCCTGAATAAACATAAACGTGACAACTCCGGAACACTAGAGCCATCTCAACTTGCTGAACCGGGATCCTAAGCTCGCGGATCCACAATCGTACCTAAACTGCGGGCATTAACGCGGCCCGAAGAGGTCGATAACAGTGCGAATATGGAGCGAAATAACGTCTGAAATGTATCACAATCGTACAAAGAATGACAAGGACAAGTATAAAAAAATACATACCGGATCTGCTGTCATTATCACTTATGAACTTAATCGTACCTTATTATCTTTTCCATTCCCAATAAAAGTTATAGTCACATTCTTACGTACATTATTAGAAAAGAATCATTAAGTTCATTACCATATAACTTACTTATCTTTCATAACATAGTCCGCCCATTACTGGAGGACACATATACTACCGGTCAATGGGACGCGATCAAGTCACACTAATATCAAAGCATGCGTGGAATCCTCATCACCGTCGGCGGTATAAGTGTAAAATATAACCATGTGACGCGCGTGGCCTCTACCCTCGTCGGCGTACACATACACAATACATATATACATATCTCTGCGTGGAATCCCACATCACGCCGCGGACTATACGTGTAAAACATAACCATGGGTCTCACGCCCATAATATCAATCAAAGCAGGTGGTATAACGTCTTGGGGCTTGCCCCTCATTTATACTCTTACCCTGGAGAAGGTGGTATAACGTCTTGGGGCTTGCCGCCATTTATACTCTTACCCTAACGCGACCGGTCGTCAAACAACACATAAAGCAGGTGGTACAGCGTCTTGGGGCTTACCCCTCACTTATACTCTTACCCTGGAGTAGGTGGTATAACGTCTTGGGGATTGCCCGCCATTTATACTCTTACCCTAACTCGTGACCATCAAACAAGACATAAGCACTACCATGTCTTTTATAAAGATCCGGAATTTAACCCAAGTACTACAAATAACGGAAGCATGCCGTGGAATCCACATCACCGTCGATGCGTCCGAGTAACTTCTGACAAGACGGTAGGCCCTCCGGTAGAGTCGCGACAACGTAATAAAACATAATACTTGCACTCACAAGCTATCACCAACATATAGGCAAGTTCTCAATTAACCAAGCAAAAGTACTTATCCAGGACACAAATAGAATAAATTCTCATTTAACAAGCCAAAGTACTTATCCGGCACAAATAGAATAAATTCTCATTTAACAAGCCAAAGTACTTATCCGCACAAATAGAATAAATTCTCATTTAACAAGCCAAAGTACTTATCCGCACAAATAGAATAAATTCTCATTTAACAAGTCAAAGTACTTATCAGGGCACAATTAGAATAAATTCTCATTTAACAAGCCAAAGTACTTATCCGCACAAATAGAATAAAGTCTCATTTAACACGCCAAAGTACTTATCCGCTCACAAATAGAATAAATTCTCATTTAACAAGCCAAAGTACTTATCCGGGCACAAATAGAATAAATTCTCATTTAACAAGCCAAAGTACTTATCCGGGCACAAATAGAATAAATTCTCATTTAACAAGCCAAAGTACTTATCAGGGCACAAATAGAATAAATTCTCATTTAACAAGCCAAAGTACTTATCCGGGCACAAATAGAATAAATTCTCATTTAGCAAGCCAAAGTACTTCGTACGTACATTCTTTTCAAAGGACTATTTTCCAAATAAAACTTCCAAAATACTAACAACCATTGTATCAAGTCCTATCCACCTTTCAAGACAAGTCACAATACCTTTTTAGAAATACAATTACCGGCTTCTAAATCAAGTGACTTCTTTATTAAAAACCTTAAGCAATTGGTACCTTTAAACCAATTTTCCCTTGCCTAATACAAGTTATTCCTTTTATTACTTTACTAGAGAAAACCATTCTCTTAATCTTCCATAAAGCCGTTATAACCAACTTCCCATAAAGCCGTTATAACCCTTTATGGTTTAGACTAACACGTTCCTTTTATAACCAAGAGACTTCTACTTTTTGAAACCAAGTATTATATACTTTCAAATCAATTCTCTTAACTTTCAAAAATACAATTTGTCTCTTAACCATTTGAAAACAAGTGACTCCTTTTATTATTAAAACTCTAGGCAATTGATGCCGTAAAATCAAGTTGCCTTTCTACTAAAGTCAAGTCATTTATCTTTCCATAAGGCAAATATAACTAACTTCCCATAAAGCCGTTATATTCACTTTATACCTTAGCCATAAACAATTTCCTATCCAAGGGACTTATACGTTTAAAACGGAACAAGTATCACATACTATAAAACTCTTCAAGTCCCTTAACTTTAAAATCAACATAAGACATCCTTACTATTTTCAAAGAAGTGAGTTAATCTCCTAATCCACCGACTTGGCATTACATTGAAAATAGTAAAGAATGTCATAGTCTCAGACGTCTCATCACTACGTATGCAAGTAGTCATGCTCAAAAGATAGGAAAAGTTCTACATAGAGTAAATCACACAACTACCTCTTAACTTCTAAGAGTAGAAGGAAACATGAGATGATACCACAAGTATATTCCATACATAGAATCATGCCAAAGGAAGGAAGAGGTTCACATACCTCGCGACGATTGTCGACAAGTAGCAAAACGCTCCAAGTACTTCAACCTTGATAGCTATTCCATCCTCCAAGTAGAATACGCTATACTAAGTACTTGACTATAATGGTCACAATCGCCCATTAACCTCTCACTTCAACGTAGAATATCCTAGGTGCTAAGTCACTAAATTCTACGGAAAATCGGATGACACCTCCTTTGTTTCTACTTACTTTGCCACCTTTTTCAAGGTCGAATACAATAACCAAACAGCCCCAATTGGCTCACCACAATCTATAAGGTAGTACAATACAAATAAATAACCATACACCCCGATTGGCTCACCACATATAGGCGGTAGTCCAAAACAAATGAATAACAAACTACTAGTCCAAATTTACCATAATGAATACAACAATACCAATTCTTATCCAATTTCCATTTCAATCCAAATTGGTAGCCTCACATGATATCAAGTCGCGTTTGATTATGACAACCGTAATCTTCAAGTCAATTACTTGCGGCGATTCTAACAACGATTAAATTGTAATCCAACTTAATCATGGCTTACATGTCATTTCAGATTTTTGGCTACAACAATCCATAATACTTATAAAACTTCAACACATATACTTCATGCTAGTAAAATGTAAGGCTAACAACAATTACATAATCTTGTAACACTTAAAGAGAACAAGATTATACCTCCATAATTGTAATCCAATCTTGAAACCGGTTGCTCCTAGCAACCTAGAGCCTCTTCAAGACACCTCAATCCGCTCCGAGACCCTTAGAACAACCCCAACAATTTTCCTTCAAACTTCTAAACAAAACCTAGAAAGACAACTAGGTTTTGCTTTCGACTAATCTGAAAACTCTCTTTTTAGGGATTTTCTATTGAGATACACTTACATAACACTCATGAACCTTGGTTTAAAATGTGGAGCTTAAAGAACAAGCAACGAAAATTTTCCTTTCTTCTCCATGGTGAACCCGAGCACCATTAATGAAGTCCTCAATTTTGTGAAATTTTTGCTAAGTGTTAAGTCCTCTCTTGCTACTAGTATTATATATAGGGACATGGAGGGTTAAGATGCAACCAATTGGGTGGTTTGGATGAGCTCTAGCTAAAAAATCAAGACTAAGTGGGGCCATTGACTTAGTCAATTTTCTCATGCTACTACTTACAAGACTAAATCATCCTACCAAAGGTCAAATGACCATTGTGCCCATGCTTCAATTCGTCCAAGACAACATAAGGGGGGGTGACACGTGTCGCTCTCCCATTAAATCCAATAATACGTTTTCCGACAATTCCATAATTCCGTTAAATTTTTTTACAGTCTCAAATTTTAACACTTGCGAGTTCTTACGTACGTTCTTAACACATGTCCTGTAAATACGGGGTGTAACACGTACCTTGCATCACTGTATCACTGAATCATTGTACCACTGTACTACTGTATAAAATGTATCACTTTCAAGATATACAAGTCATGTCAAAATCGAGGACACCTGCCCTCAGAATCATTATGCAATTCTAACCATGGGTCTTAAACCCGCAATATAAAAGCATGCCCGTGGAATTCCTTCATCACTGTCAGCATGTAATAAGTGTAATTATAACCATTATCAGAGAAGCATGCCATACCATTTCAAAATATGAAAGTCATGTCAGGGTCATCCGCCCTCAGAATCATTATGCAATCCTACTCATGGGACTTTTTCACCCGCATGGGACTCGAACCCGCATGGATCTTGTAGACCCGCAATGAGTATATATCTATACCCGCATCATAAAGAGCTAGTACATGGAATAATATCATGGTAATCGAACCCGCATGAGTCCTTGGGACCCGCATGAACATATATATTTGCTCGCATCATGGATCGCAAGTCCATGAAATAATATAGTAATGTTGTCGGCCCCTAGTGAGGGACGCGGTGATGTGGAAATATAACACTTACACGAATGACTATATGAGCAAACATATGCAAGTTAAAATAATCTTTGACTCTCATTATCATAAAATGAAATAACCGTCATTTTAGCAAACCAAGACAATACCATGCCTTTCCTTTAAACCAAGACAATTACCATGCCTTCTTTTCAACATAACCAACAAAATTACCATGCCTTCTTTTCAACATAACCAAGACAATACCATGTCTTCCTTTTAAAATAACCAAGACAACTCCATGCCTTCCTTTTTAAAACAACCAAGACACTAACACTCGTAGTATCAAGACACTTCCATTTTTTTTTACAATCAAGTTACTACACATTTTAAACTCAAGTAAGTTATACTTTTCAAATCAATTCAAGTATACTTTTAACACCAAGTAATTTATACCTTTCAATTAGACAACCCAAAGTATTATCAAGAGAATAGATAGAACAACTTCCATTTAGAAACTCAAGTACTATTAATGAAATAGATAGAACTGCTTCCTAAAAACTCTTACCAATATCTCCCATAAGACTCGGTAAAGACTTTTAGGAACCATTCAGACCTGCCTTAACACAGAAACCACAACATGAATACCCTTAACTTTTAAGAGTAGAATAACTTCCCTTTTTTATAAAACCCCAAGACACTAGCACTTGTAACATCAAGGCATTTTCACGTTTAAATCAAGTACCTTATACTTTTAAAACCAGGTGACTTTACATTTTTAAAATCAAGTGACTCTACACCTTTTAAAATTAAGACAAGTATACTTTTAAACTCAAGTAACTCACTCTTTTAAGATCAAGGCACTCACACCTTTTAAAATCAAGCCACTTATTCCTTTCAAGTCAAGTAACCTATATCTTTAAATCAAGACAAGTATACTTTTAAAATCAAGTTACTTATTCCTTTCAAACCAAGTAACTTATACTTTTTAATTCAAGACAAGTATACTTTTCCAATCAAATTACTACACCTTTAGATTTTCAATTCACGGTTTGAAATCAAGTAACTTCTACTTTCAAATCTCAAGTAACTCATACCTTTAAATCAAGTTACTTCTCTTTAAATCAAGTCATCTATCCTCTTTTAAATCAATCAAGTAAACCATTCTTTTGACTTCCCATAAAGCCGTTATAACTAACTTTCCATAAAGCCATTATAACAAACTTTATGTTTGGAAAACTAAGGCACTTGTATCCGTTAAAATCAAGTTACTACACTTTTAAACTCAAGTACTATTTAAGAGATAAGGAACAACTTCCTTTTTAAGACTCTAAGTACTTTTTACGAAATAGGAACTACTTCCTTTTGAAAACTCAAATATTATCAAGATAATGGATTTTAACAACTTCCATTTTGGAAATCCCAAAGTACTATCAAAGAAGTATATAGACCAACTTCTAGTTTAGGAAATCCAAAGTACTATCAAAGAAGTATATAGACCAGCTTCTAGTTTAGGAAATCCAAAGTACTATCAAAGAAGTATATATACCAACTTCTAATTTAGAAAATCCAAAGTACTATCAAAGAAGTATATCACTAAGGATTAGGTTCCGATAGAACTCTATAAAGGTTAAGTCAAGTATACTTTTAACACCAAGGAAAGTATACTTCAAGAAACAATTAATGTATACTCCAATAACAATCATGCCGATAGAAGGAAGAAGTTCACATACCTCGTTGACGACTAATCAACACGACAAGTAGCAATACGCTCTAATGTACTTCAACCTTATCGGATATTTCTCAAGCCAAGTAGACTATGCTACACGTAGTACTTCAACCTAAAATGACAATAGCACTTATATCAACTTCAAGCTACTATTATAAGACTTATACCAATTAATGGCCCTCTTATTCTACGGAAATTTGGGCAGCACTTCCTTTGTTTCTACGTACTTTTCCACCTTTTCCAAGGTCCGTATTCATCAACCAACACGCCATATTTAAGGCACAACCAATAGTTAACCAAAGGGGATTACACGCCTAACTGGACGTGTAAAATTTTGCCCTACAACGATATTGAAACAGTCCATAAAACAGTCCATTATTCTACAATATTAAGGGTACAATGTGAAGCTTTTAACACCCTTATTCCTTAGGACTTTCATTAGTCATTTACTACATTAATCATGCATGTTAGGGGCTGATTTTCCAGCATAACAACACCCCAAAACAGTCCATAAAAACGACACAACGACGTCTAACAGTTTTAGGCAGTTTTCGGCCAACAACAACTATACCAATCCGAAGTCCTTTTCCTTAATTCCTTTTAATCCAATTCTCATTTAAACATGTTATATATCATATAAACTATCAACAACAATATTTCCTTCATATATAACATGCAACAAGTGTTATTAACAACAATTATAACCAATGAAACCAATGGCACAAAATTGTCTCAATTCGGCCAACAACATATCTATCACATACACATCTTATTTTCTATTTCTTCTTAACATAAATTCATCCCTTAAACATAACAATAAGTAATATCCAATTACTTTAATTTAAGAAGAACTATTACCTCATTTTTGTGCCAAAAATTGTCCAAAATAGCCCCTTAGGTTTTGGTCCGCAGTTTTCGTTTCGCTCCACTTCTTCAAGTTCCAATCACATATATGTGACCCCTATGAGCTTATACACAACTTCACTTTGTATTTCACTTCCAAAAAGTTGATAAAACTTAGGGTTTTGGCAACACCATTCTCGGCCAACAACATGTTCTAGGGGTTTAAGGGGTTATCTTGACTTAGCACTCCATTAGGGATCTTAGTCTTGAGTTTGAGGATTTATCATCAAGATTTGAAGAATGTTTGTCATCCAAATGACCCCTTGGCCGAGGGCTATTGAAGAGAAAGAGATAGAATGTTGTGTAAAATAAGGCTAAGTGTAGAAGTCTTGCACTCCCTCTATGTATATATAAATATCACAATGGATGAGATATTGCCAAGTGTATGGACAAGTGGAGTGGGACCCACTTGTCTCCACAAATATCTAAATCCAAGACAAGTGGGGGGTGACACGTGTCGCCCTCCCATTGGTCCCGAAATTATTTCATCTCCCAAAAATCCATTATTGGCCAAAATATCTCAAAATATTGTGGGCCCCACAAAACCGTAAATTTTTTCCGTGGGCCCCACATGACCAAATCCGGAATTTAAAATCCAAAATTCCAATATGTTCTATAAGTCCCAAATACCAAATTTGAGGACCAAATTCCAATTAATAAACTTTTTCCTTCACAAATTCTCGATATTTTTCCTTAAGAAAAAGTAATCTTTCTTTCTTTCCAAAATTCAAATCTCATTTCCTTACGTACATTCTCGTCTCATTGTCTTGGAATTACGAGGTGTAACATCATTTCCCCCTTAGAAAAATTTGTCCCGAATGTTCATACTAGGTTCAATCTAAACATATATAGGTATAGTCCCCTCTAACTATACCCTACACAATCGAATATGCCACACATGGCTACAATATATCGCACATGCATATACATCAATCAAAAGCCAAACGAGGAATCAAATCTAGAGGGTATATCACCACTATTAACTCATATTCATGGCCTAAAAGGATTCTCTTTCCGTACCTTCATTACTCATAACTGTAAACACTTCAATTCTTGCCTTGATACTCGATCACACAGTTCCATAAAATATCTAATCAATTTAAATCCATTTTTGGCTCCCACGACCTGGTTCTGGTGGAACGCGTCCACGGACTCGTACAACGATTAACTAGATTTGGGCCTTGCACCCACATGACCCTATCACATAGCGGGACCACCTCCAACTGACCCCATAAAGCTTCAAGTAGTCAAGAAATTCTTTACTTAAGTACTCACCCCCACGATCACGATCAGATCGGAGAGTCTTGATACTTTTTTAGAGTTGTTTCTCAGCTTCACACTTACTCTTTAAGCTTCTCAAAGGCCTCGGATTTGTGTCTCATAAAATACACATATCCATACCTTAATAAGTCATCTGTGAAAGTAATGAAGTAAGAGAAACCTTCTCTAGCTTGAGTCGAAAATGGTCCACATACATCCGTATGTACCAACTCAAGCACCTCCTTGGCACGAATCCCCTTTCCAGAAAGATGTTTAATGGTCATCTTACCTTTCAAACAGGATTCACAATTACCATAAGATTGTAAGTCAAATGGTTCGAGGTAATTTAATTTCCTCAACCATTCTATCCTCGTTTGATTGATATGACCAAGTCTACAATGCCACAAATAGGTAGAATTTCTTTCATTTAACTTAGACCTTTTATTTTGTACATTGAAAATTTCCCTGCGGCAGTTTAATGTATACAATCCATTCACAAGAGGCGCAAGTCCATACACAACATATTCAAAAGTCAAAACCATATTGTCATTAGACGTGTTTGAGAAAAAACCCTCTGAATCAAGTACATGAATGGAAATAATGTTCCTTGTTAAAGAAGGAACATAATAACAATTGTTTAACATTAAAAAAATTCTGGAAGGTAAATCTATCCTATAAGTTCCCACGCGCTCAGCAACAACTTGTGCTCTATTTCCGATGCGTAGGTCCACCTCTCGAGGCCCGACCTTCCTGCTATCAGTTAGCCCCTACACATTTGTACAAATGTGTGAGCCACAAGCGGTATCAAGTGTTGACACTCAAATTTGACCCAGATTTTCCAAATTTCGCAATAAAAGGGCGCCCAATCTTTGTTTTTATTTTCAGTTTTATTTTCAATTTAAACCCAATTTTATTTTAATTTTCAACCCCAAAACCAAACCCAAACCCAAACCTAAACCTAAAAACCCCTATAAAATAAACACTCTCCCTCCATTTCTAAAACCCACCTCAGCCGCAAGACTCATTTTCTCCATATACATTCCCATTTTCCCTCATTTTCTCATCTCATTCACCGACACACACACACACCAGCGAGCACCACCACTGCCATGCACAACCACCGACGAACCACCTATGCCCGTCTCCCATCGCCGACAAACTTCACAACACCTCAACACCACTGTTCCGTCGACTTGCTCACCGTCGAAATTGGTGAACCGCCGTCCAACAAACCTCACTACTCACCGTTCCCGTCGACCACTCTTAGCTTAGGCAAACCCCATTATTTTGGCTCTGTTTTAGCTATGTTGTGGTCGGCGTCGCTCCGGCATTTCTGCCGTGGAAGTGACGTCACCGCTCAACCTTGTTGTTATTATGTACGTTGAGGTATCTCGTCGGTGTTTTGAAAACTCTGACGGCCTTTGTTTGGCTTTATTTTGTTGGTATATTTGTCGGTTTGAGACAGATTTTGCATTGTTGTTCTGATTTTTATGTCTTACCGGAGTTCTTAAAAACTCTGGTGACCTTGTTGGCTTCATTTTTGTATCCGCTGACTGCTGATTACGAACTGATTTTGTGCGATTTTCGTCGCTCCGACGACGTTCTGATTTTTGGTGGCCAGGCGAACCGCCACTGTCTTTTTGGACGTTTTTGCCCAACTTATTCCTATTAAACTGGTTGGAATATATTCTTATTTCCAAAAGAATACTACACTCGGTATTTTATTGATTTTGAACATATTGCTACATTTGTTGCTATTTACTAATTTTGAACATGATACTACACTTTGGCCGATGAAGGAATCTCCGTCTGATTTCCAAGGTCTCCCCTGTACAAAAGACGGGTTTATTTTTTTGCTTTACTTATTAATTTTTGTCATTGCTTTAGAATTATTCATGCTATTACTAACACTTTTACTAAGTGTTTATACAGGTACCCGGAGATGCATCTTGTGCAGAATGCCTAAAAAGGCTAAAAGACAAAAAGATGTCCTGAAGTTTTATTTTATGTTGTTGTATTTGATTTTAGTTTTATTATTATGTATTGCATTTTATTGTAAATTATGGAAAATGCTTAGAATAGGTAGAATAAAAAACCAATATATAATTAACCTAGGTTTGATGGGATAGCCGCAAGTTAGCGGATCTTAAAGGATGTTTAACCCCTTCCCTTTAGGATAATAAAGAACCCTGATCCAGAATCTCATTAATTTCGCAGACCATTAAATGGAGATCAATTACAGTATTTTTATTGCAATAGTTCAAGTATCCTAATTCACTTAATTAATTAGGTGGCAACTCTTCAATACAAACATTTTTACTCAATCTAGGGAACCGCGCCAAAGAGAAACGTTGCGGATATCGTTCAGACTTTGAGGTCAAAAACGGGCGCGACAGCAAGTACCCAGGAATGAGAATCATTTATAGATAGATTAATTTCAATTACAAACATACCTTGCCCAGTAGAGGCTGAAGCACCTGGTGCCATTCCTCCGCCTGGAGCAGTACAATCCTTTCTCCAATGCCCCTTCCTGTTGCAATTCATGCAAACATCCGATGCCGGCAGTTTCTTTTTCTTCTTCTTCTTCGCCCCTCCTTTGGGCTTCATTGCTGCTGCCGGAGCAACAACTTTGCCCTTCCCCTTCTGTTGTCCCTTACCTTTCGGTTTGGGGTGACTAGAGGAGCCAACCATCATAATAGGTTTGGTCTTGGAGGTCGAAGACTAAAAAATTTAGCATATTATGTAACTCCGGCAATGTCGCTTTAGTTCCATTCATATTGTAATTAACATTGAAACTCTCAAACGACCTAGGAAGTGAGTGCAGGATGAGGGTGGTGGAGACTCTATCATGAAACTTTATGTCAATGGTGGCCAACCTCTCAATCAACTCAATCATCCTCAACACATGAGGTGAAACTTGGCCCCCTTCATTTAGCCTACACTTGAAGAGTTCTATTAGCAGGTCATACTCCATTATCTGAGACTGTGAATCATAGAGACTCCTCACATGTGTTAATATTTCGTTCGACCTCATAGTTTCATGTTGTCTTTGCAATGGTGGTGACATATAAGACAACATAAGGCATTGAGCTGAGGTGGCATCCTTATAATGTTTCTTGTAAGCAACATGGTCAAAAGTTGCATACTCTTCAGAGTCCTTCGCCGTAGCAGTGGGGAATATTGTGTCCAAAGTATACTCAATCTCTTCCTGTCTTAGAACAATTCTAACATTTCTAATCCAGTCAACGAAGTTGGGTCCGGTGAGTCTGTTTGACTCCATGAGCATTTCAACGAAAAATTTGACATTCTGAAGATCTGAAGATATAGGTAGAACGGGAAAATGCAATCAAAATTCATTTTCCTAGTTCATACACATTCATTATATTCTAATTTAACATGACCTTTTGTTTAATTAGCTCCCACTATTTTGCATACTTCTACGACCCCAAGGTAGAATACGGACCTAAATCAATATAAATATCATAATGGGTCAAGATCCAAATATATGTTATATCCGCGTTTGCTTTGGCTGATAACTTCAATAGCACATTTTGGTAGGTCCTCAACCAACTGTGAAGCAACTCTACAACTCTTGGTTTGATTAAATATCTTTCATTTTAATCTTACTTATTTAGACTAGTCCGACACTTTGGCGCCAAGATTCATCTAAACAAGACAACCTCATTACACGACTGTGTTTAAATGTCTAAGTAAATTTAGCCTTTGCAAGCAAACACTTTGGTGTAAATACCTACAAAAGTTTATTATCAACTTTCATTTTAACACATCTATGAAAGGGTCTTTGTTACACCCCGTAGTTCCAGGGTATGTATGTAAGGACGTATGTACGAGAATACGACATAAAGATTGGAAAGGAAGAAAGATTTGATTTTCCGATGGAAAATTTTCCGGATTTTGTGAAGGAAAAAGGTTTGTTAATGGGAATTGGATTCCCAGATTTGGTATTCGGACTTCAGGGAATATAATAGAATTATGGATTTTATTTTTCGGAATTGGTCACGTGGGGCCCACGGGGAAAATTTACGGTTTTGTGGGGCCCACTTTGTTTTCGAGATTTTTGGCATTACGGATATTTTCGGAAGATAAAATATTTTGGACGAGTAGGGGGGCGACACGTGTCACCCCCATGTGGCCAAGTGTGGCCGATTTTTGTTGCCAAGTGGCTATGGCCGAAATGGCCTTACAAGTGGCAAGCCACTTGTCTTCTTCTTTGTGTAGGCATGTGGATGGTGGGACCCACACAAACTTGTCCCCCAATCTCACCACACACTTGCCTTGATCTTGGCCTTTGATTTATCTATAAATACCCCCCTTAAGTTGCAAGACTTCATCATCCACACTTAAGTTTTTCCAAGGAAAAACTACCCCCTCCCTTTGTGGTGTTCTCGTTCACCCCCCACTTTGTGTAGAGAAATACTTCAATTGTTGTTGTATAAATCCCAAATACTTTAGCCTAGTGTCCCTAGTAGTATTCTAAAGTAATCCCAACATAAGAGCCCGGAAGTACTACTTTATTCCAATAGTCGTAAAATGAAACCCTAGGAAAATCTTCATAGCTTGGATGAAGTGTTAAGAGAAGTTGTTTAGAAACTTCTAAGGGTCGCTTGGAGCGGATTTGAGCGTAAGGAATAGGAGCTAAACGTTGCTCAGGATCGACTTATAAATCTTGGATAATTTTGGGCTTATCGAGGTAATGATCTATGTCCTTCTATTGTAATTGGAAATTACATATTGTAGTAGTTTATAATTGAGTAAGATATATGGAAGGATGATTAAAAAGAATTGAACTGTATTTACATTGGACTGTATTTACAGTAGACTTGTGTAGTATTACTGTGGGGCAGTTTTGTACACGTCCAGTAGGCGTGTAATCCCCTTTGAGTTGTTAGCTTGGTAGCGGGCCTTGATAAAGGAGGATATATGTGGTTACGGGAGGGGAGGTGCTGCCGAATTCCATAGAATATGGAACCTTGTACTTAGAAATGTTCTACGAAGAGATCTAGAAGTTAATAGACGTTTTATGGCCATTATAGGTTGAAGTACTATGAGTAGCGTATTCTACTTGAAGGATGGAAAAGGCTAGCAGGGTTATAGTACTTTGGAGCATTTTTCTATTTGTCGATAATCGTCGCGAGGTATGTGAACCTCTTCCTATCCTTTCTAGCATGATTGTTGTGAACTATGTAGTACGGTAGACGTACGTGTGCTAAACTGTTATACCCCGTAGTTCCAGGGTATATATGTGAGGATGTACGTACGAGATTACGACAGAAATTTTAGAAAGAAAGAAAGATGTGATTTTTCGACGGAAAAGTTTCCGGTTTTTGTGAAGAAAAAGGTTCGTTAATTGGAATTGGATTCCCAGATTTGGTATTTGGACTTTTTGGATTATATTAGAATTATTGGATTTAATTTTCAGAAATGGTCACGTGGGGCCCACGGGAGAAATTTACGGTTTTGTGGGGCCCACTTTGTTTTTGAGGTTTTCGGTATTTTGGATATTTTCGGAAGACGAAATATTTTGGGCAGTCGGGCGACAGGTGTCACCCCCATGTGGCACGCTTGGCGAAATGGTGGGACCAGTGGTGACAACACGTCCTCGGCGAAATGGGCTAACAAGTGGCAAGCCACTTGTCTAGCAATTTCGTTGGCCATGTGGTGTGGTGGGACCCACACACACATGGCCCAATCTTGACCATACACTTGATAAGATCTTGGCCCTTAATTCCTCTATAAATACCCCCTTAAGTTGAAGAGTAATTTCATCCACACTTGAAGATTTTCCATAGCAAATACTCCCTCCCTTTAGTCCTATTTCGTCCCCCCCTCTTGAGTAGAAATACTTGGTGTATTGTTGTATAATCCCAAATACCTTGGCCTAGTATCCCTAGTAGTATTCCAAAGTTATTTCAATACTAGGAGCCGGAAATACTACTTTATTCCAATAGCCGTAAAGTGAAACCCTAGAAAAATCTTCCTAGCTTGGTTGAAGTATTTAGAGAAGTTGTTGGAAACTTCTAAGGGTCGCTTGGAGCGGGTTGGAGCGTAAGGAGTTGGAGCTAAACATTGCTCAGGATCGACTTATAACTTGGATAATTTTGGGCTTATCGAGGTAATAATCTATGTCCCCCTATTGTAATTAGATATTACATGTTGTAGTAGTTATACTTGAGTATATTATATTGGAAGGATGATTATAAAGGTTTGAACTGTATTTACATTGGACTGTACTTACAGTAGACTTGTATAGTATTATTGTGAAGCAGAATTGAACACGTCAGGTTAGGCGTGTAATCCCACAGGAGTTGTTGGCACAGTAGCGGGCCTTGATAGGAGGAGATTTATGTGATAGCGGGGAAGGTCTTTGCGAATTTTACGTAGAATAAGGAATCTTGTATTTAGAATATTCTCGAAGAGAACTAGAAGTTGATAGATGTATTGTGGCCTTTATAGGTGGATCTTCACGCGACATACTTGACTTGGCTTGTGGTTTAAGCTAAAAAGGTATGTGATTCTTCCTATACTCTTGAGCATGATTGTTGTGAACTATATAGTACGGTAGACGTACGTGTGTGAAATGAGTTTTGTTTGTTTTAAACATAAAGTTTTATAATGGCTTTATGGGAAGTTAGTTATAACGACTTTATGAAAATAAAAGAAAGATTTGATTTTGAAAGTTAAGAGACTTGATCTTGAAAGATAAGAGACTTGACTTATAAATGACTTGTTTTCGGAAAAGGAGAAGTAACTTGATTTAAGTATAGGTTACTTGTTTTGGAAAGAGTAAGTTATTGGGTTTTAAAGAGTATACTTGATGTTGTTTAAAAGAAAAGCACTTGGTTTTAAAAGTATAGAGTTCTTGATTTTAAATCTTATAAAGATTTTTGGAAGGTGTAGTAATTTGGTTTGAAAGGAAAGCGTGTTTTTAATACTACGAGTATTAGTATCGTATGGCTTTTACGTAAAAGATCTTTTTTAAGAAGCGAAAGTATGTAGTATTATGGGTTTGAAACCCGGATTGTTGATTAAAATGAATGTATGTTGAACTTGCCTATGCTTGTTGTGATAGTCTTTGATGTGCAAGTGTTTTGTTGATATCTTTGTCGTGACTCTGCAGGAGGGCGACTATCGATTGATTGATTGGACATCACGGCGTTGGGTGGTCACGAGTATCGTCCACTTTGAGTATTGGTGGTTGTTGCATGCTGCGTGACTCTGCAGGAGGCGGCTATCGATTGATTTCCTTTGGACATCTTGTGCGATGGATGTTCCACGGGCATGCGTCGATGGGATGGTTTCATGGCCGTGACTTCGAGGTGAGATCTTGCGGGCATGCGGTCATTGTGAGGTTGATTGTTAGTCCATGGACGCTAATCCATGAAGCTTGCCGCGGTGACGGCGATCACGGGCTTGATTTATGCGTGTGGTTCGAGCGCTTTAGATACTGTTACGGTCATTTTCGTGTCTGCGGTAGCCTCGGTAGATAGCTTAAGATACTTGCCTCGGTCATATCTTGTGAGGCGGTAGGCTATTATCGTTAGCTTAAGATACTTGCCTCGGCCGATTGCGTGGCTAGCTTTTGGGTAGTAGTTGGCTTCGTACCTTGCAGTGATGGGATATGACTAGCTTTGGGTAGTAGTTGGCTATTCTACTTGGCGTCGGTTTTGATAGCGAGCGGAGATCTAGTGTTCGAGTTCACATATGGGTATTGTTTTACATCATGCTGCCGCGATGAGAATGAGTTCCACGGCGCATGATTGATATTATGGCGTGAGACCCATAGTTATGTGTGAGTGATCATTTTGGGGATGTCGTCCTTACTTGCCTCTTGTTTACTTATCGCAAAATGGTTTTATAAAATGATGAAATGTGATTTCATTCTGATATTTTGATTTCACATACTTGGTACTGTTATCTTGACCTCGCTTGAAGTGCGTTCATCCGCGGTAGGAGTACATCGGTAATGGATCCTCGCTCATAGGATCACAGTTCAGCGTATTGGGAAGCTCCGTTTCTCCGGAGGCTTATCTTTTGGTATGTTTCCCTGAGTTGTAGGTTCTTGTACATTCCGGGGTATGGCGGGGCCCTGTCCCGTCCTAGTTGTTGTTACATTCTTAGAGTGCATGTAATCTTGTTGTGGCGGGGTTGTAAAGGATTATAAGCTGTTCGGTTTGATATATATATACATGAGCGGCCGCTTTGGTTGCTTTATTTTCTTATGATGTATCTTGTTTCCTGTTTAAGTTTTTATTTCCGCTGATTTTCTCTGATGTTATATCACTAGGGTGCTCGGGGTAAGGCACCAGTCGCGGGCCCGAGGTCGGGTCGTGACAAAAGTGGTATCAAAGCAGTTAATCCTCGGAAAGTGTCTACAGACCGTATCTAGTAGAGTCTTGATTATCGGCGTGTTGTGCACCACACCTATAATCAGGAGGCTATGGGATATTTAGGATTGGTTTCTATTCTTCTCACTCTGAGATCGTGCCTTAGAGCTGTGTGTAAGTTGGACCCCTCGATGTAGTTCTTACATACGATTATGCCTCTGCGAAAGGCAACCGGGGCGAAGGGCAAAACGAAGGAGGCTGCGGCGAACACATAAATGCGGCGCGAGCGTCATTACGAGATAGTGCTTGGACGGCGAGTTTTGTGGCGCCGCCCGGCCCAACAGAGTTTAGAGCGCAACGGTGGCTACGAGACCACGGTACGAGCCTCGGTCCGCGGCTGGAAGCGAGAGAGATGGGTTACAAGAGATGGCCCGATTCTGGCGGGATCGTGGCGAACACGAGATAGGATGGATCTGGCGGTTCGATTCGGTAGCCGTAGTTCACCCGGTCGGATAGTTTGAGGCTACGGGATTTTACGAGTTGTGTCGCCGAGTTTCTGGTCAAGGCACGAGATGATCCGCGGGAGTTCATCCGTCGATTCTGAAGGATCGTCACGAGTGATCAAGGCTTGAGACCGAGTGCATGATTTTGTTCGCGTCGGTGCGTGATACGCGATCGGCGGTTTGATCGTGGGAGTTGTCGGGAGCATCGCCCCGGTATTTGGGGCGAGTTCTCGGAGGCATTTCTCGATCATTTCTTGCCTCCGCGAGATGAGGAGAACGCGGTAAGCGGGTTTACGATCTTTGAGGCGAGGAGGAAGCCTGATTCGGGAGTACAACGTAGAGTTCGACTCGTTGGCTCGATATGTCCCTGCGTTAGTAGCTAATATGGAGGACAGAGTGCACCGCTACGTCACATGGCTTGATGACTACTTGGCAGAATCTTGTTCGGGTGTATCGCTTCAGCCGGGCATGGACATTGCCCGCATGCAGGCTCATGCACTAGGGTGTGAGGCACGGAGAGACCGACGGATTGTCGATACCGGCGAGAAGAAGGCGGGGCGGCGAGTCCTTTGGTAACTTTGGCGGACCGCCTCGGCGAGACTAGTTATACGCCGCCTCGATGCAGTGGTCCTCTGATCTTGGGCCTCAGTATTCATGGCGGTCGGGGCTCGAGGTTCGAGTTTCGAGAGTTGGGGTCTTGGCGGATGAAGCCACCCGACCTAAGTGTAGCGGTGTGGTAAACCCCATTCGGAAGTGTCGAAGGACTTGTTTTACATGTGGCGGCGGGGCCATTTTGCGAAATTGTCCTACGAGTAGCGCGGATGTTTAGACTCGGCGCCGGGATGCATTGCGGGTTCTTCGCCCGATAGCTAGGCGGTGTTCATATCTGGCGAGCGAGGCGAAGTCGTGGTGGAAGTTCCCAGTTCTAGCGGTCCTTTGAACCGCCTATTTACAGGTATATCTTTAACCCTCTAGAGACTAGTATGTATTGATGATGTGTTAAGTGTTATGAGCGGATAGCGTTGTGTTGTTGATGTGTTAGAAAACATGGTTAGTTGAAAGGATAAGTATGGGGACATGGAAGGTGTGAACCTTAGAATAGTACACGTTGAGACCTTAAATGTAAGGTCGTCTTGAGAAAAAGAATTTACGGTTAGTCTTTGTCGAAACACTTGGATGCGTGAAATGTATTGAGGGATTTTTCCTTGGGTTGTGCGAGATGAAAGTGGTAGCTTTCATGACTTGGATAGGTAATATTGTTCCGGATCGGGGAACAAGAGTCTGGTGCGATTATGGGTCGGGTTGAGGACCATTCGCGGGTCAACCCGCAGCCCGGTTTGGGGTGGGGTCAGTTCGAGTTGGTCCCGCCAGGTGGTAGGGTCACGAGGGTGCTAAGCCTAGGTTTAGGTAGCCATCGTATGAGTTCGTGGATGTGTTCGACTAGAATCGGATCGTAAAGGCCGGGAATGGCCTTAGAGGAAATTGAAGCTAGTGAGATGACCAAGTTTGGAGGTAGTGACTCTAAAGTTTTGGAAACTGAAGCAATGACTGAAGTATGATACATTATCTGATAGAGAGTTCGGGTGTACGAGAAGGGTACGACGAGTAAGAAGAGAAGCGAACATGTGTTATGAGAACGGAAGTGATCATTTCTTTTGTGAAGTAAAGATGCGAAGGGAGTATCCTTTAGACCATGGGTGTGAGCTTTTTGTGATGTTAGAGGTGATTCCTCGTTGGCTTGGATTTGTATGATATACTATGGCCATTGATGGCGTGATTGGTTTCGTAAGTATAGTAGTGAAGACTATACCAGCGCTTGTGTGTTTGGAGACTTCGAAGGAACATTCGGGACGAATGTTTCTAAGGGGGGGAAAATGTTATACCCCGTAGTTCCAGGGTATATATGTGAGGATGTACGTACGAGATTACGACAGAAATTTTAGAAAGAAAGAAATATGTGATTTTTCGACGGAAAAGTTTCCGGTTTTTGTGAAGAAAAAGGTTCGTTAATGGGAATTGGATTCCTAGATTTGGTATTTGGACTTTTTGGATTATATTAGAATTATTGGATTTTATTTTTGGAAATGGTCACGTGGGGCCCACGGGAGAAATTTACGGTTTTGTGGGGCCCACTTTGTTTTTGAGGTTTTCGGTATTTTGGATATTTTCGGAAGACTAAATATTTTGGACGAGTCGGGGGCGACACGTGTCACCCCCATGTGGCACCTTGGCCGAAATGGTGGGACAGTGGCTGACAACTTGTCCGTCGAAATGGGCTAACAAGTGGCAAGCCACTTGTCTAGCAATTCGTTGGCCATGTGGTGTGGTGGGACCCACACATGGCCCAATCTTGACCATCCACTTGATAAGATCTTGGCCCTTAATTCCTCTATAAATACCCCCTTAAGTTGAAGAGTAATTTCATCCACACTTGAAGATTTTCCATAGCAAATACTCCCTCCCTTTAGCCCTATTTCGTCCCCCCCTCTTGAGTAGAAATACTTGGTGTATTGTTGTATAATCCCAAATACCTTGGCCTAGTATCCCTAGTAGTATTCCAAAGTTATTTCAATACTAGGGAGAAAATACTACTTTATTCCAATAGTAGTAAGTGAAACCCTAGAAAAATCTTCCTAGCTTGGTTGAAGTATTTAGAGAAGTTGTTGGAAACTTCTAAGGGTCGCTTGGAGCGGGTTGGAGCGTAAGGAGTTGGAGCTAAACATTGCTCAGGATCGACTTATAACTTGGATAATTTTGGGCTTATCGAGGTAATAATCTATGTCCCCCTATTGTAATTAGATATTACATGTTGTAGTAGTTATACTTGAGTATATTATATTGGAAGGATGATTATAAAGGTTTGAACTGTATTTACATTGGACTGTACTTACAGTAGACTTGTGTAGTATTATTGTGAGCGAGAATTGAACACGTCGGTTAGGCGTGTAATCCAGGAGTTGTTGGCACAGTAGCGGGCCTTGATAGAGGAGAGATTTATGTGATAGCGGGGAGGTCTTTGCGAATTTTCTGTAGAATAAGGAATCTTGTATTTAGAATATTCTACGAAGAGAACTAGAAGTTGATAGATGTATTGTGGCCTTTATAGGTGGATCTTCTACGCGCGGCATACTTGACTTGGCTTGTGGTTTAAGCTAAAAAGGTATGTGATTCTTCCTATACTCTTGAGCATGATTGTTGTGAACTATATAGTACGGTAGACGTACGTGTGTGAAATGAGTTTTGTTTGTTTTAAACATAAAGTTTTATAATGGCTTTATGGGAAGTTAGTTATAACGACTTTATGAAAATAAAAGAAAGATTTGATTTTGAAAGTTAAGAGACTTGATCTTGAAAGATAAGAGACTTGACTTATAAATGACTTGTTTTCGGAAAAGGAGAAGTAACTTGATTTAAGTATAGGTTACTTGTTTTGGAAAGAGTAAGTTATTGGGTTTTAAAGAGTATACTTGATGTTGTTTAAAAGAAAAGCACTTGGTTTTAAAAGTATAGAGTTCTTGATTTTAAATCTTATAAAGATTTTCGGAAGGTGTAGTAATTTGGTTTGAAAGGAAAACGTGTTTTTAATACTACAGTATTAGTATCATGTGGCTTTACGTAAAAAAGATCTTTTTTAAAGAAGCGAAAGTGTGTAGTATTTTGGGTTTGAAACCGGATTGTTGATTAAAATGAATGTATGTTGAACTTGCTATGCTTGTTGTGATAGTCTTTGATGTGCAAGTGTTTTGTTGATATCTTTGTCGTGACTCTGCAGGAGGCCGACTATCGATTGATTGATTGGACATCGGCGTTGGGTGGTCCGCGGTATCGTCCACTTTGAGTATTGATGGTTGTTGCATGCTGGTGACTCTGCAGGAGGCGGCTATCGATTGATTTCCTTTGGACATGCCGACGCGATGGATGTTCCACGCACGCGTCGATAGGATGGTTTCATGGCCATGACTTCCGAAGTGAGATGCCGGCATGCGGTCATTGTGAGGTTCGATTGTTAGTCCATGGACCGCTAATCCATGAAGCTTGCCGCGCGACGTGGCGATCACGCTTGATTTATGCGTGTGGTTCGAGCACACTTTAGATACTGTTACGGTCATTTTCTCGTACCCGGTAGCCTCGGTAGATAGCTTAAGATACTTGCCTCGGTCATATCTTGTGAGGCGGTAGGCTATTATGCGTTAGCTTAAGATACTTGCCTCGGCGATGCGGCTAGCTTTTGGGTAGTAGTTGGCTTCCGTACCTTGCCGTGATGGGATATGACTAGCTTTGACCGGTAGTTGGCTATTCTACTTGCCCGTCGGTTTGATGACGCAGCAGATCTAGTGTTCGAGTTCACATATGGGTGTTGTTTTACATCATGCTATCGCCGGATGAGGAATGAGTTCCACGCATGATTGATATTATGGGCGTGAGACCCATAGTTATGTGTGAGTGATCATTTTGGGATGTCGTCCCCTTACTTGGCATAATCACATTTATCGCAAAATGGTTTTATAAAATGATGAAATGTGATTTCATTACGTGATTTTCGGTTCACATACTTGGTACTGTTGTCGACCTCCTTGGCCCGAAGCGTTCATGCCGCAGGTAGAGGTACATCGGTTGTGGATCCTCGCTCATAGGATCACATTTCAGCGTATTGGGAAGCTCCGTTTCTCCGGAGGCTTATCTTTTGGTATGTTTCCCTGAGTTGTAGGTTCTTGTACATTCAGGGGTATGGCGGGGCCCTGTCCCGTCATAGTTGTTGTTACATTCTTAGGTGCAGAAAATCTTGTTGTGGGCAGGGTTGTAAAGGATTATAACTGTTCGGTTTGATATATATACATGAGGGCGACCGTTTTGGTTGACCTATTTTCTTATGATGTATCTTGTTTCCTGTTTAAGTTTTTATTTCCGCTGATTTTCTCTGATGTTGTATCACTAGGGTGCCCGGGGTAAGGCACCAGTCGCGGGCCCGAGGTCGGGTCGTGACATAAACGAATTTGGTCGGTTTAAAACATAAAGTGTTATAATAGCTTTATGGGAAGTTAGTTATAACGACTTTATGTAGGTAAAAGAATGGTTTGTTGATTTTAGAAGTTAAGAGACTTGATCTTAAAAGATAAGAGACTTAACTTATAAATGACTTGATATGAAATGTTAAGAACTTAAAGGGTGTTAAAAAGTTGTGAAACCGCATTCATGAGTAATGGGTACTTGGGCTTTAAAAGGATAATGTTATATTGATGTCGGAAATGAGAATAAGTATCGAACAAACCATTGCAGCGTTAATAAAGGAAAATGTATTGACAATCAATTAAATTAAAAACAAGTAGAATCCTCCATCTGCATAGAAGCTAAGATAGGACAAAATTGTATTACATTTTCTAGATCATGGCTGCTTTAATAAGATCGTTATAAACAAGTATAACCTACTCACACATAAGGCATATGTTACTCAATTTTAAAAGAGATTATGTTATTAAGTGATTAAGACTATGAACTATGAAATCTTTCGAAAATAAGAGACTTGAGTATTTGAAGTTATGCAACTTGAACTATTGGAAGAGAATATTGTTACTTGACTTTAAAAGGGAAAGTGTTTTGGTTTAAAAGGAAGGCATGATATTGCCTTAGTTTGGTTTAAGAGGAAGGCATGGTATTGTCTTAATCTGTCATAAAAGATGGTTTAAATATTATGGGCGATTCTACCTCGAGTCCCATGGGATGGGCCGAGATATGTATACCATACGATTCTACCTCGAGTCCCATGGGATGGGCCGAGATATGTATACCATACGATTCTACCTCGAGTCCCATGGGATGGGCCGAGATATGTATACCATACGATTCTACCTCGAGTCCCATGGGATGGGCCGAGACATGTACACCACACGATTCTACCCCGAGTACCAGGGATGGGCCGGGACATGTTATACGTGTCATACGATTTATATGTAGACTGCCGGCAGTGAGGAAGGAATTCCACGGGCATGATTGATATTGTGGGCGTGAGACCCATGGTTATATTTGAGTGATGACTTTGAGGGCGTGAGTCCCTGACTTGACATGACTGCTTATATGTTGTGTACTGTAGTTTGGTTATCATACATGTCTCCTGCTTCATATAGACTATTATGATTTCATTTACAGTATTTTCGCCACATACTTGGTACTGTTGTCCAGACCGACTCCGGGGTTGCGTTCATGCCGCAGGTAGAGGTACACCGGTTGTTGATCCTCGCTCATAGGATCACAGTTCTGCATTTTGGGAAGCTCTGTTTCTCCGGAGGCTTATCTTTTGGTATGATTCCCTGAGTTTGTAGGTTCTTGTACATTCAGGGGTATGGCGGGGCCCTGTCCCGTCGTAGTGGTTATAAACACTCTTAGAGGTTTGTAGTACTGTTGTGGGCAGGATTTGTAAAGGATGTAACTGTTCGGTTTTGATATATATACAGAAAGGTGACCGTTTTGGTTAGCCTGTTTCTTATTTCATATTGTTCATGTCTTTGAGTTTTATTTCCGCTGATTTTCTCTGATGTATTATCACTAGGGTGCCCGGGGTAAGGCACCAGTCGCGGGCCCGAGGTCGGGTCGTGACAGTCTTGGTCCTCGTAGACTTAGAGCAAATGTTTAGGCATAAATACTCATATCGCCGAAGAGAATTTAGCACCCTAACAATTATAATGGACGACGCGTTATAATTAGACTTATATTTGATATTTGGGAAACATTTTTAGTTTTCGGGGATTCATTCAAGATCAACAATCAAGTAATACATCATATGACTTCCTATCATGCAATTTCTAAACACAATTAGATGGGAAACCATCAAATCCAATAGGCATGATATAAGATGGTTTTAATCACATCTTGGTAGCCTACCTGCATAGCTTATAAGCGGTCATTTAAAATTAAACAATTACTAGGCGCAGCCTACCTAGACAATAATTGCGGACGCTATGCTAATAATTTAAATGCATCAGATTTAACACACTTAGCACATTTGTATATTATATAATAATATACTATTAATGATAATTATGAGTCTATTTGTCTAAACTCTATAATCTATGTTAATCTCAAACAGTCCCTAAACATTTTCTGATTTCAAAATTCTGATTTTCCGGAATTCTGCAAACTTTTAATATTTATAGTTTAGTCTCTTAAGAATTTAAAAGTTCAATTCTGAACCCCTATAAATTCAGAAAATGCAATTCTAAACCTCAGAAAATATTTTCAAGTTTCTAAGGCCTGTTTGCAATTTTCATAACTTAAAATCAATTTTCAGAAAACTTTCTTTAATTACAGATTTATCCGAAAGGACCAAATCTGTTTGATTCAAAACTTATTTTCAGAAACTAAAACTTTTAAAACTTCAGATTCAGAATCCGAAATTTTTAAGTCTTTGTTTCTGATGTTCGATTTTTTTTTTTAAATCACTGTCGTTGGCATCGCGGTTCCAACAGGTGGTACCGCGGTGCCTCTGAGGCAGTGAGTCACTGAAATCTGCAAAAATAATTAGCACCGCGGTGCCTCATAAATCTTGTCATAGGCACACGGTCTAACGGTGGCGCGATTACCTCGAAGCGATATGTCCGAAAAATTAATTTTAAGCTTCTGGATGAACGACACTGCGGCTCCCAGGAATAGGACTGCGGTGCCTCTGGCTTCATCTAGCAGCACCGCGATGCTCCATCATGGAACCGCGGTGCCGCCGTAAAAACCCTAGTAGCACTGCGGTGCTCCATCATGGAACTGCGGTGCCTTACCTCCAGAAACACAAATCCCGAAAATTCGAACTCCTAAAACTAGTTTAGGGTCATATTTTCAGATGTATCACTTGTATATCCATCACCATTAAAACAGTATGTTCATCGACCATCAAATCTAATTTTCTTCTCGTTCTTCGTTTCAATGCACCATGTTTTAAGCCGGATAACGCATATCAACTTAGAAGAGTTATTTATTGGATTGAGTTGTTCGAATACATAATTGCATTAACATATCTGGGCACAAGGACCATGTTTTCTAAAGATTTAGGATTTTAAAGCTTTTAACAACATAAAATATAGATCTAAACAAATTCTAACCCATATTATCATTAATATTCATTACATGTCATACGAAACAACGCTTACTCTAATACCACTGAAGGTGTTTACGTCTGATTCGTATACGCATCGAAATTTGAAATTTTATGTTTCAAACCCGACATAAGCGGTCAAACTGAAGTATGAATATGTAATGTAAAATAAACAAAAAACATATGTAATACTTCGATAGAAGACTTACATTTTGGAGATAACAATCCGCTTAATCTGAGGCTTTGTGTAGTCCGAGGGTGCACACGCAAACGTCCCTCGATTTGCAAGTTTCTGGAAACTATGATGTAATTGTTAAGTCTAGAATGCTAGGAATTCCGACAGAGCTTTAGAAGAGATTTGTCTCTTGCAATTAGTATATTGAAATGGGAGGAGGAAGCCCTCTATTTATAGTTGAGAATAGAGGCTTATAGGATTTCCATGGGCCAGACCCAGCAAAATTCAGACTGACTAAAATTCGGACTGCCCGAAAAACGCTCAGGCACTGCGGCCCAGAGTAAGTGGCACTGCGGTGCCTACGCGCGTTTCGGCACCGCAGTCCTGTCCCAATTTCCAGCCTTGTTCCCATTTCTAATGTTCCGGTCATCAACCGAACATATATTTAATTTCCTTCTAATTACATCCTTCAATCGACGAAACATTTGACTTAATGTTACCCTTCAAGCCTTTACATATCGTCACTAATTATATTAGGATCTTCACCGAACTCCTAGACTGTGCCGGAAGACTAACCCAATATGTAAAGTTTAGCTTACACAAAACATGTGAACTGAACCTCTATGTGGGAAGATAAAATCTTTTCATTCATGACACACTCAATCAACCTTAGGATCTGTCAAGTGTCTATCCAAATGACTTGATCATTATAACTCATCTATATTAGTTGACAATAGGACCATATCATAGACATGTCCATTGCATTGGCCAATGACTTAGTCAACCTAATACTATATGAGTGTATGAGTGTTCACTTGAATATCATTCAAGGAATGAATCCTAATCTTAGCTCACATACCACCTTTAATCTACTTCGTAATGCACCCAAAATAAGACGCGTCTCAACCTATAAGGCATTTGAGCTTAGGATAGGATCAAAGTACATTACTCCGTAAACAAGGTGATATTGACCTCAAGTCTAAGGACTTCTATCTCCCACATGATGATGACATTATAGACATATAACAAATAGTGCATCAGCAGGGTATACCAATACTTCGACAGTATCCATGTGTCCATCACGAGTTGTCATAACTCGTAGCAAGTGAGACATACTACATCCCCTAAGGATATGATGCGGACCACATGTCGGTTTATCACATATCATCGATATCCCAATATCGATGATCATTAGTCGAGGTAATTTAAGAGTTAAGTTATAACATTAATTCTCACATCATTAATAAACACGTAAACTCTAGGGATGCATTTATATAATATTATAAACAATCAACTAATAATTCACCAAATACAAATGCCATAATATTAATCATCATTAATATGAATACGAATGTGTATAAAGTACATTGTGTCATAATACAGATTGTCTCTAGGACATACATATATTTTCATTAATGACGACCTACGAAGCATGATCTTTTTTCCCGTATCCTTTCTTTGTAATTGGACTGCATGCTTTCAAAGAGGGATCTTGATATTTTTATATTTGTGTGATTTAGTATTATGAACTAGAGTATTTGATGGAATCTGCCTGATCTATGATCTTACATTAGGGTGTTCTTTTCTTCCTAATTGTCTATATAATGAACACATATTGCTGGTGTTTGTAAATAACAATTGACTGTGAAATGGACATAAGTCATGGTTTTTGCCCTCCTCTGTCAGATCTTTTACTCTACCCCCGGCTTAAAATAAAATCTAACCATGAGCTTTCTGTTACACCCCGTAGTTCCAGGACATGGTTAAGATAATGTACGTAAGGAAACATGACGTTAATATTTGAATGAAAGAAAGAATTGTTTTTCCGAAAGAAAATCTTCCGAACATCGGAAAGGGAAAAATGTTCGTTAATGAGAATTAATTCTAAAAATGTGTTGTTTGGTACTTAAGGAATTTATTAACATTGTGGAAATTTATTTACGGATTTGGTCACGTAGGGCCCACCCGAGAAATCTTACATTTTTGTGGGGCCCACAAGGTTTCCGATATTTTGACCAATTATGGAATTTTCGGGAAACGAAATATTATGGACGAATGGGAGGGTGACACGTGTCACCCCCACATGGACTTGGTCGAGAATGACCAAGGGTAAAGTGGTCAAGTCTTGAAAGCCAAGGCTTGATAAAATTGACCAAGTCAACTAGCCAACTTGACACAAGATCTTTTATCTTCTTGAATCTCAACCACACAAGTGTTCTAATCTAGACCATTGAAAGTAGTATATTACTACACTAGTAGCAAGACTTGTTCCAACACTTAGAAAAAATTGCAAAACTTTTCTTGCTCATTGTGGAGCTCTCGGCTAAGCCTCCCTATTCCCACAAAAAAAATTCGTTTGTTGATCATAAATCACAATACTTAAACCAAGGGGTCCTAGAGGTATCCTAAGGATATCCCAACACAAAAATCCCGGAAAAACTACGTTTTTACGTTAGTCGCAACATGAAAACCTAAGTTGTTTTTCATAGTTTTGCTTGGAAATTGAAGGGAAGTTGCTTGTGAACTTCTAAAGGTTGCGAATAGCGGATTGGAACGCAAAGGAAAGGAGCTAAATTTGCTAAGGATCGACTTTAGATTTTGGATTGTATTTGGGCTTAACAAGGTAATAATCTTCATCTTACTTATGTAATTAAAGATTACATGTTATAGTAGTTGATATTTGATCATGTGAATTATATAATGAAGATTGATAAGTTTTATGGAATATTGGGAGCCTAAATTCGAGAATGAGCTTATTAGCCATTGAAATTGCAATACAAATTGGTCGATAATTATAATCGTCGCATGTTATCTAAATAAGAGATTATAGTTGTTACAATTAGTTGTGACAATATAACATGTTAGACTAAACAAATTGGATTGAAAATGAATTTGAAAAGACTTTATGTGGTTGCACATTATAATCGAGAATGGCATGGAATATTGGACTATTTTTTATATCAATTGTGGGGCAGAATTTTACACGTCATGTTAGGCGTGTAATCCCCTTTGGTTAGCTAAATTGTTGAGCCTTAAATGTGGCATGTTTGGTTATTGATTTCGGGCCTTGAAAAAGGTGGAAAAGTACGTAGAAACAAAGGAAGTGCTGCCCAATTTTCCGTAGAATAAGAGACTTTATACTTAGAGTTATTCTACGATTGAATACTAGAAGTTGATAGAAGTATTATGGTTATTATAGGTTGATAGTCTACGTGAGACATATTCAACCTAGCGGGTGGAGTAAGTCGTGAAGGTATGTGTAACTTTCCCTATCTCTTAGGCATGATGTTTGATAAATATATAGTACGATAGACGTACGAGCTTTAACTAGATTCGGCTTTGTGTTTGATATCATTGCCTTGATTGAATTGTCCAAGTTGGTTGAGGTAGAGAATTAGCTTCCTTGATGTTAACGTATGAAAATGCCTTAATTGTCTAAAACATAAAGAGTTATAACGGCTTTATGAGAAGTTGGTTATAACGGCTTTATGGAAAGTTAAGAGAGTGGTCTACTTGATTTATAGGCATAAGTTGCCTAGGTTGTGAAAGTAGAAATGCTTGATTTTAAAAGCTTGGATTTGAATTTCTAAAGGTGTAGTACTTGGGGTTAAATTCCCGGATTTGACATGACATGCTAGTGCCTTGAGTCTTATGAAATGACAAGTGATTCACCTTAATCTAATGAGAGTCCTAAATGATTTTAAGTTGCATATGTTGCTCACAATAGACATTCGTGCAAGTATTATATTTCGATATCACCGCGTCCTCGCTTGAGGGTCGGCAATCATGTGTTATGCTACGGGTTAAATTCCCTTGATATTATTTTATTCCGTGGATTAGCTCTCCATGATGCGGGTATCCATATATACTCATTGCGGGTCCACGTGACCTATGCGAGTTCAATTCTCATGCGGGTTAAATTCCCATGACTATTCTGTGGGCTAGCTCTCCACGATGCGGGTATCCATATATACTCATTGCGGGTCCACGTGACCTATGCGGGTTAGATTCCCATGAATAGGATTGCATAATGGTATTATGGGCGGGTAGCCCTAAATTAATCATAACCTTCCTACTTTTAAACGACAAAAGATACTCTCATTAGTCTTAGAGTTAATAAGGTGCGGTGTACTGTTATTTGGTTATCATACATGTCTCCAGCTTTATTTTAGACTATATGATTTCATTTCAGTATTTTCAGTTTCGTATACTTGGTACATATTTTGTACTGACCCCCTTTCCCCGGGGGCTGCGTTCATGCCGCAGGTAGGGGTAAGCAGGTTGCGGATCCTCACTCTTAGGATCACTGATCAGTTGTCAGAAAGCTTCATTTCTCCGGAGGCTTGTCTTTTGGTACGATTTCCCTGATGTTGTAGATTTATGTACATTCAGGGGTATGGCGGGGCCCTGTCCCGTCACAGTGGTTATGTCAAAAACTCTTAGAGGTCTGTAGTCATATCTTGTGGGTCTGTTTGTAAAGAAAAATGATGTAACTGCTTTTGGCTATGTATGTATATATCCAGGGAGGTAGCCTTATGTTACACCCCGGAATTTCAGGATATGTTTATAAGAACGTACGTAAGAACTCAAAAATGTTAAGATTTGAGACGTGTTATAATTTAGCAGAATTTTGGAAATTGTCGGGAAACGAAATATTGCGACGAACGGGAGGGCGACACGTGTCACCCCCCCTTAATGGTCTTGGACGAAAATGACATGGAGGAAATGGTCTTTTGACCACAAATTAAAAGACCAAGTCTTGCAAAGACAATTGGCTTGACATTGTTGACTAAAGTCAATGCCACTTGGCGTGATCCTTGTGAAAAGCATCCAAACCACCCATTTGTTCTAATCTTGACCCTCCATTTATTTATAAGCTCACTAGTGCAAGACAAGGCTTAACACTTAGCAAATTTTCAAGAAAAATTGGATGAACATGGAAAGGAGCTCTCGGCCAAGCTAGGGTTTCAAAGGAAAAATTTTCAATTGTTGTCCAATAATCCCCCCCACTTTAAACCAAGGTACCTAAGGATATTGTAAGTGTATCTCAATAGAAAGATCCCGGAAAAGTGGCGTTTTCGTATTAGTCGCAAGGCGGCAAGTTAATGAGTTCTTCAACTTTGAAGTTGGAACTTGAAGATGAGTCTTTTATAAGCTTCTAAGGGTTGCTTGGAGTGGATTGGAACGTCGAAAGGAGGAGCTAAAGTTGCTAAGGAGCGACTTGTGATCTTGGATCATAATTGGGCTAATTAAGGTATAATCTTCGTTTTACTTTTGTAATTGAAGATTTCATGTTATGATAAGTTATAAGTGATCATGTGATTTGTGTTATGAAGTTTGATAAGTGACATGGATTGTAGAAGCCTAGAACCGAAAAGGACATGATTAGCCTTTTGAAATTGAAATACAATTTTGGTCGTTTATTAGAATCGTCGCATGTTTACCTACTTGAGGATTGTAGTAGTTGTAATCGATTGCGGCTTGATATCATGTTATACTAAACCACTTGGATTAAAAAGGAATTGGAAACGGTTTGTATTGTTGCCTAATTGCCGAATTGACATTATAGTTTAGACTAGTTTGTTATCGTTTGTGGTGAGCCAATTGGGGCTGTTTGGTTATTCATTTGTATTGAACTACCTTATAAATTGTGGTGAGCCAATTGGGGCTGTTTGGTTATTGTATTCGCCTTGAAAAGGTGGCAAAGTTAGTAAAAACAAAGGAAGTGTTGTCCGATTTTCCGTAGAATTTAGTGACTTGCACTTGGAATATTCTACGTTTGAAACTAGAAGTTAATAGACGTACTATGGTCATTATAGGTTGGCATACTACGTACGGCGATTGGACTTAGCAAGTGGATTAAACCGAAGAGGTATGTGGAACTTTCTTATCTCTTGAGCATGATTAAGTTGTAAATGTATAGTACGGTGACGTCTGAGATTTTGACAATCTAGTCTATTTGATATCCTTGGCTTATTTTAAGAATGCCCAAGTTGTATGAGTTAGGAATTAACTCACTTGTTAAATTATTAAGGATATCTTGGTTTTCAAAAGTTAAGAGACTTTAAGTATGTTGAAAGTATTTTGATACTTGTTGTTATGGAAAGTTTAAAGAGTGGTTTACTCTAAGTAATTTAAGTATGTTAAGGGACTTGAAGAGTTTTTAAAGTATGTGATACTTGTTTCGTTTTAAACGTATAAGTCCCTTGGATAGGAAATTGTACTTGACTAAGGCATAAAGTGAATATAACGACTTTATGGGGAGTTGGTTATATTGGCTTTATGGAAAGATAAATGGCTTGATTTATTGAAAGGCAATTTGATTTAAAGGCATCAATTGCCTAAGGTTTTTACGAGAGAAGAAGTCATTTGATTTAGAAGCCTAATTTTATTTCTAAAAGTATTGTGACTTGTCTAAAAAAAAGGAATTGTAACTTGATACTACGGTTATTAGTATCTTGGAAGTTTTATAATGAAATGAGTCATTTTGAAAGAATAGAAGTACGTAGTACTTTGGGTTAAATTCCCAGATTTTTATAAAGAACATGTTAGTGCCTTAAGTAAACTAAAATGAGAGTGTATATGAAATAGAATAATAAGAAGTTAGGGGATTGCTTAACTTGCTTATATATTGTATGATAAGCCGGTAGTGCTTATGTTATGTGTGATAGCCGGATTTGTGCTAGTAGTTCAGTAATAATTGCGGGGTCATTCCCCGGGTTTGTGGCATTGCATATTTCCGTGGATTTGCTACCCACGATGCGAGGAATACCTCATGCGAGTCCGTAGGGCTTATGCGGGTGAAATAGTCCCATGCGGGCGGGTCCAGCCTATGCGAGGAATACCTCATGCGAGTCCGTAAGGGCTTATGCGGGTGAAATAGTCCCATGCGAGGAATACCTCACGCGGGTCCACTGGATCTATGCGGGTGAAATAGTCCCAGGAATAGGATTGCTTAATGATACTGCGGACAGGTGGTCCTGTTTTGACCGTGAGCTTCCTACTTTATATTGTAAGTATACACATATTTACTCTCATTGTTAGTAAGGCACAGTGTACTGTTAATTGAGTATCATACATGTCTCCAGTTTTATTATTAGACTTATGATTTCATTACTGATACTTTCGATTTCACATATTTGGTACATGTTGTCGACCTCCTTCGGGCCGCGCTCACGCCGCAGTAGAGTACGTTCTTGATCCTCGCCTTAGGATCACTGTCACCGTTGAGAAGCTCCTCATTTTGGAGGCTTATCACCGGTATTGTCGGTTGTTGTACATTCAGGGTATGGCGGGGCCGTCCCGCCAGATTGTTATTCTTAGAGGTCCGTAGTCACATTGTGGATTGGGTTGTAAAGAAAAAAAAATGTCTTATTTTATTGGTATAAGTTACGGAAGGTGGCCTTATCGGCTAGCCTTTGTTGTTATTTTATGTTTAAGTATTTTATCGATTGTGTATGTTCACCGCTATTCTCTCGATGTATGCAAGGGGTGCCTGTGTAGGGCACTATCGCGTCTTGTCGGTCGTGACAAAAGTGGTATCGAGCGATTAGTCCTCGGAAAGTGTCTGACATCGTGTCTAGTAGAGTCTTGATTATCGGTGTGTTGTGCACCACATCTATAATCAGGAGGCTGCAGGACATTTAGGATTGGTTTCCATTCTTCTCACTCTAAGATCGTGCGATAGAGCTGTATGGTTAGGGTCGTCTCTCCCTAACAAGTTATGATTGTTTGCAGCTACGAGAAAGGCAGCGATGACCCAGGAAGGATTACGTGGATTGCGTATCCAGGTTGGTAATGTTTGTAGTATAGTTGGTATTGTGACATACAACTATACGGATTTATGTTTGGGGGTCACATGTGTGTTGCCTAGGATGATTTTAGATTACCAGGATTGGGTAAGGACTAAATAAATACCGGGAAGGTATGAGCAGTTAAGGAACTCTCATCAAGGTTTTACGTGCTAATTTGAGATAATTAGGTAATGATGAGATGTGTGAGAATGTAATGGACCCTTAAGAAGTTAATTAAGAGACTAAGTGGAAGACTATGTTAGCAACTTAAGCTACGTGGTATGCTTAAGGGAATTGTACGGGCGAGATCCGGACGAAGAAAGTATAGTTGTTGTGGTCAAGACAACACGACTATGATTTTACGAGAAGTTTTTGTACCCGGTTACGGGGGGCTGATAAGTTAGGCTTGGAGCATGGAAATTGCAAGCCTGAGAATGTGATAACCGTCGAGACCTTAGGTATATAAGGCCTTCTCGTAGTAAAGTTAAGTCGCACCAGGGTAAGAGTTAAGTCGGCCTTGAGTCGGGTTGAGATCTATTAAGGGTCGCCCATAGCTTGAAATGAAATGGGATTAGTTGGTAGTAGTCGCCACGTGGCGATGAGTCACGAGGGTGTAAGGCCCAAGTCTAGTTAATCGCTTTATGGGTTCGTGGGACGTTCCACCGGAACCAGTTGCGAGCCGAATGGGCCTTGTATTGTTTAATTTAGTAACTCCAAAGATTGGAGACCCGATCGATATGAAGGCTATGTACGACGCTAAAATAAGTTTGGGAGTACGGAAAAATGCGACCGATGAAAAGAGAGCAACCAAGTGTAGAAATAAATCCACGAATCCATGAGAACCTTTCGAGATGATCACACCCGTGAGTGATGGGTGGTAGCCGGCGAGTAGATAATAATTACCGTGAACGATACGATCGTTGGACCTTAGCGACCTAGCGGTATTGCATGACGTTGAGGTCATTATGATTACGGACTAGTTGGCCTCTTGTTATGCCAACGTGGACTACATAGAGTGATTGATTTCGGTACCAGTTTTCCTGTAAGCCGGTTCTCTAGTGGAAAGGAAGAGAAGTTGTGGTAACCAGTGAATTATTCTTCCTTCTTTGACATAATTGTTTTTAATAAGTCCGTGATTTGTTCATTTGAGGTGGATTGAGGCAGAAAGTAGTAATAATTGAATTTGAAGGAATTTATGTTAAATGCCCTTGGAGGTACTTGTAGTTGGTTTGGTGTGGCGGTCAGGGGCCACGACCTTCCAGATAATTTCAGGAAAATGTGCAAGGCATGAATAAATAAGTACGGTGTCGCCATGAAAGTCGAGGGCATCTTTGGTAGGTTTTGAAAATCTACACTACTTTAAGGCGGGCGTGATGATTAGATAATTCATCGACGCGAGAGGACCCTGTGATTAGGGTTGTGACTCGAGAAAGTTTAAGAAAGGAGATCAGCTTTCTCCGCATAAAAGGACGCTTTACGAATTATGGGGTTGCGTGTACCCATGTTGTTAGGCGAAGGATATAAGGCAGTAAGGTCTTGATATCGCCGTGCCATAGGTTACAGTTGTAGATAACCGTGGGAAAAGTGTTGTGTTGGGGTAATTAAGAACGACGTACGAATTGGTCGAGGAAGTATCGTAAAGATATTAATGTAAGTTGCACGGGTCATGATTACCCCAGACGAGTGTAAAGACCATTAGTTGATAATGGGCAGTAAGAACATTTCAAGAAAATGTGGTAACACCTAGTTATAGGCTCTACAAACTGGGAAAGGAAAACCGGGTTACTACTTGACGAGATCAAGGAAACCTCCCCCCCAAAAAAAATGTGATTGACAGTAAGTCTTAGCCGTGAGGCAAGCAAAGGAATCAAATCTAAGTTTAGTGACCAAGCTTGGTTGCAACAGAGAAAGGGAAACAGGAACCATAAGTGAGATTAAGGATACCCGAATATTTCGCAGGAATGAGAAAGGCTTTCAGTTATCGAAAGATAAGTTGACCACGACTACAGTTCTAACCCCTCCTGTGAGACTAGAGGGTTAGGTTATTATGATAACACGTTGGGTGTTGGGCTAGGTTGTGTGCTGACGCAACCCGATAAGGATAGAGCCTATGTTTTCCCGGTAGTTAGGGAAGCAGGAGAAGAAATTGCGCCACTCACGATTTAGAGCTGGCGGCATTTAAATCATGCCTGGAAGATTTGGGGGCATGACGTATATACAGACTTCATGTGGATAATTGTGCAGACCACAAAAGCCTCCGGTATGTCTGCAGACTGAGGCAGTAGAATTTGCGACACCGATGGTGGTTAGAGTTACTCAAGGATTGTGATATTTGTATCCTATACCATTCGGGGAAAGCCAAGACGATTCTGTATACTCTTTGTGGTGGACTGGGTAGTCCGCGAGAGGCACGGATAGACAGGATATGGTCCGCGAGATCCTTCGCCATTCAGAGCCTGTGGGTTCGATTATTTGTTTCAAGGTTAATGAAGTCTAGATCCGAGAGGTTCCGAGTCTTCCGTTGTTGGGGAGGTAAGGAGGCGACGTATGAGGATTCGATTATGATACTGATCGAGTTACGACTCTCAGGAGAGAAGAGCTGTTGGGTAGCACCGGATGGGGTCGTGAGATGAGATAGATTTCGTGTACCGGTCTTTGCAGGACTAGTCAGCGAGTTTTAGAGGCACGCAGCTTATTGCTCTAATTGTTTGGGGCCGACTAAGTCGTGTCGTGACCTCGGATGTATGTATGGGTAAGATGACCTAAAAGAGACATAGCGGAGTTTACTGCTTAGTGTCCGAGTTAGTAGCAGGTCATGGTTGTGTACCAGAAGCCCAGTGGGCTATTGCAGGCGATTGAAATCCCAACCTATATATGAGAGGTAATTATTATGGATATTGTTACAGGGTGGCATCGTACTCGGAGGAAGTGCGACTCCCTGGGGGTCATGGTAATTAGGCTGGCGAAACCAGCTGTGTTCTTTCGGATTGGGATCACTTACTCGGCTGAGGTTTATACTAGCTTGTATAGCAGAGAGATTGTGAGACTGCACGAGGTTCCTACGCTTATGATTACAGATAGATGAGCTCAGTTGCGGATAACTTCTGGAGGTTTTTCAGAAAGGATTAGGGACACGGTGAGTCTCGGTGTTGCATTACACCTCGAGGCCGACGGTCGGCAGAGCGTACTATCCGTGCACTCGAGGATAGGTTGCGGGCTGTGTTTTTGATTTCGTGAATAGCCGGAAGGTTAATTGCCTCTTGTCTTGTTAAGTAACGATAACGTATACCCTTTCGCTTTGGTGGCGTGCGAGGCCTTGTGTGTAAGAAAGTGGAGATCGCCGGTCGGATGGTTCGACATAGGCGAGGTTCAGTTATTTGGTCCAGACTTGTTTCAGCGGGCTATGGATAAGGCGAGGCTTATCCGGGGAAGATTGTAGTAAGTCCGCAGAAGCTTTATGCAGATAACCGATGTTGACACGTGGGGTTCAGTTGATATTTTGGTATGAGTATTGTTATGCGGCCAAGTGTGGCATTATTGGCACGTAGGGGTTGTAAGGAGACTATGTCGCTATCTTAAGTTTGACTCCCGAGAGAACATTCGGGGACGAATGTTTCTAAGGGGGGAAGAATGTTACACCACGGAATTTCAGGATATGTTTATAAGAACGTACGTAAGAACTCAAAAATGTTAAGATTTGAGACGTGTTATAATTTAGCAGAATTTTGGAAATTGTCGGGAAACGAAATATTGCGACGAACGGGAGGGCGACACGTGTCACCCCCCTTAATGGTCTTGGACGAAAATGACATGGAGGAAATGGTCTTTTGACCACAAATTAAAAGACCAAGTCTTGCAAAGACAATTGGCTTGACATTGTTGACTAAAGTCAATGCCACTTGGCTTGATCCTTGTGAAAAGCATCCAAACCACCCATTTGTTCTAATCTTGACCCTCCATTTATTTATAAGCTCACTAGTGCAAGACAAGGCTTAACACTTAGCAAATTTTCAAGAAAAATTGGATGAACATGGAAAGGAGCTCTCGGCCAAGCTAGGGTTTCAAAGGAAAAATTTTCAATTGTTGTCCAATAATCCCCCCACTTTAAACCAAGGTACCTAAGGATATTGTAAGTGTATCTCAATAGAAAGATCCCAGAAAAGTGGCGTTTTCGTATTAGTCGCAAGGCGGCAAGTTAATGAGTTCTTCAACTTTGAAGTTGGAACTTGAAGATGAGTCTTTTATAAGCTTCTAAGGGTTGCTTGGAGTGGATTGGAACGTCGAAAGGAGGAGCTAAAGTTGCTAAGGAGCGACTTGTGATCTTGGATCATAATTGGGCTAATTAAGGTATAATCTTCGTTTTACTTTTATAATTGAAGATTTCATGTTATGATAAGTTATAAGTGATCATGTGATTTGTGTTATGAAGTTTGATAAGTGACATGGATTGTAGAAGCCTAGAACCGAAAAGGACATGATTAGCCTTTTGAAATTGAAATACAATTTTGGTCGTTTATTAGAATCGTCGCATGTTTACCTACTTGAGGATTGTAGTAGTTGTAATCGATTGCGGCTTGATATCATGTTATACTAAACCACTTGGATTAAAAAGGAATTGGAAACGATTTGTATTGTTGCCTAATCAATTGCGAATTGACATTATAGTTTAGACTAGTTTGTTATCGTTTGTGGTGAGCCAATTGGGGTCTTGGTTATTCATTTGTATTGAACTACCTTATAAATTGTGGTGAGCCAATTGGGGCTGTTTGGTTATTGTATTCGGCCTTGAAAAGGTGGCAAAGTTAGTAAAAACAAAGGAAGTGCTGTCCGATTTTCCGTAGAATTTAGTGACTTGCACTTGGAATATTCTACGTTTGAAACTAGAAGTTAATAGACGTACTATGGTCATTATAGGTTGGCATACTACGTACGGCGATTGGACTTAGCAAGTGGATTAAACCGAAGAGGTATGTTGAACTTTCTTATCTCTTGAGCATGATTAAGTTGTAAATGTATAGTACGGTAGACGTACAAGATTTTGACAATCTAGTCTATTTGATATCCTTGGCTTATTTTAAGAATGCCCAAGTTGTATGAGTTAGGGAATTAACTCACTTGTTAAATTATTAAGGATATCTTGGTTTTCAAAAGTTAAGAGACTTTAAGTATGTTGAAAGTATTTTGATACTTGTTGTTATGGAAAGTTTAAAGAGTGGTTTACTCTAAGTAATTTAAGTATGTTAAGGGACTTGAAGAGTTTTTAAAGTATGTGATACTTGTTTCGTTTTAAACGTATAAGTCCCTTGGATAGGAAATTGTACTTGACTAAGGCATAAAGTGAATATAACGACTTTATGGGGAGTTGGTTATATTGGCTTTATGGAAAGATAAATGGCTTGATTTATTGAAAGGCAATTTGATTTAAAGGCATCAATTGCCTAAGGTTTTTACGAGAGAAGAAGTCATTTGATTTAGAAGCCTAATTTTATTTCTAAAAGTATTGTGACTTGTCTAAAAAAAAAGGAATTGTAACTTGATACTACGGTTATTAGTATCTTGGAAGTTTTATAATGAAATGAGTCATTTTGAAAGAATAGAAGTACGTAGTACTTTGGGTTAAATTCCCGGATTTTTATAAAGAACATGTTAGTGCCTTAAGTAAACTAAAATGAGAGTGTATATGAAATAGAATAATAAGAAGTTAGGGGATTGCTTAACTTGCTTATATATTGTATGATAAGCCGGTAGTGCTTATGTTATGTGTGATAGCCGAATTTGTGCTAGTAGTTCAGTAATAATTGCGGGGTCATTCCCCGGGTTTGTGGCATTGTATATTTTCGTGGATTTGCTACCCACGATGCGAGGAATACCTCATGCGAGTCCGTAGGGCTTATGCGGGTGAAATAGTCCCATGCAGGCGGGTACAGCCTATGCGAGGAATACCTCATGCGAGTCCGTAAGGGCTTATGCGGGTGAAATAGTCCCATGCGAGGAATACCTCATGCGGGTCCACGCGATCTACGCGGGTGAAATAGTCCCAGGAATAGGATTGCTTAATGATACTGCGGACAGGTGGTCCTGTTTTGACCGTGAGCTTCCTACTTTATATTGTAAGTATACACCTATTTACTCTCATTGTTAGTAAGACACGATTATCGTTAATCGAGTATCATACATGTCTCCGCTTTATTATTAGACTTATGATTTCATTACGCATTTTCGGGCCACATATTTGGTACATGTTCGACTCTCCTTCGGCCGCGTTCATGTCGCAGTAGAGTACGTGCTGTCGATCCTCGCCTTAGGATCACTGCTCAACCGCTGGTGCTCCTCATTTTGGAGGCTTATCACCGTATTGTCGGTTGTTGTATATTCGTGGTATGGCGGCCCCCGCCAGATTGTTATTCTGTGAGGTCTGTAGTCACATTGTGGATTGGGTTGTAAAGAAAAAAAAATGTACTGCTTTATTGGTATAAGTTACGGAAGGTGGCCTTATCGGCTAGCCTGTTGTTATTTTATGTTTAAGTATTTTATCAGTTGTGTATGTTCCGCTGCTATTCTCTGATGTATGCCAAAAGGGGTGCCCAGGTAGGGCACCAGTCGCGGGCCCGGGGTCGGGTCGTGACACCTTATCGGCTAACCTGTTGTTTATTTCTTGTTGATTTATGTTACGAGTTTTATGTATGTTCCGCTGATTATCTCTGATGTATACCTATAAGGGTGTCCAGGTAGGGCATCAGTCGCAGGCCCGGAGTCGGGTCGTGACACTTTCTTCCTTGCCCTGATATGGGCTTTTTGAAACTGTGCACACTTAAGATTTAGTTGTAACTAGATATTTTGAGGGTAATGGTCTAATATGTGTTTACTTGAGAAAATAATGAGGTATCATGTACTTTTTTAATCCTCGTATGCTCTGAATATGTCGTGGATTTGTGTATTGGATGTATGAGGGTGTATATCTTAATATATTCAGTATGTGCAATGATGTATTGGTGTGCTACCATAAAATATTTCTTCCCTCATTTTTCTTCAAATGGCAGCACAATATGCCAAAGAGTATACATGTTAGACAATCATATACACTCTAGTATATCAAGGTGGTATATTGTGTATATCTGGAGTATATTATGACACAATAAAATTATTTAATCATTGTTGGGTTTGGCCTATCTCTTGTTGCTTGTTTTGGTTTCTTTTGATTATGGTTCAAGTACTTAGCATAGCTTGGGTGTAAATCTTGTGCTAATGGGCTTGTTTGCAATTTTGTTTACTGTTGGGCCCAATATAGTTTTGTATTGACCCGCATCTATCTGAATTATGTTTACATGCTTAATACATATGCTTGACTGAATAATTATGTTTAACTACTGTGTTTATCCTTAAATTTGTATGATAATTGTTTGTTAAGCATAGATACCTTCTAACTGGATTTTTCCTTTTCCCCTCTTTCTCTTCATATGTGCCTAACTGGTCCAACAAGCATAAAAACCAACTCTGTTGGGCCTGAGGCCCAACACCCTTTCGTTGCTGAGTCAGACCACATCTAAAAGGCCCAGTCATGGATAAAAGTGACATTATTTATGGTTGATGGGCTCGGTAAATGCATAAGTCCACTGGTTTATTTATTCCATTGTCTATACATGTATACTTGTGAGACATTATGTGTATAATATTGAAATCCTTTGAATGAAAATAGGCAAATGATACTTATGTCGTTAGAACGAAGAGTAACCAGGACACATTTTTTAAACTTAGACACGATAAAATATTACATCCCATACTTCTGTACGGGGGACTCGTCGTGAGTAAGTTGACCTAAGTCTAAGAAAATGATCATCTTGAGAATTAAATAAAAGCAATTGTATTGGACTTTAAGGAGTTGCAAAAGTTTGAGAAATGATAAGCTCATCGTACATCGTCTCGTTGCATAAATCAGAGAATACCGATATTGAAAATTTCCTCAGTGAAACGGAACACGAGTCAGAGACTCAAGGGATGGTTATAATCAAAGATATTGAGAAGTTTCAAAGTAAGCAATAAAACAGTAAGAGAATAAACGACAAAAATGAGTGATCCTAAAAGGTTATCAAGAAAGGAGACTTAAAGCTAACGTCTTGATTAGAAGATAAAAAGTTTATTGAGATAAAGTATGTTAGTTATGAGCACGAGACATCTTATCTATGTAACAGATTTAGTAGCCCCTATTTAGAGGGTATTTCTTTAAGGAAAGTTGTAAGTTAGTAAAGATCACAGGTTATGAAGAATGTCAATTTAACGACCTGATATTTCGTGAAGGAAGTTTCAGAGTGCAAAACGTGGCCTATGGGAGATAGTATGGGAAGGAACAAACATAGGCTCATATGATGATTTAGTAAGTAGACAAGAAGGTTACAACAAAGAGTTCAAAGTCGAATAATGTGTGTTATCAAGATTTTATAGATATGTTATGAATATCAAATGATATGTAAGCAGCAACATTAAGAAAAGAATGGTAGCAACCTCCTAATTAGAAGAGTTAAAGTGACGATAAGGACCGCCAGACATGTAGGGTCTAGAAAGGAAAGCATGAGGTATAATGAAAGACATAATAGTATGTAGGCCCAAGACAGGTTATTCTGAACTAATGAATGGACAGTAAGTCGAGTTATGTAAATCCTAGAAAGAGGCTAGTCAAAGGCCAAACGAGCCATCGGACGGTACAAAATTATACGGTACAGAATGATCCAAGTGACTGAAATTTTAATTCCATAGTAGATGATCACAATTAATAAGAAAGAGTGTCATATAGAAGTAGTAACCAAAAAGGCTTGTACAAGACAAACTAGAAGCTAAAGGTGTTATGAAGCCTGAAAATAAAGGCAAATAATTAAAAGTTGTACTCAGAGTTGGTACCGTTAGAGCGGAAGCGAGAGTGAGAATAATTATGGGCAGTTAAAGGTGCCCAATATCATGCGGAGATACATAACGACGCGATTTCTATAAGGGTGTTGCTAAAAATGTTCGTCAATAGACTAAAGAGAAGTTTACTATGAATATAGTGGTTTAAAGATAGGAACAACTTACCACTAGATGTGATGTAGGAATAAAGAACGAAGATTAGAGCCCATAGTGGAACTTAAAGCCATGTACATAAGAAACTCCTGAACAAGAAAGTTTGAGATAAATTAATGCATCGTAATACATATACTCAGGATGAACATGAAAATGAGGCCATTTATGCTTAAGAGCGATTAGGAAAGTCAAAAAGGATTTCAGACCTAATATTTAAGGTTGCAGCAGTAGGTATATGTTAGAGGTGCAACGTGATATCTTTCATAACCATAAGAACCTCGGGTACACCCTTAGGCGACAATAGCCAAATTTGAGATGGGTTTCTTCCATAGACGAGTTACGATGATACAAAGACCTATGAGCCTTCTAAAGAAATAATGGTTCTTGGGATTTAAAAGTAAATAAAGATGAGTCTAGATGATATATTAAAGTATGATTCTCCTTAAGAGGACATTTTCAGAAGTTAGACTTTAGCAGAAAAAAATATGCCACTAATGTAGTAGAAGGCAAGGTCATAGAATTATTTTAGCCAATCAGTTGAGAGTTAGTATTGGACTAAAATAGTAATAGAGGTATTACATAAAAAATCAGTGGTATCCCCCATAATGGATGAAGTGTAGGAATAACCATATAAGGATTTAATCGTGTTATAATATAAAGAAGAACTTCAATAGAATAAAGTGACAGTCTTCAGGGAAACATAAGATAAGATGTATGAACAACTTAGCCTGTCTAGAGGTCGGGAGGAGAAAGGAATAGCCAAAGAGCTTCATCATATAGTATGTTTAGGGTCCAGTTTCAAGGCTCCGATGATAATTAAGTTGTAGGACAAAAGGTGTTAGCATCACCTCTGTGGCAGAAAAAAAGAGTAACAATATAAGAATCTAGAGTTAATACTTCCGGAAGAAAAGGTTCCATGGTGAAGAAATCCAATTTCAGCATTAAAGGTTCTCTGATAACCAAGTCAATAGTGTGTCCTACATATAGTTGGTTGACAAGAAGAGATTGGAGCAGAGGTGTCTTGTTCCCGCTATTCTATTAGTTCTGGTTCAATGAAGATGTACCACAATACTAAAGACATGGTTTGATGTGGTAATGAGAAGTAGAGTCAAGTTTTGGCATAGCTATCCAATGGTCAGTAGGTAATGATATAGCATCAGAGGCTCAGAGGGCTAGAGTGAGAAAATGCAGATTTCCATCGGGAGAGGGTACACTAATTCAAAGATAAAGTTTAGTGTGAGTTCATCCCTATTTTTGTCAGGGATATTACCCTATTTCTTGCCAGATCGAGCTAAATATACAACTGAAGATTGTATAAGAAAGTGAGAAGATCGTATGACTTCATGACATTCTAATATCTACTACCCCAAGTAGAGGGGCTTAGTTACTGTGAACTTCTAGAGATTCCCTCCAAAAAGGTTCGAGGGTACAGTAAAATCCTATTATAGATTATTCCAAGTAATAAAACTGAGCATATGACCCAAACACTCGATGTTATGTTGCAGGCATGCATGCTAGAATTCAAAGGGGAGTGGGGTGATCATTACCCCATAATGAGTTGCGTATTATAGTAGATATAAATAACGTCTTTCATTATTAGGCATTATTGAAGGTTTTTGGCCCATAAAGGCGTAATAAAGTTCAACCAGAAAACAATTTTAGCCCAGGTTCATCTAGGGCTGGCCAGTGGGCCGGGCCGATCCGACCTCGTCCCGGTCCCGACCCGACCCGACCCCGACACGACCCCGTTTAAAAAAAAAAAAAAAAAGCGGGACAGGCAGTATGGTCTCGCCCGACCCGACCCGCCACGCCCGATCCACCCGATCCCGCCCCGACTCTCCGCCCCGCTTTAGAAAATATAGCCGTTGTCTAACGGCCATTTTACATTTTGGTCGTTAGACAACGGCCATTTTTGGCTTCCCCCCTCCCCCAACCCCCCTACCCTCTTTATATTTATTTTTAATCCTAAGTTATTATATTTACACTTTAACCCAATTTTTCAACTATAAATACCTCATTTCCTCTTATTATTTTCACAAATCTTTCTACTCTCTAATCTCTCAATCAATCAATCTTTATTCTCTATACAACATTGTCTACTACATATTCAATCTATTTATTAATTTGAGAATTGGGAGTGAAGTTGACAACTAGCTTGAGGATTATCTATCGAGCAAAGTTTCAATTTTCAACCTCTCGATTACACGTGGACTCTACGCTTCGGCTTGGTACATTCGTTCTCTCATTAAATTATTATTTTGTTTTTATTTCATTTAGCACATTTAATTTCATTATCTTTAAGTCTTTAACTATTTATTACCATGAAAAGAGTAAAAAGTGTTTTTGGCAAGGGTACTTCTTCTAGTAGGGCGGGTAACAAGGGCAATGGTACTTCTTCTAGTATTCCAGCTATTCCTAGACAAGATGATTTTATAGATCCTGAAATACCATATGATCTTGACACAAATGTTTATCCTCAAATTGAAGAAGATTTTAATTTAGATGACACTCTAGATGATGATACACCTACTAATGAAGATGATGATACACCCACTAGTGAAATGTCTTCTATCCTCCCTACTATAAGACGAGGTCCGGCAAAACGACCATTAAAATCAGTTATATGGAAATATTTTGACAGGGACGTACCGAATCAAGTAGTTGTATGTAAAAATGTTTATTCTTTTAAAACTGGACAAGGTCATGGTGGGACGGGGGGTTTAGGAAGACACCTATTGCAAAAACACAAAGCCTTGCATGCTCAATACATGATTGAAAAGGATGGTGAGCAAGCGTCCTCTCAATCGGGACAAGGTTCACATCATCTGGACAAAGTCTGGTCAAATTAACCCTATGACGGAGTTGTAGGCCCTAAATACGATAAACATAAATATAGGAAGCACTAGCAAAATTAGTTTCGTGGAGGGTTTGCCTTTTCATTTCTGAATCTCTGCTTTATTCATTATATTAGAGATATGTATAATCCAGCTTATAAATGTTTTCCTAGATCAACTGTTAAAAGAGATGTATTTAAATTTGCACATGAATATCAACAGTATTTACGTTATGCATTATATCATTTAAATTGCAAAGTCGCTCTAACTTCTGATATAGGTCGTAGTACTAACGACCATGATTATTTAACGGTAACATGTCATTGGATAGATTATAAATGGTCTATGCAAAAACGTATTTTAGCATATAGATATATAGATAGTAGGCATCGTGAGTTTATTTGTAAAATATTTATTCATCTGCGATTATTACTTAATAACTGATAAAGTTATGAGTATTACATTAGATAATGCATATTCTAACAATTCTGCTATTTGTATTTTAAGAGATGTTTTAACTCCGTCTTTTCCAAAACATTTTCATATCAAATGTGCGTGTCATATTTATAACTTAGTTGTAAAAGATGGTCTTTCACTTTTTCAAGATATTCTTGAAAAAATACAATTTGCTATACACTTTATTTTTAAAAATAATAGAATTCAACAGAGAAAAGAATATAAAAAAACTTGTCATGATTGTGGACTATCTTACAGAAAAATTCCCGAAGAAGTACCAACTAGGTGGAATTCTTTATATGACCAACTAGTTGTTGCTTATGACTATAGAAAACCTATCACTTTATTTTTTAACGCCCATAATCAAAATCCAAATGATATGATTGTGGATAATGATTGGGACAAAATTAGAGAACTTATTGTATTTCTAGAGAATTTTCAATGAGCAACAAAAGAATTTTCTACTTTATATTATCCTACTATTTCAACTATGTTGTTTTATATAGCTATAATATTTTTACTTCTTAAAGAATATATGGAAAAACCTGCTTATAAGGCAGCTATTAAAAAAATGTTTATGAAATTAAAGAAATATTTTATTCATATTCCCCCTATTTATATTATTGGTATTGTATTAAACCCGACTATTAAAGTAGAGGGTTGTAAAAGTCCTATTGAAAATATTTATACCTGTATGGACGTACTACCACCTCCAACTCCAAAAATTTTAAATGTTGAGTCACCTATTGAACAAACGCTAGAAGAAGTGTTGAATAGCGTAGAAGATGAATGCAAAAAAGTATATCGGCATTACCAGCAAGAAAGTGCTAGTAACCAACCGACTTTCGTACCATCTTCTTCTTCAACACAGCCTAAAAAAAGACATGTTGTTTCTGGGGCTAGTATTGATTCTATTGAAAGCCTCAGAAATAGAATGTGCGGTGGTAGCAGTGCTAACCAAATTAGCGAGTTCGATGTTTTTGTTTTGCAGGGTAATTTACATTATCAAACAGTTATCAATGAAGAAGGAAAGGAAGACTTGCTGAAATATTGGATGCAGAATGAGAAGACATTTCCGACACTTTCAATGATGGCCCGAGATATTTTGAACATTCAAGCGTCATCAATCGCTTCTGAAAGCGATTTTTCTGCATGCAGATTTCAAATAGGAGAGCACATACACTCATTAGCCGGAGACAGCTTGGAGATGGCGGTACTATTCAGAGATTGGATACGAGCGGAGCGAAGGAAGTACGGTCAACCAAAGATTAACGAAGAAGAAGACGACAACTACAATGACATTTTATCTGAAGGCATGAGTAGCGACGTGGAACAATTTGACCAAGATATATCAATTCCAACCGAAGAACCACAAGAAATTATAAAGAAACTAGAAAAAATATTTTCAAATTGGTAATTTATTTCATTGCAATTTTTTAATTTTTCTATGTATTTTGCAATTTTTTTCAACAACAGTACACTACATTGTTGTAATTCTGAATCTTGTATATTTCAATGAAATAATTAATAATATAAGAGGCACAAAAACAGTCTTGGGATATTTTTTTTACACTCTTCTTGTCTTTGTTTAATTATTTAGTTTATAATTTATACTTTATAGTTTATACTTTATAAATATATTATATATATGAGTATAACTATAATACTATAATTATATATATGAGTTTAATACTTTAATTATAATAGTTAATGTTACTTTGTTAGTAATTTAGTATTTTTAATTTAGTGAAAAAATTTAAAAAAAAACCCGCGACTGGCCGTCCCGACTCATGCCCAACGGATCGGGACCGGCGGGACACAGATGGTCCCGCTCGACCGACCCGCCAGCCCGCCTCGACCCCGCCCCTCTTCTCCGCCCCGACCCCGTCCCGACCCCGCTAATCCCGACCCCGGTGGGCCCGGCCCGACCCACTGGCCAGTCCTAGGTTCATCAGACCATACAATATTACTCAGAAATTTGGCCAAATGGCCTACGAGTTTGAGTTACCTCGGAGTTGGAGGCAGTCCTCCAAGTTTTCACGTATGGATATTATGAAGTCTATATGAGATTCCTCTCGCATATCACCTATCAAGAATGTTTAGCTCGCAAAGGACCTATCTTATAGAGAGGTCCCTATTACTATTCTAGATCATCTAATCCAGAAGTTGTAAACTAAAGAGATAGCCTCAGTTAAAGCATTGTGGAGAAAAAATAACATAGAAGAAAGGGCATGGGAGGGTGAGGAGGACATGAGGTCTAGATATTCTCACTTATTTCAGATATCAAGATTTCTATTGACATTCATGAGATACGACTTCCTTATTCCTATTCTATAGTAATGAGCTTGCCTTATATACCTTGTATAGGTGGGATTGTAGCATAGATGTGACTGGCGTATCCCAGATTATGGGATTTGATAGTTGAGGTGAGTTATGACTTACCTTATTGATTATCTAGATAGACAGACGATCGTATGGGGTCAGTATGATGTTATATATTGCATAGCATTCCCATGTGTGGTATTGTATATATTTTCTAGCTGTGTGTCAGTCCTGTTTACAGAAGAGAATCTACCAAAAGTTTCTTCGGAATCTTGAGAGTTAGAAATTTGGAATTATACTACTTCAACATTCGAGGATGAATGTTTCTAAGTGGGAAGGATGTTACGCCTTGTACTTCTGTATGGGAAATTAATCCTAAGTAAGTTGACCTAAGTCCAAGGAAAGGATAAAATTGAGAATAAAATAAAATAAATCATATTGGACTTTAAGGAGTTGCAAAAGTTTGAGAATGATAAGCTCGTCGTACTCCGTCTCGTTGTGTCGATTGAATCGTAAGCGAACTAATGTAAATTCGAATGAGTTGCAGTACAATATAAGGGTAAGTAAGACTATATATAAAGTATTGAGAGTGTATCCAAAGGTTTCGAGATCATGTGAATCAAAGAAATTAAGTTCATCAAAACTCAGGGAAAATTAGGTAGAATTCTGGAAAGGATTTTGGCCAACTTTTGGAAGTTATATCTTATAGTGTATGAGAAATTATGAGATGTATAACATTCTAAATTCATGTTCATAATATTTAATAGACAGTTTGATGCAAAGAGGGGTGTTTGTGGGTAAGTGGGTCGAGTCTTGGCTATATTCGGGTTAACCTGAAAATTGATGCCAATGTAGGGGTCTCGGGATCTCGATTGGGCCGGCAGTATGGTGTTTAGTGTATGTTAGCTAGGCCGATAGTGAGTTGTCACGGGTGTGATAAAGGTGAGGGTGATGATCGTGACTTGGTGGTTTGGTGGTGGAAAGGCCATGGAAATGAATCAGAAAAGTGAGGTCTCGGTAAGGTTGGATTTAGTGAACTTATGGTGGTTGTCGGGCTTGGACAATTGTAGACGTATGGCTCCGGGTAGTGACCTTTATAGTACGTTTTAGGGAAGTGTTTTGGGAAGTGGTTGTGAAAGGATTGAAGTAGTTGGATGAGGGATGAAAACGGAATGCGAGGTGCAAGTCAGAGTACACACCAAGTGTAGGATGTTTTATTTGGTGTAGTGTTTGGTCGATGTAATTTAAGTGAGGTGCGGTCGATATGTCAAGGATATAGATAGGGGGTTTTAATGCTCGAGTCGACACCAAGATGAAGGTGACTAATTTCACAAGGACTTGATCGGGGTTGCTAAGTACAAGCCTGAATATAAACTAATTAAGGGTGGCCGGAAACCTTAAGAGAGACCATAGGCTTAGGTTTTGTTGGATCACACAAGTTCCAAGGTTCACTTTCAACCAATGGGATTCCTTAAGCTTGGGTTTTGATTAGGTCACACAAGTTCTAACCAAGACTTACACCGAAGGGATGGTAGTTCACACAAGAATTGTGGTCCACACAAGGACCGATTGATGTAATAAACACACAAGTTGAAAACACTCAAGTTTATATTTCACTTAATATTCAACATGCCCATTTAAAACATCCTAAGGGTCATATTTATAGTAGCATAGTGACCTTTATAAAATATAAACCAAATACACAAAGGCCATCTCGGCCGAACGGTTACAAGTGGGGACGGGTTCAGACTTTCTTGTTGCCCAAGGAGGTTCTTGACCATGGTGAGAGTAATGGGAAAGGGTTTGCCTTTTCTTGGAGACAAAGATGAAATCAAACTCCTTCACACCCTTGTTGAGGAACCCAAATAGAAGAGTGCATGAACTTGGCTTCTCAATGTCTCATCTTCTTGGAACTAGTTTGGAAGCTTTCATTCCTTGCACAAGAGAGTGGTTCTCGGCCAACTCTTCCTCTCCCATAGGCCGAGCTTGACTTCCTCTAGTTGGCTCTTGACTTGTCTTCTTGGAAGTCTCTTGTCCTTGCCACTTTGTCAGCGAAGTCATCACTTGTCCTTGCCATCTTGGCACTCTCGGCCAAGTCACCCTTTTCGACTTCATCTTTCCCTGCATTGATTGTGTCCTAAAGTAAGCTAAGGGTTATTACATATTTTTAATATGTCCTAAGGCAACTAGTAACTAGTCTAGAATTTAAAGACAAATAAAATAAAGGCATGGTCTCGGCTAAGACCAACACAAATACCGAATAAAAGGTTGACTCCTAAGATAATTACGTAATGGTTCCTAATCCGCCCCAAAGTCCATGCCATTATCGACCCTTAACCTTGGGTCGATGACCAACCTTTGACACCTTCGATACTAGTTTAACAACTTGAGTTGAGAAGCTGAGTTCGGGTCCTTTCTTGCATCATTCTACCATTCTTTAAAAGAATTTGCCCTCAAATTCGAGGAAACATGATTAATATAACATGTTAAACCTAGTCCATTACCTGAAACTTTATTCTCACATGAGCCACTTCGAAACTTGTCCAACAACTCGAAAGGACCATTTTTCAAATATCCTTCCTACTCAATAAAGGCGACATATGTCGACGGCTTGTGATACGTACCTACTAACTTCTCACTATAAGGACTTACAATTTGATGTTCCTTGCTTAGGTTGACACCAACTCTTCCAAACTTGTATCGTTATGACCATGATAGGGGCAGCATAGGGATCACAATTTTAGATGTCACAACTTCCGAGTGATACTACAAGACATCCACACTCATCATGTAGGCCCTTGAAGACCTTTTCTCGCTCAATCTCCTCTCGGGTCTTCATTAGTGGAGAGCTTCTTTTCAAGTCGATCCTTGAAAACATTTTTGCTCCACTCAATTCATTCAAATGGACACTCATCCTTGGCCACAGTGACTCATTCCTGAAGGTGAAGTTGTAGACCAATCGGTGACCCATGTGTACCTCTCAAACCTTATTTTGCTTTGGCACCAACAAGAGAGGTCTCGTGTCGGAGCTAAGTCACTCTTGCTCATCCTCATTGCCTAATTGTTCTTGTTCTTCACATCCATAGGCTTGATGAATAGACAACGAACTTCTTAAAAATAAATCAAAAATAAGTTCATTATCTCCCCTTAGTAGGATTTCAGATGTGTTGTTCTTTAGGAATTTCGTATCGGCCCTTTCCTCCATACGGGTTTGCTCGTAAAATGGATTGACAAAGAAAGTATTGCCCTTTTTTCACATGGTACAAAGGATTAGTAAAAATGGTCCAACCTTGTTTGGTTTCTTCATTGTCATAGATAGGAGTCGGACATGGAACAAGACATTCTTGAACAAATGGCTCAAGTGCTTCTTTCGGACCTTTAGAAGGAGGGAGTGATTCTCTAAGAACTGCCTCACATGTATGGTCTAACATTGTTGTTTAATGGTAGTTTGGTTGTTGGAACATTCGACATTGCACCTCCCGAAACTTCTACGGTTTCTTTCAAGCCGACATCTTCAAAGGTCCGTGCCTCTCTACATTCTAAGACATTCAAGGCACTCCCCTTCTTGGACTTCTTCTTTCCGCTCTTTATATGAGAGAGCTTCGGATTCAGCTTGGTGCTTTTGGGCTTGTTGGATTTTCATCTCCTTTACCTTACTTGGTGACAAAAATATTAACCGGAAGTCTGTACCGTCCTTGTGAAAGGTGTAGGTGTTGTATTCTCCATCGTGTAGTGTTTTCTGGTCATATTGCCACGGACATCCCAAAAAGATGTGACACGCATCCATAGGAAGGACGTCGCACCAAAGCTCATCCACATATCATCCGATCCGAAAGTTGATGAGGGCCTAAGTAGCTACCATACGTCCATTCTCCTTATTCACCCACTAAAGGTTGTAAGGCTTAGGGTGCTTACGGATTAGTAGTTGCAATTTTCCTACCATCCAGATGGATACCATGTTAGCACAACTTCCTCCGTTGATGATCACACTACAAACCATATTTTTACCTTGCAACGTGTGTAGAAGATTTGTTCCCGTTGCGTCTCCTAAAGTTCTCCTAGTTGTGCACTTATCACATGTTGAAGAATTAAAATTACTCCATCTTCCATAAGAGCCTCATCTTCTTCTTGGATCTCTTCCATTTCAGGTTCTTCTAAAACAAAGGCGTCTCCACTCTCTTTATATTCTTCAAGTGTCATGAATATCGAGTTAGGATACTCTTTGGTAAAATGTCCGAGTCTTTGACATTTAAAACATCTCTTGCCGCCTCTATCATTTCCTTTAGCAACTTCCATCTTTTCTTTGTCCTTGTTTGTATCTTCTTGTATGTATAAAAGATTGGAATAGGAAGTACTGACTTTCTCCTTAGTACCTGCGGGCTTGGTGTAGGGTCTTGTGACACCATTCTTTTATTGCAGATCGAATATAAGTGCCAAGTGGCACACATCTTCAAAGGTAGTGTAAGTGGACACCTCCACTTTCTCTTGTATTACCGCATTTAGTCCGCCGATGAATTGGGCAATATACTGTAGCTCCTTTTCTTCTAAGTCATATAGCATCTTGACTTTCTCAAATTCTCGCACGTATTCTTCAACCTTAAGAACACCTTGCCAAAGCTTGGTGAGTTTAAGGTATAGATCTTGCTCATATTCTCTCGGCGAGAACTTTTTTTTTAAGTGTTTCTTTAATTTTTTCCAAGAATCAATCTTGGGTTTGCCATGTCTCTTTCAGCTCATCTTTAGATTCTCATACCACACAAAAATAAAGGATTTGAGCTTCAACGTGGCAACTTTGAAGCATTGGTGGTCGTCATATTGTTTGAACTCAAAGAGTCTTTCTATAGCGCTTAGCCATTTGAGAAACTCTTCCGGATCCAAATTTCACTCGAATGTTGGAAGATCAAACCGTAAGGTTCGGTCACTTCCTCTTTCAAGTCTCGGTTCTTTTTGTGCATCATATTCTACATGTAGGGGATGTTTTGGGAAATTTCCTCCCCGGATTCAACATCTTAATAGTTGCATTTGTTTCGTAACCATTTCGGATAAGGCCCTCCTAAGTTCATCGCTTAAATGTGCCACAGTCGTCAAAGTGTGAGATGGGATGGCCTCACTCTGATACCAATATGATACAAGTAAGGAGGGGTGTTGGTGGGTAAGTGGGCCGGGTATTGGTTATATTTGGGTTGACCTGAAAATATATGCCAAAGTAGGGGGTCTGAAGTTCTCAGTTGGGTCGGCAGTATGGTGCTTGGTGGCTGTTTTGGGTAGTTGTGTTTGGAATCGGGCTTAGGAAATTTATAGAGTTGTCACATGTGTGTTAAGGTCAGGGTGATGATCGGGACTTGGTGGTTTGGTTGTGGAAAGGCCACATAAATGAATTGGAAAAGTGAGGTCTCGGCAAGGTTGGTTTTAGTGAACTTGTTGTGGTTGTCGGTCTTGGAAAGTTATAGATGTGTGGCTCCGGGTAGTGACCTTTATAGTGGGTGTTAGGGAAGTGTTTTGGGAAGTGGTTTGGATGAGGTATGAAAACGGAATGAGAGGTGCAAGTTCGAGTACACACCAAGTGTAGGATATTTTATTTGGTGAAGTGTTTGGTCGATGTAATTTAAGTGAGGTGCGGTCGATATGTCAAGGATATAGATAGGGGGTTTTAATGCGCGAGTCGACACCAAGATGAAGGTGACTAATTTCACAAGGACTTGATCGGGGTTGCTAAGTACAAGCCTGAATATAAACTAATTAAGGATGGTCGGAAACTTTAAGATAGACCCTAGGCTTAGGTTTTGTTGGATCACACAACTTCCAAGGTTCACTTTCAACCAAGGGGGTTCCTTAAGCTTAGGTTTTGATTAGGTCACACAAGTTCTAATCAAGACTTACACCGAAGGGATGGTAGTTCACACAAGAACCGTGGTCCATATAAGGACCGATTGATGTAATCAACACACAAGTTTATATTTCACTCAATATTCAACATGTTTATTTACAACATCCTAAGGGTCATATTTAGTAGCATAGAGACCTTTCTAGAATATAAACCAAATGACACAAATACACAAAGGTCATCTCGGTCGAATGGTTACAAGTAGGGACATGTTTGGACTTTCTTGTTGTCCAAGGTGGTTCTTGACTATGGTAAGAGCAATGGGAAAGAGTTTGGCTTGGAGACAAAGATGAACTCAAACTCCTTCACACCCTTGTTGAGGCACCCAAATAGAAGAGTGCATGAACTTGGCTTCTCAATGTCTCATCTTCTTGGAACTAGTTTGGAAGCTTTCATTCCTTGCACAAGAGAGTGGTTCTCGACCAACTCTTCCTCTATCCTAGGCCGAGCTTGACTTTCTCTAGTTGGCTCTTGACTTGTCTTCTTGGAAGTCTCTTGTCCTTGCCACTTTGTCAGCGAAGTCATCACTTGTCCTTGCCATCTTGGCACTATCGGCCAAGTCACCCTTCTCAAATTCATCATTCCCTTACAAGGCTTTGATTGTGTCCTAAATTAAGATAAGGATTATTATATATTTTTAATATGTCCTAAGACAACTTGTAACTAGTCTAGAATTTAAAAACAATAAAATAAAGGCATGGTCTCGCCCAAGACCAATACAAAGGCCGAATAAAAGGTTGTCTCCTAAGAAAAATATGTAATGGTTCCTAATCTGTCCTAAAGTCCATGTCATTCCCGACCCTTAATCGTGGGTCGATAACCAACCTTTGACACCTTCGGTCCTTCGTTTAACAAGTCGAGTTGAGCTGAGTTCAGGTCCTTTCTTGCATCACAGTCCGCCAATCATAGAATTACAGTGCCCATACAAAAAGGTACAACGTCATATACGACCCGTACAAAAAGTACGGCCCATACTTTCGGGCATACATCTTTGTGGTGGCAACCTTTATTTCATATATATTGAGTCCTTCAATATAGGGCTTCATTATACCAATTTTCAGATCACAAGTATATCCATATGCTCTCTAAAAGTTCTCTAATGGTTCCTTGACAATCCAAGATAAGGTTGGAAGCTAATAATGTCAATTGTTCAACGGGAAGTTTGTAGTACTAGGACTCCCATTTTCTTCTCTTTTGGTGTTGGATTGGAGAGTTAGTTGTTGATGTTTTAAGGATGCTAAAGGTTGATTTTGATCCTTTACGGTAAGCCTTATCTTCTCCTTGTTGTGGTTGAAATTCTACATGTTATAGTATACCATGTTGAGAAAGGTACCTTGCATATGCATTGTATTCATATCATACATACTTATGTCATTTCATTGATAAATTGTGATTGAACTTGTATTTAAAGTGGTTGTTGATAACTTGACTGGATTCTGGAATTTGAAGGGTTATACATGCTATTTGATACTTGAATTATTGTTGAACTCTATGAATAATATGTGAGCTATATGATTTACCTAGATTATTGAACTGTTAGTATAAAATTACTTGGTGTCAATTTGGTGTTTATCACTGATTATGTATCTTCCGTCATTGTCGGTGTATGATGTCTATAGGGGTACGTTGTGTACTCATGCTACACTTTTTGCATTCTTATTGGGTGCAGATTCAGTACCTTCTACCTCCGCAGGACCATGTGGATGAGTCAAGAGCTGACCTTCAGTGTTTAGGGTGAGGATGCTACCTCCAATATACCCTTGGATGCTCCTTCTCTATTTATCGTCATTTGTTCATATTTGAGCGACATGTTCAGACTATGTTTTCAGTTTTGGAACTTAGTTGCCCATTTAAGACTTGTAACATATTATAGTGCTCTTATATTCACAAACTCGATCTTTTAGGGGTTGTTTTGGATGTATCAGACTTATTACTTCTTTCGCATTTATATTATGAGACATATTATGTAGAAATTGCTATTTTCTGCTTTTATTTATGTCATAACTCATGTATATGTAGGACCAGACATTATATATGCACATATACAATACTTAGGAATATTATGGCCCTCAAATGCATTATGTACAAGTTGATTTCTTGTCTTAGGTTACCTCTTTGCCTTTATTATGATATTTCTCATGACTTACATACTCGGTACATTATTCGTACTAACGTTCCTTTTTCTTGGGCGACATTGTGTTTCATGACTGTTGACACCCAATTTTGACCCTCTCGTCCAGACAGTAGCTATAAAATTACACTAATTTTGCAAAATATTTTTTTATGATTTCTTATAATAAAATGCAACAATAAAATATTAATACATGCATAAATAGATTATTTAATAATAACTTCGCATTTTCTACGTAGAGTATTAAGCATTTAGAGTCTCGCGCCCGCATTAATTAATTTCAAGCTCTGTCGTAATTCTTAAATAATTAATAAATACATAAAATAAATAATTTAGCAATGACGTCGTGTCAAATAGCATAGCCGCATTTATTAATACGCAAGAGAATTTCATAATCATTTGTAATTTAAAATCAATTTAATCTAATACATGCATTTAATACCGTCGCATTTATAAAAAGGCTTTAAACGATTCTTAAAAAAATCATACTTGCATTTAGCATTTAAATAACTTAATCTAAACTCTCTTTTTTTTAACTTCGCAATAATGCAATAATAAGATTTTAAATAATAACGCCGCATTCTAAAGTATTAAGCATTAATTAAGTAGCACGTCCGTCTTTATTTCTTTATAATAATTTAAACTCAAGCATTAATTAAATAGCACGCCCATTTGTATTCTTGTAATAATTTTAATAAAACACCTAAATAATCTAAGCACAATTTATTGATTTAATTTACTACTAATTAATTAAATAGCACCTAAAACTAACACTAATTAAATACCTAATTAAAGCTAATACCCTAATTTAACTACCCAAATTTCCACTCAAATTGCCGCAGCTGATACCATGGCCCAATCCCTTTATTTTCCCCCCCTGCAGGCCCTTCTCGTCGATAACCCAGAGAAACCCCTCAAAGCTTATCCCTTTCCCTTAGAAAACCTAAAACACAAAACCTAAACCTAGAACTAGGAACCAACCGCCGCACCTCGCACCTTCCCCTCCCCATCGCAACGCCAGCACACCCCGTGATTCTCGCCTGAGAATCCGGCGAATCGAACCCTTTCCTTACCCATGCACACCCAGCTTCGAAAAGATATAACTTACCATACAAAATCTTCACAAAATCAGTAGCAAATCAATCCAAAATAGGCAGCCAATATCGCACAGAATCAACCTTGATTACTTACCAACTTAAGGCCCAGATTATTAGCTATAAGACAGAAGGTTTAGGCATGCAATAGGGGGAGGGGCGGATCAGGGCAGAGCACAATAGGAGAGAGTAAGAGGGTCAGACACAGGGGGCTGAGTCGGGGAAATCGTTTCTTTAGGAGCAGAGCAGCAGGGCATATACTAGTGGAACAATACGAGAGACGGGGGAGATCCCCGTAGAGCATATACGAGAGAGAGCTCAGTGGGAGAGCAGTCAAGATAGCAATTTAGGGGGGCAGCATCGACCAATTTCCAGAAAATAGGTCAATCAGTAGCAACTGAAGTCTCACCTTTCTTTATCGCATAGCACAAAGCCTTCCGAGCGGACCGACGACTTGATACGCTGCCCCGGGTCGCTGTCCGGAGAAGGTAAAACCATTACCCTTTCAATCTTAATATTGTTCAATATCAGTATGAGAAATATGTCACTCTGTGCGATTATTTGAGTACGTGTCAAATCAATATTTACAATTGCTTATGCTTTGCGAATCACTGAACCTGCTTAGTTTAATGCTAACTGTTATTGACATTTTTCAACTGAGGTGTCAATGTGTGATTGTGATTGAGTGTTAGGCTAGTTTAAGATTTGTATACTCCTGTGTTGCCAATCTCCAAATGTTGGGCCATATCATGGAGCCCTGACAACAGATTTCTTCCTACATATTTGGTATAAGGTACTCATGTGTTGGTTTACTAAGTAAGGATAACAAGATGGGCCCCCTAAATCATCTACTAAGTTATACTAGGAGGCATTATGTCAAGCTTCATGAAACTTATTTAAAATGCATCTGATCTGTTGAAAGGCAGGCCTGTTTGGCATAAACTGACCAATTCAAGTCATTTAGATATCAGGCTAGGCCCATTATAAGAAAACAGACTAGTTAGATTGTTGAATCAAGAGCCGGCATGTCTTGTAAAAGTCACAACTTGAAGTTCTTAAAAGGAGAAGCTCTAAATAGTTATTCTTAGTGTACCTGTCCTGATTTATACACCTGCTTTGCCCTGTTTATCAGATAGGAAATAACCTTTCATTTGATCAAGTTTCCTAAGCTAAAATGATATGATGCTTTATCTATACAACAATGAAACCCAGCAGTTGGTTACCAGTTGATGCCAAGGGTTATTCATTCCTGTCAGGGAATAATATAAGTACTGCCTCTAATGTTGAGTTATAACAATTAATTGTCCTCTTTGATTGCAGCATGCTTGTGAAAACTGTTTGGTGAAGAATTAAAGGGAAACGAATGCGAAGTTATAATCTTGTCTTAATAGCTAAAATTTAAGCCTACAAATACTCACTTCTGCCTCTGCACTAGCTGCTTGACCCATGAATATGTGTTAATTCCAGTCCATCTTTTACAAGTCTCGTTGTTGGCTGCCTACTGCTCGCTATTGTTTCATAGTGTGCCAGCATTTATCAAGTTGCTGGACCTATGATTCAGATTGTATATTTGGGCCCTTTGCATTTCTGCTTCACTGTCTGCATCCAGGCCCGATGGTATCTTTGGGCGCTTTCTTTTTTTGTTCTTTTCAGCCTTTTGAATCATTGTGATATGTGTAGGCAGCAAACATATGCGTTCATCCTAATTATTTGTATCAATTAAATTGAGTGCATACTAATCTTTATCTTTCTTTCCTTTTTACATGGCACGCATTGGAGCAAAATAAAGAGTCTCACGGCGAGGCTCATCGCAAGTCATTTCAAATGGCGACCCGCATCCGCATTCACATTCCCTCTTCGGCAATTCCTAGAAAAACAAATAGGACGGGGTCATCCGCTTCAATCCCTCACTCTCTCATCTCATCCTTATCTTACTTTATTTGTTATTGTAATTTATAAACTTTGTAATTAATAGGATATCTAGAATAATTAGCCTTTAAACATATAAGTGGGGAAGGTAATTTAAAGTTCATCGCTTAACTTACTTGCCTTTTAAGATTGTCATGCATGTCTAATTTTGCCAAAATAATCTAACTTGCATCACAAAACCAACAGTTTGTTAAATCCCTAAACAATAACAGATTTCTCCTAAACTCTCAAAAATCATCTTAAGGCATCTCTTATATAATACTGTACGCAGGTTAGGCAAGATTAATTTAGCTAGCAATACACATAATTAGTCCATAAATAACATTTGCATGAACACACAATTAGTTTATAAAGCACCTTAGCATTCTGTAGCATTTCTAGCCCTATTTAGCACTTTTAAGCACCTCTTAGCACCTTTAGCACCCTTCTAGCATTTAATACCTTTTAGCAACCTTTAGTATTTTAAGCACTTTTAAACATTCAGCATTTGGCTCTTTTATTTATTTATAACACCTTTTGCCCTTTTTTTTTTTTTACTTTAAGCACCTTTTAAACATTTTAACATTTTAGCATTTTTATTAAGCAGGAGGAGCTTTTATTTTGCATTTTTAAACATAATAATTACCCTTGGTTTGGCAGGACAACCGCAAGTTAGCGGATCTTAGAGGGTGCCTAACCCCTTCCCTCTAGATTAATAAAGAACCCTTACCCAGAATCTCACCATGTTTAGCAGACCACTAGAATGGAGTTAGTGTCGACTTTAACCTAAGTTGACATCTAGGTGTCCTAATTCACCCAACTAATTAGGTGGCGGCTCCGCGAACCCTTAGCATTTTTGCACTTTTAGCACTTAGCATTTTAAGCACCCTTTTGCACTTTTAGCACCCTTTTACATTTTAATACTCTTTTAATATTTAGCATTTTATTTTATTTTTCTAACATTGCATTTCTAAGCAGGAGTTTTTATTTTAATGTCGCGGTCGAAAATGGGCGTGACAATGACCACATGCTCAGGTAGACAAGGCGACGGTCCATACCAGTAGGTTGCATGTTCAGTTGATATTGGAGCACTCTACTTGTGCCGGAGTGGGGGTCTAGTCTTGACATGATGTTCTTTATATGAATATTGGTATGGCAGGGTCCTGTCCCTACCTTATGATGTCACGTACTCCAATAGAGGCTTGTAGGCAGTTATGATGCAGTCAGATGTTATGTGGTCTCCTCGGATTATGTTTTTGTTTTATTTTCCTCTATGGTAGCCTCGTTGGCTCATACGGTTATGTCTAGAATCTATGTATATACATATATACCCTATCGGTATTGCACCTTTTCAGATTATTATTTCTATGAGTCAACATGTCACATCATGACGACCCTCTTGGCCCATGTTTATTTACGATTATATGGTGAATGTATGTCTAGTGGTGCTCGGCCTGTAAGGTCCGGGTGCCCGTCATGGGTATTCGGTTTGGATCGTGACATAACCGTCTTGGAATAATTGTTCAAAATTGCATGATATGATGATTGTCAATCCATACCCAATATAACATCGAAATCCATTATATCTAAGATGACAAGATCTACCCAAGTGTCGTAACCCATGAAAGTAACTTCACACATGCGATAAACTTTAATTACAATCACATAATCACCGATTGGCGTAGACATACGAATAAGAGCATTAAGCATATCACACCACATCTCTAATTTAGCAGAAACGTAGGTAGACACACAAGAGAATGTAAACCTCGAATCAAATAACGCAGTGGAAGACAGATGATCAACTGAGATGATACCTGTGATGACTGTGTCCGACTCCTCAGCCTCAACCCTACCAAGGAATGCATATAAATGAGTGTGCCCTACCTTAGACTAAGTACCCTACTAACCACCTCAACCTGAACGAGCTCTATCTCTCCCCGAGTGGAATCCACTATGACTAGACTGATGGCTACTGTCACACCCCGAACCCCGGACCCGTGACTGGTGCCCTACCTGGGCACCCTTCTACCTTAACAACTAAGAAAACTGCGGAAATTAAATAACACCTTTTTTTTTTTAAACTGGCGTACGTGCAAGGGCAAAGCCGACAAGGCTGCCATAATATACATAACAAAATACACTACACCGTACATGAGTCCAATCCCACAAATGAATACAGACCTCTAAGAGTTATACAGAACTATGACGGGACAAGGCCCCGCCGTACCCATAATCGCGTAAAAGCCTGCATCAAGGAACTTATACCAAAAGATAAACTCCCAATGTAGGAGCAATCCAAAAACTCTGAGCAGGGTCCTACACCTGCAGATCACCAAACAGCGTACTTAAACCTGCGGCATGAACGCAGCCCCCCGAAGGAGGTCAGTACGAAGAATGTACCAAGTATGTGAAACGATGAAATCGTAATAAAATCATAACAGTCTAAACAACACAGGAGACATGTATGATAGCCAACCTACGGTACACAATACATAAGCAGTTATATCAAGTCAGGGACGCATGCCCTCAAAGTCACTATTCAAATATAACTATGGGTCTCACGCCCATAATATCAATCATGCCCGTGGAATCCTTCCTCACTGCCGGCATGTCACACCCCGAACCCCGGGCCCGTGACTGGTGCCCTACCTGGGCACCCTTCTACCTTAACAACTAAGTACATTGCGGAAATTAGTAACAGCTCATTTTTTTTTCTTTAAAATAAACGTACGTGCAAGGGCAAAGCCGACAAGGCTGCCATATATACATAAACAATGCATACAACATCGCATACGAGTCCAATCCCACATATGAATACGCACTCAAGAGTTATCTATCAACTATGACGGACAAGGCCCGCCATACTAAAACTGCATAAAGCTCACATCAAGGATATATACCAAAAAGATAAACTCACGAGCAGGAGCTATCCAAAACCACGAGCAGATCCTACGCCGCCGATCACCGAACAAGCGTACCTAAACTGCGGCGTGAACGCACTTCGAAGGAGGTCGACGAAGAATGTACCAAGTATGTGAGCGAGTATGCGTAATAAAATCATAATCTAAACAAAGCGGGAGACATGTATGATAGCCAACCTACATGCATATAATACATAAGCGATACATCAAGTCGTGGACGCAGCCGCCGAGTCATTACTCAAATATAACCATGGGTCTCACGCCCATAACATCAATCATGCCCGTGGAATCTTTCCTCACCGCCGATCCATGATATAGTACAACACCAATAGGCATACATGAACACCAAGTCCCACCGGTGGTATAGCATCTTGGGGGTTTACCCCTCACTTATACTCTTACCCTGGAGAAGGTGGTAAAGCAGGTGGTATAGCATCTTGGGGGTTTACCCCTCACATATACTCTACCCTGGAGAAGGTGGTAAAGCAGTGGTATAGCATCTTGGGGTTTACCTCACATATACTCTCTACCCTGAGAAGGTGGTAAAGCAGTGGTATAGCGTCTTGGGGTTTACCCTCACATATACTCTACCTGGAGAAGGTGGTAAAGCGGTGGTATAGCATCTTGGGGTTTACCCTCACATATACTCTACCCTATCTCGACCGACCGTCAAACAAGACATAAGCACTACCATGTCTTTTATAAAAAGAATCCGGGAATTTAACCCAAGTACTACCAATAACGGAAGCATACCCGTGGAATCCCACATCACTGTCGGTACGTCCCAGTAACTTACAACCAGACAGCCGACCCTCCAACCGAGAGTCGCGACAACGTAATAAAACATAGTACTTGCACTCAAAGGCTATCACCGGCACACAGGCAATTCCCAATTAATCAAGCCAAAGTACTAATCAAGGCACACATGGAATAATTCTCAATTATCAAGCCAAAGTACTTATCAAGGCACACTTAGAATAATTCTCAATTAACAACCAAAGTACTAATCAAGGCACCAATAGGATTATTCTCATTTAACAAGCCAAAGTACTAATCAAGGCACACTTAGACTAATTCTCAATTAATCAAGCCAAAGTACTAATCAAGGCACACTTAGACAAATTCTCAATTTATCAAGCCAAAGTACTAATCTTTTCAAGAGACTCCTTTTGTGAAAAATCCCAAGATACTAACACCGTAGTATCAGGCGTGTCTATTTTTCAAAGTAAGTTACAACAATTTTTTTGAAAGCTTATTTCAACACTTGAAATCAAGTAACTCAAATTTTCTTTTACAATCTAGGCAACTTATGTCGATTAATCAAAATAGACAACTTTCTAAACTTTCCATAAAGCCGTTATAACCGACTTCCCATAAAGCCGTTATAACCCTTTATGGTTTTAGACATATCCATTCCTTTTATAACCAAGAGACTTATACTTATTAAAATCCAAGTATTAAATACTTTCAAATCGATTTTCTTAACTTTTAAAAATACACTTAGTCTCTTAACCTTTAGAAACCAAGTAACTTATTTTATTACTAAACTTTAGGCAATTGATGCCTTAAAATCAAGTTGCCTTTTCATTAAAATCGAGTCATTTATCTTTCCATAAAGCAAATATAACCAACTTCCCATAAAGTCGTTATATTCACTTTATACCTTCGCCAAATACAATTTCCTATCCGAGGGACTTATACGTTTAAAACGGGACAAGTATCACATATTTTAAAACTCTTTAAGTCCCTTAACTTTCAAAACACTTCAAGTCTCTTAATATATAGAAAACAAGTTTCTTCTCTTAAATCAAGTCATTTCTCCTCTTTAAACAATTAAGTAAATCACTCCTTGACTCCCTAAAGTCATTTTAATGACCTTTAGGTTTTGGAACTAAGGCACTAGCCAAAGGTTTAGAAACCACTTCCTTTTCAAGACTCTATGTACTTTAAGTAAAATACTTTCACTTTTAAGAATCCAAACTTCACTAAGGAAATGGATTATACGACTTACAATTTAAACATCAAAGTACAATCAAGGAAGCACATAGAACAAATTCTACTTTAGGCAATCCAAATACAACCAAGGAATGGATCATTTAGGGAGTAGAACATACTTTCTTTATCTTAAGGAATCATGCTAGAAGAGGAGATAGTTCACATACCTTTTCGGCTAATTCCACAAGCTGCCGAATACGCCATGTGGAAGTGTCAACCTATAATGGTCACAACAAGACTATCAACTTCTAGTCTCTACGTAGAAAAATACTAAGTATTTGGTCTCTAATTCTACGGAAAATCGGGCGACTTCCTTTGTTTCTCACTTTGCCACCTTTTCAAGGTCGAATACAATAACCAACACGCCACATTTAAGGCCCCAAACAACAATCAAACAAAGGGATTACACGCCTTACACTACGTGTAAAATTCCGCCCACAATTATATACAAAGTAGTTCAAACTTCACTAGCCATTCTCGGCCAACATACTAACAATTCAAAGTCTTTTCCAATCCTTTTCCAATTCCAAGTTCTAAGGTCTAACATGTTATATAGTTATAAACAACTTCAATAACTACAATTTCCTTCTTTATACAACATGCGACGCTTAAACGAATAATCAACTTGAATTGTAGTCTTAAGGCTAACATGCTAGTTTTCGGATTAGGGTTCGATAGCAATATACTTGTCCAACTACATAATATATACTTCATGCTTGCTACTATCTATAGCTACAACAAGTAGTAACTCTTAACTACTAAAACGACAAGATTATACCTTTATAAGCCCTTATAATTTCCAAGATTCAAAGTCGCGCCTTAGCAAATTCTTAGCTCCTTTCCTTAGGTTCCAATCCGCTTCAAGCACTCCTTAGAGGCCTATGAAGAACCCATCTTCAAGTTCCAACTTCAAAGTTGAAGAACTCCCATAGTTTCCGCCTTGCGACTAACGTGAAAATGCGTTTTCCCGAAATCTTTCTATTGAGATAACCTTAAAATACACTTATGAACCTTGGGTTTAAGTCTAGAGGCTAATGGACAACATTTGCAAAATTTTTGTGTGGGCAAGGCACCTAAGCGAGAGCAAGCTTTGTGGACAAGAAAATGTGTGAAATTTTTCTAAGTGTTAGAAGAGCAAGTCTTGCACTAGTAGTGAGCTTATATAAAACATTGGAGGGCTTAGGTTACAACAAATGTGTGGCTTGGATGTGTTTCACTTGGATCAAGCTTATGTGGACTAGTTGACTTGTCAACAATGTCACGCCAAGACTTATCTTTCAAGATGGTCAATGACCATTTTACCCTCCTCCAATTCGTTCAAGACCACATCCGGGAGTGCCACGTGTCGCCTCTCATTCGTCCATAAAATTCCATGACCCTCGTGGGTCCCACAAAATGTAAAATTCCTCGGGTGGGCCCCACGTGACCAAATCCGTAACAATAAATTTCCATAATATTACTAAGTCTCAAACTCTTCAAATAATGTATTTTGAGAATCCAATTCTCAACAACGAACATTTTTCCTTTCCGACGTTCGGAACATTTTCCGTCGGAAAAACAATTCTTCCTGCCGTATCAATTTCCAAGTCTTGTTTCCTTTCGTACATTCTCTTCTACATGTCCTGGACTTACGGGGTGTAACACGGCAGTCCATGATATAATGTAACACCAATAAGCATATCCAAAGAGTATCTCTCGTGGTCGCATGCCCCGGAATCCCACATCGTATAAAGCGCACCGTACTGGTATACAAACAAATCCGGGAATCAAACCCGCTCCTGGTCACATGCCCCGGAATCCCACATCGTATAAGCATGTCCAAGGAGTATCCCTCGTGGTCGCATGCCCCGGCATCCCACATCGTATAAGCATGACCATAGGGTATCCCTCGCGGTCGCACGCGGCAAGTCCCACATCGTATAAGCATGACCGTAGGGTAACACAAACAAATCCGGGAATCTAACCCGACTCCTGGTCACATGCCCCGGAATCCCACATCGTATAAGCATGTCCAAGGAGTATCCCTCGTGGTCGCATGCCCCGACATCCCACATCGTATAAGCATGACCATAAGGTAACACAAATAATGGAAGCATACCCGTGGAATCCCACCTCACTGTCGGTACGTCCAAGTAAACTTACAACAAGGCAGCCGACCCTCCAACCGAGAGTCGCGGCAACGTAATAAAACATAATACTTGCACTCAAAGGCTATCACCAGCACATATAGGAAATTCTCAATTAATCAAGCCAAAGTACTTATCAAGGCACACATAGAATAATTCTCAATTAATCAAGCCAAAGTACTTATCTAGGCACACATAGAATAATTCTCAATTAACCAAGCCAAAGTACTTATCAAGGCACACATAGAATAATTCTCAATTAACCAAGCCAAAGTACTTATCAAGGCACACATAGAATAATTCTCAATTAACCAAGCCAAAGTACTTATCAAGGCACACATAGAACAATTCTCGATTAACCAAGCCAAAGTACTACGTACGTACATTCTTTTCAAAAGACTCCTTTTAATGTAAAACCCCAAGATACTAACACCCGTAGTATCAAGGTGTGTCTATTTTTCAAAGTAAGTTACTACACTTTTAGAAACTCATTTCAAAGCTTGAAATCAAGTAACTTCAAATTTTCACAATCTAGGCAACTTATGCCCAATAATCAAAATAGACAACTTTCTTAACCTTCCATAAAGCCGTTATAACCAACTTCCCATAAAGCCGTTATAACCATTTATGGTTTTAGACATATTCATTCATTTTTATAACCAAGAGACTTATACTTAAAACCAAGTATCACATACTTATAAATCAAGTTCTTAACTTTCCAAAATACTTCAAGTCTCTTAATATTTAGAAAACAAGTTTCTTCTACTTTTAAACCTCAAGTAACTCACACCTTTAAAACAAGTTACTTCTCTTAAATCATGTCATTTCTCCTCTTTTAAAACAATTAAGTAAATCACTCCTTTGACTCCCCTAAAGTCATTAAAACGACCATTAGGTTTTGGAACTAAGGCACTAGCCAAAAGGTTTGGAAACCACTTCCCTTTCAAGACTCTATGTACTTTAAGTAAAATACCTTCACTTTTAAGAATCCAAACTTCACTAAGGAAATGGATCATACAACTTACAATTTGACATCAAAGTACAATCAAGGGAGTACATAGAACGAATTCTATTTTAGGCAAACCAAATACAACCAAGGAATGGATCATTTAAGGAGTAGGACATACTTTCTTTATCTTAAGGAATCATGCTAGAAGAGGAGATAGTTCACATACCTTTTCGGCTAAATCCACAAGCTAAGCCGAATACGCCGTACGTAGAATTGTCAACCTATAATGGTCACAACAAAACTATCAACTTCTAGTCTCTAACGTAGAATAATACTAAGTAAGCGGTCTCTAATTCTACGGAAAATCGGGCAGCACTTCCTTTGTTTCTACTCACTTTGCCACCTTTTTCAAGGTCGAATACAATAACCAACACGCCACATTTAAGGCTCCAAACAACAACCAAACAAAGGGGATTACACGCCTTACAATACGTGTAAAATTCCGCCCCACAATTCATACGAAGTAGTTTAATACTCACTAGCCATTCTCGGCCAACAATAACCAACAACACTAAGTCTTTTCCAATCCTTTTCCAATTCCAAGTTCTAAGGTCTAACATGTTATATAGCCATAAACAACTTCAACAACTACAATGATAAGTAATCTTAACTACTAAAACGACAAGATTATACCTTTATAAGCCCTTAAAAATTCCAAGATTCAAAGTCGCGCCTTAGCAAATTCTTAGCTCATTTCCTTATGTTCCAATCCGCTTCAAGCACTCCTTATAAGCCTATGAAGAACCCATCTTCAAGTTCCAACTTCAAAGTTGAAGAACTCCTCAAGTTTCCGCCTTGCGACTAATACGAAAACGCCGTTTTTCCGAAATCTTTCTATTGAGATATCCTTACAAAACCCTTAGGGAAATTGGGTTAAAGTCTTGTGAACAAAGGATCAAAACTACAAATTTTTTGTGTGGATACCATGGTGAACCCGAGAGCACTTAGTGAGGAACAAGAGTTGTCTAGTTTTTCTAAGTGTTGAAGAGCAAGTCTTGCACTAGTAGCATGCTTATATAACACATTGGATGGCTTACACTTAAACAAATGGGTGGCTAAGATGAAGATCACATGGATCAAGCCCAAGTGGCAAGTTGACTTGGTCAATTATATCAAGCTTGCAAGACATATCTTCCAAGATGGTCAAGGATCATTTTACCCTCACTAATTTCGACCAAGACCAAGTGTGGGGGTGCCACGTGTTGCCCTCTCATTCGTCCATAAAATTTTGTAACCCTCGTGGGCCCCACAAAAATGTAAAATTCCTCGGGTGGGCCCCACGTGACCAAATCCGTAAAAAATAAATTCCATTGTTAATAAGTTCCATACTCTTCAAATAATGCATTTTGAGAATCTAATTCTCAACAACGATCATATTTCCTTTCCGACGTCCGGAAGATTTTCTGTCGGAAAAACAATTCTTCCTTTCGTAACAATTTCCAAGTCTTGATTCCTTACGTACATTCTCTTATACATGTCCTGGACTTACGGGGTGTAACATTCTTCCCCCCTTAGAAACATTCGTCCCCGAATGTTCTTAGTCGGTTGTCAAGCTATACAAATTCCGGCATAAACTCTATACTATGCCTATCAATCAAAACTGCACAGGACCAACGATGCCACATCTGGCCACCACAACATACGTAAACATAACAATGGACCTTCCATCCGTGGTCCCTTCTCACAAAACTCGAAGGTTACAGGCTTCTCAAACACGGGATCCTTAGAGGTTCCTTTCTTTCCTTACTTGTCATACTTTCTCGTACTTTCAAACTTATCTAGTACACGTACAAAATCTCAAATACTGTTTCTATTCTCCAATCCTTGGAGTTACTATCCAAACTTGGCCATATTGTTACTTACTTTCCCGTTAAGGCTCTTCTCGACCCTTACGACCTGGTTCCGGTGGAACGCGTCCACAAACTCGTACAACGATTAACTAAACTTGGGCCTGGCATCCTCGTGTCCCTATCACATAGCGGGACCATTACCAACTGACATCACCCGATTCCATACTATCGGCTGACCCGAAATGAGTCCATAACCCGACCCATCGTCACACTTAACCTCTTATTCTTAGTCTGAAATAAATCTCTCTCTTATCTCAAGGTATTTCTCACCCTATCCTCCAATTCACTAGAGGTTCGTCACATAAGCCAAAGTATTTCTACTATACATCCTTCCCTATCGGTCTTACACTGTTACGGGGTAATTACAACTTGTGAACTCTACACAACTATAGTCTCAGTTCACTTATCATTCTTGTCAACATTCTTAACTTTTCACTTTACTAATCAAAGTATCTCTACCTCTGGGGTACTATCACTTACAACTGCTAGCAACACATGGAAAACATATATGCTAGGGCGAAATCTGAACCTATCAATGCACGTATGATTCAAAAGAATCGAAATATACCTGTAACCCCGTGCGATGTCGACTCACGATCTGTCCGATGATCACGCGTCATCTGCGGTTCGAAGGACCGCAGAACTATAAACTCCACCGACCTCTACCACGGTGGTGACATATGAACACCTGCCGCCGGGACGACAACCGTGGAAAGGGAACCAACCATCAGCATCATAGGCTGAGCCACCTCACCGGTGCTCCTTCTAAAAGGACATACCCTCAGTTTATGGCCCGGACGGCCACAATAATAACAAACACCTGTGCCATAACGACATTTTCCCAAATGACGCTTACTATATCTGAAACACTGAGGAAAAAGTGGCCTCGACTGAGAAAATCCACTGCTCCTCTGAGAACCTCGACCCCTGGAGCTTGGACCGGCTCCTAAATACCTTGTGGGGTCATATCTCCCACCTGTGAGCTGCGGGGGTATGTACTGGGTAGGCTGGGACGAATATCTCACTCGCTGCTGAGGCTGCTCGTCCAAAAACTCACCGGGATAACCAACCGGTCTAGCCCTCTTACGCTGATCTCCGCGTTGGCCCTATACCCTCTGTACACCTGTCTGTACTGGCCGAATAACCTCCTGCTGATGAAATTGTAGCACCGCTATCTTGGTCAATAACATAACCGCTTCCCTCATGACCCTATAGTCTTCTCCTAACTGAGAAACTGGAGGCTCTGGTGCTGGGGTCTCAAAACCTGACGCAGAAGAACTCGCTGACTGTGGCACAACATCCAGTATACCCTGGGCATAAGCCCTATCAACTCTCTGAGTCTGATTAGTAGCTTCTGCTACTCCTTTGCCCTTCTCGGCCGTTTCCCCTCGAGGCATAATCAGAACACAAAATCACGTCAGAGAGGAATTATCTTACTAACACAACTCTATGGCACGATCTTAGAGTGAGAAGAATAGAAACCAACTCCTAAATGTCCTGTAGCCTCATGTTTATGGGTGTGGCGCGCAACACACCGATAATCAAGACTCTACTAGACACGATCAGAACCATTCAGGATCGATCGCTCGATACCACTCTGTCACACCTTGAACCCCGGGCCCGTGACTGGTGCCCTACCTGGGCACCCTTCTACCTTAACAACTAAGAAAACTGCGGAAATTAAATAACACCCTTTTTTTTTTAAAACTGGCGTACGTGCAAGGGCAAAGCCGACAAGGCTGCCATAATATACATAACAAAAGACACTACACCGTACATGAGTCCAATCCCACATATGAATACATACCTCTAAGAGTTATATTAACTATGACGGACAAGGCCCCGCCCATCCATAATCAGTACAAAAGCATCTTGAAGGAACTTATACCAAAAAGATAAACTCCCGAACAGAAGGAGCAATCCAAAAACTCTGAGCAGGGTCCTACACCTGCAGATCACCAAACAGCGTACCTAAACCTGCGGCATGAACGCAGCCCCCCGAAGGAGGTCAGTACGAAGAATGTACCAAGTATGTGAAACAGTAAGTACTGTAATAAAATCATAACAGTCTAAACAAAACAGGAGACATGTATGATAGCCAACCTACAGTACACAATACATAAGCAGTTATATCAAGTCAGGGACGCATGCCCTCAAAGTCACTATTCAAATATAACTATGGGTCTCACGCCCATAATATCAATCATGCCCGTGGAATCCTTCCTCACTGCCGGCAGTCCATGATATAATGTAACACCAATAAGCATATCCAAGGAGTATCCCTCGTGGTCGCATGCCCCGGAATCCCACATCGTATAAGCATGACCATGGGGTATACAAACAACCGAATCAAACCACTCCGTCACGTGCCGGAATCCCACATCGTATAAGCATGTCCAAGGAGTATCCCTCGTGGTCGCATGCCCCGACATCCCACATCGTATAAGCATGACCATAGGGTATCCCTCGCGGTCGCATGCCCCGACATCCCACATCGTATAAGCATGACCGTAGGGTAACACAAACAAATCCGGGAATCTAACCCGACTCCTGGTCACATGCCCCGGAATCCCACATCGTATAAGCATGTCGAGTATCCTCGTGGTCGCGTGCCCCGACATCCCACATCGTATAAGCGTGACCATAAGGTAACACAAATAATGGAAGCATACCCGTGGAATCCCACCGCTGTCGGTGCATCAAGTAAACTTACAATGAAGGTGACCCTCCAACCGGAGTCGCGAACGTAATAAAACATAATACCGCACTCAAAGGCTATCACCCGACATATAGGAAATTCTCAATTAATCAAGCCAAAGTACTTATCAAGGCACACATAGAATAATTCTCAATTAATCAAGCCAAAGTACTTATCAAGGCACACATAGAATAATTCTCAATTAACCAAGCCAAAGTACTTATCAAGGCACACATAGAATAATTCTCAATTAACCAAGCCAAAGTACTTATCAAGGCACACATAGAATAATTCTCAATTAACCAAGCCAAAGTACTTATCAAGGCACACATAGAATAATTCTCGATTAATCAAGCCAAAGTACTACGTACGTACATTCTTTTCAAAGACTCGCTTAATGTAAAACCCCAAGATACTAACACGTAGTATCAAGGTGTGTCTATTTTTCAAAGTAAGTTACTACACTTTTAGAAACTCATTTCAAAGCTTGAAATCAAGTAACTTCAAATTTTCACAATCTAGGCAACTTATGCCCAATAATCAAAATAGACAACTTTCTTAACCTTCCATAAAGCCGTTATAACCAACTTCCCATAAAGCCGTTATAACCATTTATGGTTTTAGACATATTCATTCCTTTTTATAACCAAGAGACTTATACTTAAAACCAAGTATCACATACTTATAAATCAAGTTCTTAACTTTCCAAAATACTTCAAGTCTCTTAATATTTAGAAAACAAGTTTCTTCTACTTTTAAACCTCAAGTAACTCACACCTTTAAAACAAGTCACTTCTCTTAAATCATGTCATTTCTCCTCTTTTAAAACAATTAAGTAAATCACTCCTTTAACTCCCCTAAAGTCATTAAAACGACCATTAGGTTTTGGAACTAAGGCACTAGCCAAAAGGTTTGGAAACCACTACCCTTTCAAGACTCTATGTACTTTAAGTAAAATACCTTCACTTTTAAGAATCCAAACTTCACTAAGGAAATGGATCATACAACTTACAATTTGACATCAAAGTACAATCAAGGGAGTACATAGAACGAATTCTATTTTAGGCAAACCAAATACAACCAAGGAATGGATCATTTAAGGAGTAGGATATACTTTCTTTATCTTAAGGAATCATGCTAGAAGAGGAGATAGTTCACATACCTTTTCGGCTAAATCCACAAGCTAAGCCGAATACGCCGTACGTAGAATTGTCAACCTATAATGGTCACAACAAGACTATCAACTTCTAGTCTCTAACGTAGAATAATACTAAGTAAGCGGTCTCTAATTCTACGGAAAATCGGGCAGCACTTCCTTTGTTTCTACTCACTTTGCCACCTTTTTCAAGGTCGAATACAATAACCAACACGCCACATTTAAGGCTCCAAACAACAACCAAACAAAGGGGATTACACGCCTTACAATACGTGTAAAATTCCGCCCCACAATTCATACGAAGTAGTTTAATACTCACTAGCCATTCTCGGCCAACAATAACCAACAACACTAAGTCTTTTCCAATCCTTTTCCAATTCCAAGTTCTAAGGTCTAACATGTTATATAGTCATAAACAACTTCAACAACTACAATGATAAGTAATCTTAACTACTAAAACGACAAGATTATACCTTTATAAGCCCTTAAAAATTCCAAGATTCAAAGTCGCGCCTTAGCAAATTCTTAGCTCCTTTCCTTATGTTCCAATCCACTTCAAGCACTCCTTATAAACCCATGAAGAACCCATCTTCAAGTTCCAACTTCAAAGTTGAAGAACTCCTCAAGTTTCCGCCTTGCGACTAATACGAAAACGCCGTTTTTCCGAAATCTTTCTATTGAGATATCCTTACAAAACCCTTAGGGACATTGGGTTAAAGTCTTGTGAACAAAGGATCAAAACTACAAATTTTTTGTGTGGATACCATGGTGAACCCGAGAGCACTTAGTGAAGAACAAGAGTTGTCTAGTTTTTCTAAGTGTTGAAGAGCAAGTCTTGCACTAGTAGCATGCTTATATAACACATTGTATGACTTAGACTTAAACAAATGGGTGGCTAAGATGAAGATCACATGGATCAAGCCCAAGTGGCAAGTTGACTTGGTCAATTATATCAAGCTTGCAAGACTTATCTTCCAAGATGGTCAATGACCATTTTACCCTCACTAATTTCGACCAAGACCAAGTGTGGGGGTGCCACGTGTCGCCCTCTCATTCGTCCATAAAATTCCGTAACCCTCGTGGGCCCCACAAAAATGTAAAATTCCTCGGGTGGGCCCCACGTGACCAAATCCGTAAAATATAAATTCCATAATGTTAATAAGTTCCATACTCTTCAAATAATGCATTTTGAGAATCTAATTCTCAACAACGAACATTTTTCCTTTCCGACGTCCGGAAGATTTTCTGTCGGAAAAACAATTCTTCCTTTCGTACCAATTTCCAAGTCTTGATTCCTTACGTACATTCTCTTATACATGTCCTGGACTTACGGGGTGTAACAACTACCATGGCCCGACTGAGATCCTCTGTCACGCCCCGACTTTTCCTAAGTCTTTACTTAGGGCGTGATGGCACCTGGACAATTATTTTCCACCAGGAGCACCATTTAATTCCCTTTATTTAGAAATTTAAACTTTATATTCAAATACGGAGCTATTATTAAAAATAACAATAAAGAAATTTGTTTATGACTTTATTGAAAATATAACGCGAGCCCATGCTCGTGCAAATATTGTTTCTATATAGACATACTGACAAATATTATTCTAAGTTGGAAGGGAAACCATTCCACACGGGCATTTCCCGAGACATTGGAACTGACATTCTGAACCTGACGAGTACCAAGCCCGAAACAATGGACTTGGTATGACAAGAGGCTGCGGGACGATCGCTAGCCTTGGTGTGAAGCCTTTCCTCTATCACGCTTTCCTGAAACATGTTAAATAAAGAGTCAGCCCTACCATCTGGGGCTGAGTGAGAACCTTACCCTGCAATTCAAAGTAACACCACAATATTTCAAGCGCAATCACATTATAACGTAATAAGCATATTGCAAAAACATATCAGGTTACAACATTTTTAAATATGCAACAACTCCTCATAGGAAATTCTCGGTTTAACTAACACTTCAGTTTATCTCGTATTATACGTTAGGACATTCCCCTACATTTCCATATGTTTGTTACATTTATATATTTGTGAACGCGTATTCACTTTTCATATTTATATAAAGGCGAACATGTATTCATCTTTCATATTTGTTGCGGCGTGCAACCCGATCCATTATATTTACGTATTTGTGAACACTTATTCACTTTACGTTTTGTTGCGGCGTGCAACCCGATCCATTATGTTTACGTATTCGTGAACGCGTATTCACTTTACGTTTTATTGCGTGCGGCAGGCCCATTATATTTAAGTATTTGTGAACCCGTATTCACTTTACGTTTTGTTGCGGCGTGCAACCCGACCCATTATATTTACGTATTTGTGAACGCGTATTCACTTTACGTTTTGTTGCGGCGTGCAACCCGACCCATTATATTTACGTATTTGTGAACGCGTATTCACTTTACGTTTTGTTGCGGCGTCAACCGACCCATTATATTTACGTATTTGTGAACGCGTATTCACTTTACGTTTTGTTGCGGCGTGCAACCCGACCCATTATATTTACGTATTTGTGAACACGTATTCACTTTACGTTTTGTTGCGGCGTGCAACCCGATCCATTATGTTTACGTATTTGTGAACGCGTATTCACTTTACGTTTTGTTGCGGCGTGCAACCCGATCCATTATATTTACGTATTTGTGAACACATATTCAATTTACGTTTTGTTGCGGCGTGCAACCCGATCCATTATGTTTATATTTATATATTTATGTGAACACGTATTCACTTTTCATATTTTTCAGAAGATTGAATAAATACTATTCTCTTTCCCAACATTCTGTCATTCATACTTGTAACGATTATAGCTTTTTAACCATAACTCCAACTAAGGTGTTTCTCAAGCGGAAACCAAGGTAAGACGGGGATCTTTCACTGTACCAAATTTCATTTAAAACTACTTTGGGTAACTAACACAAACTTATCCTCAAAACAGCCATATGAGATTTGTTTCGCCGAATTTTTATTAAACAGAAACCAATCTTAGAATAGTCATAACTCCTAATCTGTAAACCCGTTCAAGCCCCATAAAATCTCAAAACGGCGAGAACAGAGAGCTACACGTCTCCATGTGAACTATCCTTTCATATTCTGTACCATTTGGTACAGTGTTACACTTTTATTCGCTGCCCTTCCTGGATCTCGATAGATCCGAGGCAGAAACTTTAAACAGCGATAACTCTCAATCCGTAAGTCGGATAGACCCCCGTAAGGTCTCCAAATGTCCACAACAAAGAGATCTAGAACTTTAATTTAGCAACAATTTTCATATTCCCCACAGATTAGTGCAGTTGTACGTTTCAACGTCCTTCCCTTCTGGATTCCGATGAATCCGAGGCAGCAACTTCAAACTATAATAACTCTCAACTCGTAAGTCCGTTTTAATAACTATTTATCTATATCTGTCCGTAACAGAGAGATTTACAACCATGTAAATTTTCATATAATTCTAATAAGTAAAACCCAATAAAAATAGTCCGTAATTATGCCTTTCCGAATTTCGACCAAATCTAAGGCAGGAACTTTGAACTATGATAACTTTCAAACCGTACGTCCATTTTACCTCATTTTTGGTTCTATATGATCATATTAGAGAGGTGTACAATTCTTCCGAATTTCATCAAATTCTAACAATTATAACTCAGTGAGAACAGTTCGTAAAGTTCATGACACAACTAGTTGTCTAAACAATCAAAAGTTCAATATTTCTTTTCAACACTCAATTCTTATTCTAACATGTATTGAACTAAAAATAAAGGATGTTACCAAGAATTTCTGAGTGAGAAAACTCACCTTGTAAGCGTGAAAAGGATTGTTGTTCGGTTGCTAGAAATGATCATTGCTCCCTAGTATTTCCTGATTCTTATTCTTCTTGCTCTCTTGATATGTTTCTGATTTTTTTTTATTCTGTTTGTTTACTTGATTTTTTTTCTGATTTGTTATTCTTTGTGCTAGGTACTTTGTTTTTTTTGTGTCAAACACAATATATAAATTAAGGTGTAGGTAACCCATGGTAGGTGGAAGGACAAGGGATTGAGGGGAATTAAAGGGAGGGGAAGGGGAAAAACGTGAGTGAGGGGAGAGGGAAGGAAAGATGTGCAGATTTTTTTTCCATTTAGTGTTAAGATGAAATTTAACACAATCATTAATATAAGAGGTCATCATCTTTTATTTAATAGGATAGTGTAAATGAAAAGTTAATAATATGTTAATAATGTATAACTTAAATTCTTAATTTTCTAATGCCCCCCACTATTATTATTATTATTATTATTATTATTATTATTATTATTATTATTATTATTATTATTATTATTATTATTATTATTATTATTATTATTATTATTATTGTAACAATAATTTGGGACTTCACATTCTCCCTTCCTTAAGCAACATTCGTCCTCGAATGTGAATAAGGTCGTAACATAATCACCTAGACACACAACAAATTTCGGAATTTTACATTCTCCCCTCCTTAAACAACATTCGTCCTCGAATGTGAATAAGGTCGTAACACATGCATATAGACAAACAAAAATATAGTACACATATGAAGTACTATTTGACACATTTTTATTACCTCATTCAAAGATAAATAGATATTTTACTTTCATCGCGTCTTCAGCTTCTCATGTGGCTTCTTATGTGGAGTGATCCCTCCATAGGACCTTCACGGAAGCAATATCTTTATTTCTAAGGCGTTGGACCTTTCTATCAAGTATTTCTACCGGAGCCTCTTCATATTGAAGCTCTTTATTAAGAACTATCTCCTGGGGAAGGATGACGTGACTTGGATCGTGCAAGTATTTTCGTAACATTGACACATGAAATACCGGATGCACTACTTCCAGCTCTTGTGGAAGTGCTAATTCGTAAGCCACATTCCCCACTCTTCGCAAGATCTCATATGGCCCAATAAACCTTGGGCTCAATTTCACTTTCTTACCAAAGCGCATCACTCCCTTCATTGGGGACACTTTTAAAAATACTTTCTCCCCCTCTTGGAATTCAAGATCTCTTTTCCGATGATCCGCATAGGACTTATGACGGATATGAGTTGTTTTGATCCGCTCCCGAATCATCTGTACCTTATCATTTGTTTCTTGAATGACTTCAGGTCCGAACAGTTGCGTCTCACCCACCTCGAACCATCCAAGTGGAGACCTACATTTTCGTCCATATAATGCTTCAAACGGGGCCATTTGTATGCTAGAGTGAAAACTATTGTTGTAGGCGAACTCAATTAGACATAGATGGTCCAACCAGCTTCCCTGAAAATCTAACACACAAGATCGCAACATGTCCTCAAGTGTTTGAATTGTTCGCTCAGCTTGCCCATCTGTTTGCGGGTGGAAAGCCGTGCTTAACATAACTTTTGTCCCGAGACCCTGCTGGAAACTTTTCCAAAAGTGTGAGGTGAACTGGGAACCCCTATCTGAAATAATTTGTAAGGTAATCCCGTGTAACCGCACAATCTCCTTCAAATAAATGCATGCGTCTTGTGGTGCGCGTCGTAGTCTTGACCGGTAAGAAATGGGATGACTTTGTAAGCTGATCAACAATCACCCAAATAGAATCATACCCTTCTCGAGTTTTCGGTAGACCAGTTACAAAATCCATATGAATCGCCTCCCATTTCCACATGGGGACCCCAATGTCCTGAAGTAATCCGCCAGGTTTTTGATGTTCAGCTTTCACCTGCTGACATATAAGACACCTCCCGACAAACTCCGCAACGTCCTTCTTCATCCCGTCCCACCAGTAATTTGCCTTGAGGTCCTGATACATTTTTTTTTGTTGACCCTGGATGAATGGAATATCTTGTGTTGTGACCCTCATCTAAGATCTTCCTCCTTAGATCATTTACCTTAGGAACACATAACCTACCCTTATACCGAAGGGTTCCGTCATTATCTCCCAATGTAAACTGTGAAGGTTTTCCCTGTTGGATCCTCTCCCGAAATCCAACAAACTCCGTATCCTCAAACTGACTTTATTTTATTTCTGAAGCTAAGGAAGACTGCGAGGTATCATGTATCACCACCCTACCTTCACCGATCTCAGTTAAGCTAACCCCGAGGTTTCCCAATCTTTGTACCTCACGAACAATACCCCTCTTTTGTATTGCCAAATGGGCCAAGCTGCCCATTGATCTCCTACTGAGTGCGTCAGCCACCACGTTGGCTTTCCCAGGATGGTAAAGAATACTAAGGTCATAATCCTTAAGCAACTCTAACCATCTTCTTTGTCGGAGATTCAAATCCTTCTGCGTGGTTATGTACTGCAAACTCTTATGATCTATAAATATGTCCACATGCACACCATACAAATAATGTCTCCATATTCGTAAGGCAAACACCACCGCAGCTAATTCCAAGTCATGAGTTGGGTAATTCTTCTCATGTATCTTCAATTGTCTAGATGCATACGCAATAACCTTTTCAAACTGCATCAAGACACATCTTAACCCAACTCTAGAGGCATCGCAATAGGCATGAACCCTTCATCACGATGGTAAGGTTAGGACTGGTGCAGTAGTCAACAATTCCTTTAGTTTCTGAAAACTTGCTTCACATGCTTCTGACCACTGGTACTTAACCACTTTTTGAGTCAACCGGGTCAAAGGAGCAGCAAGACTAGAAAAACCTTTTACGAATCTTCTATAATACCCAGCCAAACTCAAGAAACTTCTAACCTCTGTCGGAGTGGTCGGTTTGGCAGTTCTTTCGCTTCTATCTTCTGGGGGTCTACCATAATTCCCTCCCTTGACACAACATGGCCCAAAAAGGCTACCTTTTCCAACCAAAATTCACATTTTGAAAATTTAGCATATAGTTTCTCCTGTTTCAAGACTTGAAGCACTAACCTCAGATGCTCTTCATGTTCTTCAACACTCTTACTGTAGATTAGGATATCATCTATGAACACAATCACGAACAAATCTAGGAATGGTTTGAAGATTCTGTTCATTAAATCCATAAAAGCTGCTGGGGCATTGGTTAACCCAAAAGACATGACCAAAAACTCATAATGGCCGTATCGGGTTCTAAAGGCTGTTTTGGATATATCATCTGGATTTATTTTCAGCTGATGATATCCCGAACGGAGATCAATCTTGGAAAAATAGCTAGCTCCCTGAAGTTGGTCAAACAAATCATCGATTCTTGGTAATGGGTATCGGTTCTTGATCGTGACCTTATTGAGCTGCCGATAATCGATGCACATTCGGAGCGACCCGTCTTTCTTTTTCACAAACATGGTCGTGCACCCAAGAAACACTAGGCCTTATAAAGCCTTTATCCAGAAGATCTTTCAATTGTTCTTTTAACTCCCTCAATTCAGCTGGGGCCATTCAATATGGAGGAATAGAAATGGGTCTTGTACCCGGAATTAACTCTATAGCAAACTCCACTCCTCTATCCGGAGGAAGGCCTGGAAGATCTTCAGGAAAAACCTCCGGAAAATTTCGAAAAATAGGAACATCATTCACTGCTGGGGATTCCTTTTGGGTATTCACTGTATTAGCCAGATATGCATACTCCACTCTGTGACTTCTCAATAACTTTTGAGCCCCAAGGTAGGAAATAAACTGACCTGAGGATATTCCAATCCTACCCCTTATAACAACTTCTGGTTCTCCGGGAAAAGTTAATCTCACTATCTTTCGCCGACAATCTAACATGGCATAACATGCCGACAACCAATCCATACCCAAAATGACGTCGAAGTCTACCATATCAAGTAGTACTAGGTTCACCATTGTTCCCCTGCCATTCACTTCTAATGGGAAATTATTTACCACCCGAGAGGCCCAAATTGAAGCCCCTACTGGTGTCATAACCTCAAAAGGTTCACTTAAATAAGAAGGTTCTACGTGTAAATTCATAGCAAAGCCCATTGACACATATGAAAATGTAGAGCCGGGATCGTATAATACAAATGCAGGAATACTCGAGACTAGCAAAATACATGTGACCACCGCATTAGATGCTTCTACCTCATTCCTCTGGGGCAAAGCGTAGAGCCGATTAGAATTGTTGGGTTGTTGACCTCTCTGACTCTGGCGGGGTTGGTTTCCCTGATTTCCCCTGTAGGCAGATGTGGTTACTTCTGACCTCCCCTGAATAGATTGAGTTTGGGTCCTCTTCTTGCAATCCCTGACATAGTGGCTTGACTCTCCACAGTTATAACATGTCTTCGTTAAGAGTCGACATTCTCCATTGTGTTTCCTTTGACAAATCTTACAAATCGGTTTGTCACCTTCTGTGTTAGGGTTGGTGGCCTTGTCCTTGCTACCTTGGTAATTAGACCAACTGTGCCCCTTAGGCTTGAAATAAGACTGGCCCACAGATTGGTTCGGTCCTGAAGATCCCTTACTAAACTCCTGCTTCTGATTTTGACTCTGGTTAAATGATCCTGACGTCCGAAATCTCTTCTGCGAATATTATCTTTTTTGCTTTAGCGAAACCTTCTACCCTCATTGTCATACCGACGATCTGAAGGTATGCCCGATAATGGGCTAATGTCACTACCTTCTCTTCCAAGTTTGGGTTTAAACCCTTAACAACTCTTTTGACCTTCTCCCTTTCTGTAGGAATAATATGTGCGTTGTATGCTGACAATCGGATGAATTAGGTATTGTATTCTATCACATTGCGGTCTCCTTGTTTCAACAGTTCAAACTCACGTCGGCGCATCTTTCGGAGTTAAGCATGTACTTTTCACCGAATGCGGCTCAACTCCCCCACGCCATCGGTGGTGACATCGAAAATGATTTCTTCTAAAATTTCTCCACCACACCCGTGTGTCGTCCTCTAACCGCGATTACCAAATTGACGTCATGCGTCTCCACACATCCTCGTAAACGATGAGGTTTTCTACCTCATCGAAATACTATTGGGTTAGACTTGTAGTTCTTCCCCTGTATAGATATGTTCCCTTCTTCTCACAAAATTTGCCCCATAGTCTATCTGGTACCTCCTACCTTTTCGGTGGTGCAATCACATCTGGTTATTTTATCGTTGTACACTCCTTCCACAATCCTTTGAAGGAGGTAGTACGAGAACCAAGTCTTTGAAAGATTCAAGATAGACACGAGAAGAGTATGAAAGAAGTGAAACTTTAGGATGTTATTCCGTTTACTTATTACTAAGGCGCGCACACCGTCGCAATAAGTAACCGTTCAAACACTCAACTCAAGAAACTTCCTAGAATCTCCTAACTGGTTTAGTTTTGATACCAACTTGTCACGCCGACTTTTCCTAAGTCTTTACTTAGGCGTGATGACACTGACAATTATTTTCCACCGGAGCACCATTTAATTCCCTTTATTTAGAAATTTAAACTTTATATTCAAATACTGAGCTATTAATAAAAATAACAATAAAGAAATCATTTATGACTTTATTGAAAATATAACGCGAGCCCATGCTCGTGCAAATATTGTTTCTACATAGACATACCGACAAATATTATTCTAAGTTGGAAGGAGACCATTCCACACCGCATTTCGAGACATTGAACCGACATTCGAACTCGACGAGTACCAAGCCCAAACAATGGACTTGGTATGACAAGAGGTCATGGACGATCGCTAGCCTTGGCGTGGAGCCTTACCTCTATCACGCTTTCCTGAAACATGTTAAATAAAGAGTCAGCCCTACCATCTGGGGCTGAGTGAGAACCTTACCCTGCAATTCAAAGTAACACCACAATATTCCAAGCGCAATCACATTATAACGTAATAAGCATATTGCAAAAAAACATATCAGGTTACAACATTTTTAAATATGCAACAACTCCTCATAGGAAATTCTCGTTTAACTAACACTTGATTTATCTCGTATTATACGTTAGGACATTCCCCTACATTTCCATATGTTTGTTACATTTATATATTTGTGAACGCGTATTCACTTTTCATATTTATATAAAGGCGAACATGTATTCATCTTTCATATTTGTTGCGGCGTGCAACCCGATCCATTATATTTACGTATTTGTGAACACTTATTCACTTTACGTTTTGTTGCGGCGTGCAACCCGATCCATTATGTTTACGTATTCGTGAACGCGTATTCACTTTACGTTTTGTTGCGGCGTGCAACCCGACCCACTATATTTACGTATTTGTGAACGCGTATTCACTTTACGTTTTGTTGCGGCGTGCAACCCGACCTATTATATTTACGTATTTGTGAACACGTATTCACTTTACGTTTTGTTGCGGCGTGCAACCCGATCCATTATGTTTACGTATTTGTGAACGCGTATTCACTTTACGTTTTGTTGCGGCGTGCAACCCGATCCATTATATTTACGTATTTGTGAACACGTATTCACTTTACGTTTTGTTGCGGCGTGCAACCCGATCCATTATGTTTATATTTATATATTTATGTGAACACGTATTCACTTTTCATATTTTTCAGAAGATTGAATAAATACTATTCTCTTTCCCAACATTTTGTCATTCATACTTGTAACGATTATAACTTTTTAACCATAACTCCAACTAAGGTATTTCTCAAGCGGAAACCAAGGTAAGACGGGGATCTTTCACTGTACCAAATTTCATTTAAAACTACTTTGGGTAACTAACACAAACTTATCCTCAAAACAACCATATGAGATTTGTTTCGGCCGAATTTTTATTAAACAGAAACCAATCTTAGAATAGTCATAACTCCTAATCTGTAAACCCGTTCAAGCCCCATAAAATCTCAAAACGACGAGAACAGAGAGCTACATGTCTCCATGTGAACCATCCTTTCATATTATGTACCATTTGGTACAGTTTTACACTTTTATTCGCTGCCCTTCCTGGATCTCGATAGATCCGAGGCAGAAACTTTAAACAGCGATAACTCTCAATCCGTAAGTCGGATAGACCCCCGTAAGGTCTCAAAATTTCCACAACAAAGAGATATAGAACTTTAATTTAGCAACAATTTTCATATTCCCCACAGATTAGTGCAGTTTTACGTTTCAACGTCCTGCCCTTCTGGATTCCGATGAATCCGAGGCAGCAACTTCAAACTACAATAACTCTCAACTCGTAAGTCCGTTTTAATAACTATTTATCAATATCTGTCCGTAACAGAGATATTTACAACCATGTAAATTTTCATATAATTCTAATAAGTAAAACTCAATAAAAATAGTCCGTAATTATGCCTTTCCGAATTTCGACCAAATCTAAGGCAGGAACTTTGAACTATGATAACTTTCAAACCGTACGTCCATTTTACCTCATATTTGGTTCTATATGATCATATTAGAGAGGTGTACAATTCTTCCGAATTTCATCAAATTCTAACAATTATAACTTAGTGAGAACAGTTCGTAAAGTTCATGACGCAACTAGTTGTCTAAACAATCAAAAGTTCAATATTTCTTTTCAACACTCAATTCTTATTCTAACATGTATTGAACTAAAAATAAAGGATGTTACCAAGAATTTCTGAGTGAGAAAACTCACCTTGTAAGCGTGAAAAAGATTGTTGTTCGGTTGCTAGAAATGATCATTGCTCCCTAGTATTTCCTGATTCTTATTCTTCTTGCTCTCTTGATATGTTTCTGATTTTTTTTTTATTCTGTTTGTTTACTTGATTTTTTTTCTGATTTGTTATTCTTTGTGCTAGGTACTTTGTTTTTTTTTGTGTCAAACACAATATATAAATTGAGGTGTAGGTAACCCATGGTAGGTGGAAGGACAAGGGATTGAGGGGAATTAAAGGGAGGGGAAGGGGAAAAACGTGAGTGAGGGGAGAGGGAAGGAAAGATGTGCAGATTTTTTTTTTCCATTTAGTGTTAAGATGAAATTTAACACAATCATTAATATAAGAGGTCATCATCTTTTATTTAATAGGATAGTGTAAATGAAAAGTTAATAATATGTTAATAATGTATAAGTTAAATTCTTAATTTTCTAATGCCCCCCACTATTATTATTATTATTATTATTATTATTATTATTATTATTATTATTATTATTATTATTATTATTATTGTAACAATAATTTGGGACTTCACATCCTCTCTGGCTAGTCTGACTACCACCTTTAGATTTTTGTGCAGGGGTCCTAAGTACATAAGAGGCACTCGAAACCTGTCTGGAGAAATCTCTCATGAAGTGCCTAACCTCTTCACAACCATAACAAGTCCTGGCCGCTGAGAGTTGTTGAATATAGATAGAAGAACTCGAACCACCATGGTATAAATATTTAGACTGAGAACCCCTCGAAGACTGGGCCCCACCATCAGTAATCTGAAGAGTTGCATGAACTAGTCAACTAGGTTGTGACTGCAATCTACCCTGATACCTATAACCACTAGAAGTAGAACCACTGAACTATTCATGTCGCCTCACCCTTTTATCGGACTCATGTATATACATCTTTCCCCTTACGAACTCCACCATCCTAGCATGCTGAACTACAATCTCAAAAGAAGCTCCAGCATCCACCAACTGCAACGTAGCCAACTGAAGTGGAACAATCAATCTTTTAACAAAACATCTCACTCGCTCTGCCTCAGTAGGTAGAGAAAGTGTTGCATAACATGATAAGGCATGTAAACGAGTATCATAGTGTGCAACTGTAGAATTGCCCTGCACAATCTTCTGAAACTCATCACGCTTTCCCAAGCGCAAGATCAAAGGCACATACTTCTCAAGGAATACTCTGTAGAACCTAACCCGTGTAAATAGAGGCGACCTGATCGGTGTATTTTATATACACCTTTTGAGTCAGTTTTAGTTAGTCTTTTGTCCCGTTTTGCACATATAAGTGTCGTATTAGGATAGTTTTTCTTTCTTTTGAGTCAAAGTGGTTAAAATGGCCAAATGGCGGAAAAGGAGCAAAAAGAGGGCAAAAGAGGAGATGCCAGAGCCGAAAACAGAGAAAGTGGCAAACGAGGGCGAAATCCAGACAAGCGCGCGCCTCCTGCCTAAAAGTGCGCGCGCCCACTATTCGCAGAGGCGAAGACTGAGCCGCGGCGCCTCGACAGCGATCACGGCGCGGCGCGCTAAACATCCGAGAGCTACAGATGATACAGTACCGCGCGCCTCGCATGCAGATAGTAGGGCCGCGGCGCCAAACACCCGACAGATTGCAGAACTTCCGGCCATGCGCTGTACAGGCCGCGCCGACGCGGAAAAATTAGGTTTTTGGACGAATTTCTGGGCCAGGCCTGAAGGAAAAGAGGGAGGCGGTTTGCAGCCTATAAAAGGAGAACCCTAGGCAGTTTTTGAGTGTTCCCCTTCTGGCACAACTCAAGACTTTTGCTTGGAGATTGGATACCATTAATTTAGTAATTTCTTTTCCTTTTCTTTATTTTATTTCAGTTTTGTATGATGAACATGGAATTAGTTCTTGTCATGTCAATGGCTAGGAACTAATTCTCTTATAGGGCTTTCTATGTTGAATTGCTTGAAACTTATGTTATAAATTAATGCATGCTTATGGTTATTGTTCTTATTGAGAGATCTATCCAATAATTGAGTTGAATTCTTGGTAATTAATTGACAACTAATTATCACTATATGATTTCTAATCAGATTCTGAAAAGGGGGGATTGTGAATATGCTGTAAGTTGGGTAGACATTCTTGGATTGGGGATGAAAATACCTCAATTATTTATGTAGCGTTGATGAGAGGCTTAACAACCCTAATTTTGCGCATTGTGCGTGACGGTCAACTAGGTTTTTGTTCTTAATCCTCCTATAAAGTTACCCTTATCACCGAAAGGTAGGTAAGGAACGATACTGGGGTTGAGTGTTTATATAACCCTAACGGGAGTATAAAACGATTTCGTAAACCTGCTTTCTCCAAAAGAAGAATACCATAAGTAATGCATTAGTAAGTAGCATAAGCGGATAGTGAGGATACATAAAAGCCCTATTCTCATCACTCCTGAAGTAAATCTTTATACTCTAAATAGCTTTTATAATTCTTAGTCATAAACAACCAATCAATCATTAATCCACCAAATAGATACTAGAAAATAGATAATTGGTACTTGAACCCTAATCCTAGAGGACGATATTCGGTCTTATCTAAGACTATACTACTTGATACGATAACGTGCACTTGCGTTTAAGTGTGTGCATCTTAACGCGCATCAAGTTTTTGGCGCCGGTGCCGGGGATTAGGCATAGTTCAATATCAAATTTATCTATTTTTAATTTCTAATTTGGTTTTTATTTTTGTTTCTTTAAATTATTTATTTTATTTTCGAAAAAAATATATATATATATATATATATATATATATATATATAAAATAAAATAATAAAAATAAATAAATAAATAAAAAAAAAACAAGTGTGTCGTGATTCGTTGTTGGTTTTGATTCATCTCAGGGATCCTCAAGACATGGATTTCTACTGTCAATATGATCGAGCTCCAACCATAGAGGAAGAGAGAGAGGAATTGCGAGAAGTCATACTCAGTCTCACTAAGTATCAAGCGCAGTTCATGGACGAAATGAGATTGACCATAAAGAAGAAAATCGCAAATAGGAGAACTGCAGTCATTTTTAACGTGACGACAATTTGAGGAGCCTGAACCAAACCCAACTATTGAGGAATCTGGTGAGATAGTTGGTGTAGAAAAGGAAAAGATTGCAGAGATCCAATTATTTACCTTCTTGGACTCTGTAGAAATCCTTTTTCTTGCACCTATTACAGAAGAAACACCACTAGCTATCACGGCTGATTCCCAATTAGGAAGCCCATACCATCAAGGGTACCCCCTAGAGTTGAGAGATGTAGAGAAGTTCACGGATTCCTACATTACAGAAAGCATAAAAGACAAGCCTACTTGGGGGATAATTGTATATGTAAGGCTCTTGTTTGAACAAATAGTTATAGGGAAATTGAGACCTATAGCAATAAATCCGCGGATTGCAAGCAGTTCGCAGAAGGGTCCAATGAGCACTCATGCAGGTTAAGCTGCGTCAGGCTAAAGGCGTTAAAGACAACGCTTGTTTGGAGGCAACCAACGTTTTCAATTATGTTATTTTAATTTCATCTTTAGTTTATTTTATTTTGTCTAGAACAATCTCACGGTCTTGGGTTCTTGTGTTTGTCTTTGTGATTGATAGGTGCAGGAAATAAATCAAGGGCGAAAAGTGAGCGAAAGCCGATTTCGAGAAAAACGGGTAGCCATGCGCGCTGAGTGGCGCGCGCCAAAAGAATCGAGCAGACGCAGGTTTAAGCGTCGCGGCGCCAGAGCGGTATGGCGCCAAAAAGAGTAAAATTTGCCAAGTCTAGGCGTCGCGGTGCTAAAAGTCCCGAAGGAGCGCAGGAGATTGGGAGCCGCGGCGCCAAAAGCAGGGCCGCGACGCCAAAGCGGGAATTCAGAAACTTAAAAACGCCCAAAAATCAGATTTTCCCCAATTCCAATATCAAAAACCTAACTTTCCCTCTCCAAAAAAAAAACCACGAAATTCCAGAAATTTGCCCACAAATCCTCCACAAATCCAACCCAACCACAACTTAAACTCTTAAATTCCTAAAAATCCCCAACTATCTCAAACAACGAAGCTCCATTTCATACCCTCAAGCCAACGAATTGAAACAAGAACAGCGTAAAGCTCTCATAAAAAGGTAATCCCTTTCCTTGTTCTTGAATCCTTTTACTGAAGTCATAGGAAGTAGTAGTTTGGAGGAGTACTATAGTTGGAGTAGTTTGGGTGCTGAAAAGTGATTGTGAAGTTTGGAGAAAAGATTAGAAAGGTTGAAGTTTGGGGGTGTTGTATTCGCTGCTAGTTGTTGATTTTGTAGGAGACATTGTGCCACTAAATTGTAAATTTCAGAAACTGTTTTCTTACAATGGCCACCAGGAAGAGAAGAGGCTCCACATCCACCCCAACCCCACAATATGATGAAAATAGGTTTGTAAGTTACCAAGCCTACCAGAGATACAAAAAGCTTGATACCAGACCCTTAGTACCAGAAAGGGGAATGGACTACCAGAGGGAGTCATATGGGGAAGAAGATGTCTACGAGCCCATTCGGGCGATGATTGAGTTAAGGGAGTGGAGGAGATTTGTGAATCCGGAGAAGATAGCACCAGTCAACACAACAATGGTGCGTGAATTTTATGCCAACTTTCCGGAGAAGGTGGAAAGGGGATGCTTTGTAAGGGGAAGCTATGTGCCTGTGACAGCAGAAAATATTAATATACAATTGAAAACAGTTGATGTTGAAGAAAGAAGTGATTGGAATCACTTTAGAACATGGTCTAGAAGCATTGACCACATCATTGGAATCTTGCCGCAGACAGTGAGCTACCGGGAGCCGCTTTTGAGATTGGAAGAAATGGATCGAGACCTTGAGTGTTATACCGTATTTCCAGAGTATGCGTGGGGCGTGCGTGAAAAATTTGAACTTGTGATTTAGGCTTGGCGAATTCTTTTTGTTCACAACACCGATTAGAGTCGTTTTTCGACGAAACGTTTCCTGACTTTCGTAGGGAATTTCCGGCTATGTCATTTTTAATTTTGCGGATTTTTCCGAGACGAAACATTTTGGACCAACAAGAGGCGACACTTGTCACCCTCTCATTGGAACACCTTAGGCGGTAAAGGGGTTGGCCGAATGGCCATTGTTTAGTCGGGTTGGTAGGATATTTTGGTGGTAGATGGATAAGGTGCACTTGGCAAGATCTTGGCCTACACTTGCCTTGCACTTGGCAAGATCTTGGCCATTGGTTGGCCTTCACCGACCTATAAATACCCACCCTTTGAAGACTAATTCATCCACAAAATTGCCTAAGTCTTGAAAGCTCTCCTTCTCCCTCCTTGTGTTGAGTTCGCCGAGGGCCTCCCTTGTAGCCGAGAGCACCCTCCTCTAGGGGTGCTAGCCAGAGTGTACCCCACTGACCTAGTTGTCTTCGTATAATACCACCTCTTGTTAGAAATACTCTCAAAGTATTGTTATAATGCCCAAATTACCTTATCCATATACCTTGTAGTATTCTAAGGTTATACCTTTACAAAAAGCCGAAATACTATTATACTTCCCTTGATCCACAAAACCCTAAGGAAAATCTCCATAGTTAGTTGGAGTATTAAGTAGAAGTTGGTTAGAACTTCTAAGGGTTGTTTGGAGGCGGGTCGGAGCGCGGAGTAGGAGCTAAACCTTGCTCGGGATCGACATTTAAACTCGGATAATTATGGGCTTATCGAGGTAAATATCTTGTCCCCTATTGTAATTGGAAATTACATGTTGTTAGATTATATAGTAGAAGTATACTATATATAGTCTTGAAACGTTATTATCGGCAATGTCTTTTGACTTAAGCACTGAATAATAAGAAACCTTTTGAAAGAAAATCTTGTTGTATTTACATAGGTGTATTCTGATGAACTTGTGTAGCTTTTACGTGAGGTAGAATTGTGCGTCCGGATTAAGCGTATAACCCCGGTTGGCTTGGTAGCGCCAGATAGAGGAGGAGATTTCTGTTTGTTGCGGGAGAGTCTTTGCGAATTTTACGTAGAATGTTCTCTGAAGGATCTAAATGTTAATAAAGCGCCTTGTGGCCTTATAGGTTGAAGTACTACGTGTGGCGCAATCTACTTGGCTTAAAGGAGTAAGCGGTTGGAAGTACTTGGGCGTTTTGCTATTAGTCGATAATCGTCGCGAGGTATGTGAACCTCTTCCTATCTCTTCTAGCATGATATGTGTGAACTATGTAGTACGGTAGGCGTCACATGTGCTAAATGTATTTGATTGGTTTAAAACATAAAGTGTTATAACGGCTTTATGGGAAGTTAGTTATAACGATTTTATGTTGGTAAGAAAATACTTGTGGTTTTAGAAGGTAAGCGATTTGAACTATAATCGACTTGTTATGTGTTAATAAAGAATTTGAAGTATTTCAAAAGATTTTGAATCATTTCGAAGAAGAAGTAATACTTGGTTTTGAAAACTTAAGAGTTATACTAGCTTTATGGGAAGTTAGGTAATAACGGCTTAAGAATGTTTCTTGATTTGAAATCGAATGTGTATCGACAAACCACTGCGGCGTTAATAAAGGAAATGTTTGTGATTTAGTATTATTAAAACCGGTAGAAACTTCCATCTGCATAGAAGCTAAGATGAGACAAAATGATATTTCCTAGATCATGGTCTTTGTAATAAGATTGTTATAAACAAGAATATCCTACTCACATATAAGACTTATGTTTCTCGGATAGTTTAAAGGAGAATTATATTCTTAAATGAATAAGACTATGAACTACTGAAACCTTTCTAAAAAGGCAAACTTGAACATTGGAAACTAGGCAAACTTGAACATTGGAAATTAGGCAAACTTGAACATTGGAAAAGAATGTGGCTACTTGATTTTACAAAGAGAAGTAATTGAGTTACTCTAAAAGATAATCACTCTATTTTCATATACTACGGGTATTGTGTGGTTTTTGTGAAGTAACGTATCTTTTAAAGATTTAATGTATGAAGTACTTTGGGGATAGGTACGAACTTGTTAGTAGAAAGTACCTTGTGTGGATAACTTGATTGTATTGGTTTGTGATAACCTTGTAATACTTTCTTGTTGATTTGATAAGTAAGCATGTTAGGATGCTACGTGTGTTAGTATCTTGTGATTATTGTGTAAGGGTCACTCTTGTTGTGCTTACGTTGTCAAGCGTTAAGCCCGTTATCTTGTTATTGTATCACATACCCCTTGACTTATTATCCGAGGGCTTGCCACCCTTGATGCGGTCTATCGGCTATCACGATCCTTGTGACTATGCAGTCACGGTAGCTCGAGATTGATCATTCGGGTGTTTAGCGATCACGGGGATTCCACTGCGATGCAGTGAGACTATGCGGTCTTTGAGACTATGCGGGCTGCGGGAGCCTGGCGGATACCGAGGTTAGCATCTTGATGCGGGGTATACCTCGGTGATGCAGGACCATGATTCGAGAATACCTCATGCGGGTGCATGGGTGACCTATGCGGGTGCGAGAGTTCGAGGATAGACGCGCGCATTGATATTGCGAGCGAGTGGCGAGCGATCATGTAGTGCGGTCTAGAAAGACCTCGGGATCTGATTTGTGGTATTTTTAGTGCTGTGGGTCTTAGTAGTCGGCTATGCCTTCGTACTTGCCGTCACGGTTTTATTGTGATAACTTTGAGGCGTGAGTCACGACTTGACATATTTGCTTATTTATTGTGAGCTGTAGTTTGGTTATCATACATGTCTCTGCTTTATATAGACTACTATGATTTCATTTCTGATATTTATTTTTGATTTCACATACTTGGTACTGTTATCTTGACCTCGCCCGAAGGCTGCGTTCATCTGCGAGTAAAGGTACACGCGATCGTTGATCCTCGCTCTTAGGGTCACGATCGGCGTTTGGGAAAGCTCCGTTTCTCGGAGGCTTATCTTAGTATAGTCCCGTATCGTTGTAGGTATTTACATTCGAGGGTATGGCGGGGCCACTGTCCGTCATTGTTGTCGTATCATTTCTTAAGTGCATGTAATCTTGTTGTGGGCGGGGTTGTAAAAGGATTAAAGCTGTTCATTTGTAGGAGTTGTTATTTATATATATGCGAAAGGCAAGTTTTCCTCGATTCTTGTTTTGTACTCCATTTGTTTCATGTATGTGTTTTATGTTCGATTACTCGATGTTGTATCACTAGGGTGCGGGGTAAGGCACGATCCAGCCAGTTGAATTCGTGACAAAGTGGTATCGAGCGATTAATCCTCGGAAAGTGTCTACTGAGGCAAGTATCGATGAGTCTTGATTATCGGTGTGTTGTGCACCACCAATGATCGAGGAGGCTATAGGATATTTAGGATTGGTTTCTATTCTTCTCACTCTGAGATCGTGCCTTAGAGGTGTTGTAAGTTGGACCTCTAACGTATTTCTTTCCACTTACCGTTATGCCTCGCGTAGGCGGCCGGGCCGGAGGCGAAGCGGCCGAGGAGGCTGCGAGTAGAGTATAGAGGGTTACGTGGGCACGAGCCCAATTATCACCTTAGGTGGTGCTTCATTCGGGGAGTTACTGCGGCGTCGCTAGCCCAGCGAGTTTAGCACGGCGGCCGATTCCTCTGCGGCCAATATATTTGAACCTTGTTCCACGGCCGGGAGCAGAGAATATAGATTTCAAGGAGGCGACCACACTAACTATGGATTTGACTACGGAGAGTATCTGGATGTACGCGAGTCTTGATGAATATCAACGAGAAGGTTGTGCAAAAGTAAGTTCTTGATTAGGCTTGAGCATGGCACGTATGCGGGCTTATGCGCGGCGAAAGCGTAGAGATCGGCGGGTTGAAGGGCGGCGAGAAGAGGCGAGCGGAGGCCGCTGGTAACTTCGGCGAGTCGCCTCGCGTGAATCAGATTATGCGCATCCACGGTGCGAAAGGTCCTCCACGGGGTTCGGGGCGTTCGGGTATGCGAGGAGTTGGTCGAGCTCGAGCTTCGGTTCCGCGATCCACGAAGGTTCGGCCATACGGATTGATTTTCGGTGTTCCGCGGTGTGGCGTCGTCTCGAGAATGTCGTCTTTTAGTTGATACTTGTTGTACTATGACCGTCAGTGCGATGTCGAAAGAGTGTCTTGCGGGAGGACTTAGCCTTGAGGATCGATGGGTAGTTCGTCATCTTCCCATGCTATCGCCTACGAAGCGAGTTTGATTAGAGCGACTAAGGAGTAAGCGATGGGTCAGTATATCTTTAACCTCTGGGTTTAGTATGTGTGATAAGGTGAGTATACCTTAAGTGTTATATTACGATAGCATTGTGTAAATGGTGATTAGAAATCTTGGTTAGTTAACCAAGTAAGATTTGGGGATAGAAAGTGTGAGCCTTAGAGTGTTATCGTAGAGACCTTAGAGGTAAGGCCATCTCGAGTAAAAGATGTATTGTTTATGTTTGACCTTATAGGAGTGCATAGTGCGTGAGTTATGTTTGTGGGATTAGTCACGAGTAGTGTGGAATGAAGAGGGTAGTTGAGCTAAGAAGACAGCTAGGTTTTCGTAGCGTGATTAGTGAGAGTTTTCCTTGAGGAGCTGGCGTTTTCGGCGTTGCGGGTCGGGTTGAGGCCACGTTGCGGGTCAACCAGCGGCATGTTTGGTGGTGAGTCGGTTGTGGTGGTCGCCTTGTGGTAGAATCGCGAGGGTGTTAGGCGAGTTTAGTTAACTGACGTGCGATTTCATGGATGCGTTCGACCGATGGTTGGTAGGAGGTCGGCCGTGTTGTCTTAGCAAAGACCGTTTACTCGCGAGAAGGTTATGCGAGATGATATATCGAGAAAGGTTGTAAGGCTGCGAGGTGCCTACCTTCACCTTATGTCGAACAGTGGAGCCAGTTGCGGTGTTTCTTTTACGGAGGTTTTACCGAGCAAGGTTAGGAACTCAGTAAGTCTCGAATCACATTCGCCCTCGGGCGGTGTTTGGATTTGAGGATAGTTGCGAGAATTGTTGTCTCCTGTTGAAGGAGTGTTTAAGCTACCATTTCAGTGTTCGGATGTCGCCCTATGAAGCCTTGTAGGGGGCGGATGTGTGAGTCGCCGATCGATTGGTTCGATGTTGGCGAGATTGAGATAGTTGGTTGAGCTTGTTCCGGTACGTGGATAGAGTAAAGCTTGTCTAGAAGAGGTTACGGCGGCTCGGAGAAATCGTGCGGATAATCGGCGGCGCTTAGAGTTGAGTTGTGGTCGGTCTTCTTGAAAGTACCACCGGGTTAGGTGTGGCGAGTTTTGGAATACGAGAGGAACTTAGCGAGTTACTTTGGGCCTTTGAGTTCATGTGAAGAATAGGCGGGTTGCCTATATGTTAGCATTTGCCGTCCGACTTAGGAGGCGGTCGTCGATCTTTTCGTGTTATGTTCGAGAAGAAATCGGAGATCCGTCGAGTATTCGACTAATGATGACCAAGTTGAAGATGATAACCCGAGTTTTGAATCTGACGATGCTCAAATGTAGTAAGAGTTCGAATGTCGACATCTTGATGATCGCATGCGACCAGTACCATTTGTTGGGTCGCGGGTGACACTAGAACCTCGCGGCAAAGTGACAAAAGTGGTATGATTTATGATGTTAGAGGTTCTTCCCGTGGACTTGGATGTAAGCATTTTTTGTGATTGTTTGGTGGCCATGTGTAGCGAGTTTGTCCTCGTAAGTATAGTAGTGAAGACTATCTTGGCGCGTTTGTTTTGAGACTTAGAAGGAACATTGGGGCGAATGTTTCTAAGGAGGAGAATGTTATACCGTATTTCAGTATATGCGTGGGGCGTGCGTAGAAAAATTTGAACTTGTGATTTAGGCTTGGCGAATTCTTTTGTTCCTGACACGATTAAGTCGTTTTTTAAAGCGTTTCCACGACTTTCGTGGGAATTTCGGCTATGTCATTTTTAATTTTTGCGGATTTTTAGAGAGGCGAAACATTTTGGACCAACAAGAGGCGACACTTGTCACCTCTCATTGGAACACCTTAGGCGATAAAGGGGTTGGCGAATGGCCATTGTTTGGTCGAGGTTGGTAGGATATTTTGGTGGTAGATGGATAAGGTGCACTTGGCAAGATCTTGGCCTACACTTGCCTTGCACTTGGCAAGATCTTGGCCATTGGTTGGCCTTCACTTGACCTATAAATACCCGCCCCCTTTGAAGACTAATTCATCCACAAAATTGCCTAAGTCTTGAAAGCTCTCCTTCTCCTCCCTTGTGTTGAGTTCGTAGAGGCCTCCCTTGTGGTAGAGCACCCCACTCTAGGGTGCTAGTAGGAGTGTACCCCAGCCTAGTTGTCTTCGTATAATACCCCACTCTTGTTAGAAATACTCTCAAAGTATTGTTATAATGCCCAATTACCTTAGCCATATACCTTGTAGTATTCTAAGGTTATACCTTTACAAAAAGCCGAAATACTATTATACTTCCCTTGATCCACAAACCGAAACCACAAGGAAAATCTCCATAGTTAGTTGGAGTATTAAGTAGAAGTTAGTTAGAACTTCTAAGGGTTGTTTGGAGGCGGGTCGGGGCCTTGAGTAGGAGCTAAACCTTGCTCGGGATCGACATTTAAACTCGGATAATTATGGGCTTATCGAGGTAAATATCTTGTCCCCTATTGTAATTGGAAATTACATGTTGTTAGATTATATAGTAGAAGTATACTATATATAGTCTTGAGCGTTATTATCGGCAATGTCTTTTGACTTAAGCTGAATAATAAGAAACCTTTTGAAAGAAGAATCTTGAACTGTATTTACATAGGCGTATTCTGATGAACTTGTGTAGCTTTTACGTGAGGTAGAATTGTACGTCCGGATTAAGCGTATAACCCCACTGGTTGGCTTAGTAGCGGCCCAGATAGAGGAGGAGATTTCTGTTGTTGCGGGGAGTCTTTGCCAATTTTACGTAGAATGTTCTCTGAAGGGATCTAAATGTTAATAAAGCGCCTTGTGGCCTTATAGGTTGAAGTACTACGTGTGGCGCGATCTACTTGGCTTAAAGGAGTAAGCGAAGCGGTTGGAAGTACTTGGGCGTTTTGCTATTAGTCGATAATCGTCGCGAGGTATGTGAACCTCTTCCTATCTCTTCTAGCGTGATATGTGTGAACTATGTAATGCGGTAGGCGTCACGTGTGCTAAATGTATTTGATTGGTTTAAAACATAAAGTGTTATAACGACTTTATGGGAAGTTGGTTATAACGACTTTATGTTGGTAAGAAAAATACTTGTGGTTTTAGAAGATGGCGATTTGAACTATAAGCGGCTTGTTATGTGTTAATAAAGAACTTGAAGTATTTCAAAGATTTTTGAATCATTTGAAAGAAGAAGTAATACTTGGTTTTGAAAACTTAAGAGTTATACTAGCTTTATGGGAAGTTAGGTAATAACGGCAGAATGTTTCTTGATTTGGAAATCGAATGTGTATCGACAAACCAACTGCGGCGTTAATAAAAGGAAATGTTTTGTGATTTAGTATTATTAAAACCGGTAGAAACTTCCATCTGCATAGAAGCTAAGATGAGACAAAATGATATTTCCTAGATCATGATTCTTTGTAATAAGATTGTTATAAACAAGAATATCTACTCACATATAAGACTTATGTTTCTCGGATAGTTTAAAGGAGAATTATATTCTTAAATGAATAAGACTATGAACTCTGAAACCTTTCTAAAAAGGCAAACTTGAACATTGGAAACTAGGCAAACTTGAACATTGGAAATTAGGCAAACTTGAACATTGGAAAAGAATGTGGCTACTTGATTTTACAAAGAGAAGTAATTGAGTTACTCTAAAAGATAATCACTCTATTTTCATATACTACGGTATTGTGTGGTTTTGTGAAGTAACGTATCTTTTAAAGATTTAATGTATGAAGTACTTTGGGGATAGGTACGAACTTGTTAGTAGAAAGTACCTTGTGTGAATAACTTGATTGTATTGGTTTGTGATAACCTTGTAATACTTTCTTGTTGATTTGATAAGTAAGCATGTTAGGATGCTCGTGTGTTAGTATCTTGTGATTATTGTGTAAGGGGTCACTCTTGTTGTGCTTACGTTGTCAAGCGTTAAGCGTTATCTTGTTATTGTATCACATACCCCGCGACTTATTATACAGGGCTTGCCACCCTTGATGCGGTCTATCGGCTATCGATCCTTGTGACTATGCGGAGTCGCGGTAGCTCGGGATTGATCATTCGGGTGTTTAGCACGATGCGGGGATTCCACTATGCGGTGCAGTGAGACTATGCGGTCTTTGAGACTATGCGAGTGCGGGAGCCTGGCGGATCTGAGGTTAGGCTGCGCCCGATGCGGGGTATACCTCGGTGATGCAGGACCGTGATTCGAGGAATACCTCATGCGGGTGCATGGGTGACCTATGCGGGCTGCGAGAGTTCGAGGATAGGCAGCGCGCATTGATATTGCGGGCGAGTGGCGGCCGATCGTGTGGTGCGGTCTAGAAAGACCTCGGGATCTGATTTGTAGTATTTTTGATGCGTAGGTCTTAGTAGTCGGCTATGCGCCGTACTTGCCCGTGCGGTTTTATTGTGATAAATTTGAGGCGTGAGTCACGACTTGACATATTTGCTTATTTATTGTGAGCGTAGTTTGGTTATCATACATGTCTCTGCTTTATATAGACTACTATGATTTCATTTACAATATTTATTTTTGATTTCACATACTTGGTACTGTTATCTTGACCTCGCCCGAAGTGCGTTAAATCTGCGAGTAAAGGTACACGATCGTTGATCCTCGCTCTCTTGGTCGCGGATCAGCGTTTGGGAAAGCTCCGTTTCTCGGAGGCTTATCTTGGTATAGTCCACTGTCGTTGTAGGTATTTACATTCGGGGGTATGGCGGGAACCACTGTCCATACGTTGTTGTTATATCATTTCTTAGAGTGCATGAAATCTTGTTGTGGGCGGGGTTGTAAAAGGATTAAAGCTATTCATTTGTAGGAGTTATTATTTATATATATGCAGAAAGGCAAGTTTTCCTCAGTTCTTATTTTGTACTCCATTTGTTTCATGTATGTGTTTTATGTTCCGTGATTACTCGATGTTGTATCACTAGGGTGCGGGGTAAGGCACGATCCGCGGGCCCAATTTGGAGTCGTGACACGGCGGTGCCAATTCAACAAGGTAGCCAAGGCTTGTTGTATTTTGTCGGTGCCGCGTGATTCCGTCCACGCACTTCACGAGTGCGGAAGATAGGATTAAGTTGATTTATGGAATTATGAGGTGACAATTGATGTGGGGAAAGAAATAGTGCGAGCATTGAAGAAATCAGCGGTTGGTGACAGCGGTGGATTGGGACCGACTTCGCTTATTACAGTCTATGCCACGTGAGTGCGATCCCGCGACTACCGCGGATACTCGTGAAAGAAACCAGCTAGGTGTCTGTGGGATAGTGCACTCCTTTCGGACCCTAGCCCCGGCGGACGGAGTACCCCGGCGGCGAGGAAGCGCCATGGATGAAGATGAGCACGAAATAGGGGCTCAATATGAGGCGAGACCCGACCAGGCCAACCGAGAGGCGAGAACCAGGCCTGATGGGGCAATTGTACCAACGTCGAGAGGAGATGATGCGGACTTTGCAAGCAGTAGTACAAGGACAACAAGAAAGCAGACAACAAATCAGCCTGGTGAGTGCCTTGTTCAACCAATGGTCGTCATTATCCACGCCACCGCGCATTTTAGCCAAAGTGCTGTAAGTGTCTTTTTCTTTTATTTTCTTTGAGTCTTGCACATTGGGGACAATGTGTGATTTAAGATTTAAGTGTTTTATTTGTGTGTCATGTTATGTTTAAATCTTTTTATTTGTTTTATGTTTATTTTGAGTCACCAAAAAATTTTCTTTTTTGAGTCATAATTGCCTGTCAAAGATCATGTATGTTGTAGTTGCTAGAAACACCTAGTGAAGTAAGGTGGAATAATGTAAAGGAATTGAAGCAACTTTCTAAACACTTAGGTTAGATATGCCAAAAACTCATGAGAATCTATTTGGAGTTTCTTGCTTGAGTTATGCATGCTAAATGATAAATGCTTATGTGTTATGATTGCTTGCTATTTGGCGAAATAGTTAGGATATGCGTGTTAGGGAGATGACTCAGCATTTCTTTGATAGTCAATTCTTACCATTCTTTTCTATCTTGTACTTTAAAAATATCCTAGTCATTAATTGAGCCTAAATTTGAAATTTCTTCTTTGACACCTATATTCCCACAAATTGTGCCATAAGTGAAAATATGAAATAGTGGAGTACATTGTGTTAAAAGAAGAAACAAAAGAGTGAACAAGTTTGATGCACCCGATGGAAAAGTAATAAGAAAGAGGCAAAAGCCTAAGTTTGGGGGTGCCTATTAGTATAATACACTTCACTCTCCCAAAACAAAGAGGAAGGATAAAATTGAAGTGAAGGAAAGAATCAAAGAAAAAGGGAAAAATTGAAAAGCCAAAGAGCTTATAGTGCGGAAAAATGAGCCTAAATGCCTATCTTTTGCCAACCCCCTAAGCCTACATTACAACCCTTAAAGTCACGAAGATCTCTTTTATGCATATCGAATTAGTGGAGAATAGCAAGTAAACATGCCATAGGAATTCTTGAATTTATATGCATGATTTAGTACATTGACTTCCATTAAGCATGATGAATATGAGTTTGCGAAATATTTAACCATTGTGTTTAGTGTCTTTGAAAATTTCATGCTATATGTTCCTGCGTATTATTACGCTAACCTTCATGTTTTCTAGTTAACATTTATGCGACAAAAGTGATTAATGTGAAGTCTTTTGTTTTCGTTTCTTTGAGTCTTTTATTTTATTTCTTTCTATCTTTGCTCGAGTGAGCAAAGGTTAAGTTTGGGAGTATTTGATCGGTGTATTTTATATACACCTTTTGAGTCGATTTTAGTTAGTCTTTTGTCCGTTTTGCACATATAAGTGTCGTATTAGGATAGTTTTCTTTCTTTTGAGTCAAAGTGGTTAAAATGGCCAAATGGCGGAAAAGGAGCAAAAGAGGCAAGAGGAGATGCGGGCGCAGAAAGTGGCAAGCGGCGGGAAATCGGACAAAGCGGCGGCCTCCTGCGATCGCGAGCGGCGCCACTATTCAGCGAAGGCTTCGAGCGCGGCGCCCTCGAGCGGCGAATGCTGGCGCGGCGCTAAACTATCAAGCTACGGATAATCTGGCGCGGCTTCCACCGAACGGCGAATAACGACGCGGCGCCAAAACGCCCGGATTGCGAACTTGTGCCGCGGCATGCGAGGCATGGCGGCAGCGGAAAAATTAGGATTTTGGGCGAATTTACGGGCGGGCTGAAGGAAAAGAGGCGGTTTGCGGCTATAAAAGGAGAACCACTAAGCGATTTTGAGTGTTCCCCCAGCACAACTCAAGACTTTGCTTGGAGATTGGATACCATTAATTTTGTAATTTCTTTTCCTTTTCTTTATTTTATTTGATTTTGTATGATGAACATGGAATTAGTTCTTGTCGTATCGATGGCTAGGAACTAATTCTCTTATAGACTTTCTATGTTGAATTGCTTGAAACTTATGTTATAAATTAATGCATGCTTATGGTTATTGTTCTTATTGAGAGATCTATCCGATAATTGAGTTGAATTCTTGGTAATTAATTGTGACTAATTATCACTATATGATTTCTAATCAGTTACGAAAAGGGGATTGTGAATATCTTTGTAAGTTGGGTAGACATTCTTGGATTGGGGATGAAAATACCTCGATTATTTATGTAGTGTTGATGAGAAACAACACAATTTTGCGCGTTGTGCGTGACGGTCAACTAGGTTTTGTTCTTAATCCTCCTATAAAGTTACCCTTATCAGAAGGTAGGTAAGGAACAATCTGAGGTTGAGTGTTTATATAACCTAGCGGGAGTATAAAATGATTTAAGTAAACTGCTTTCTCCAAAGAAGAATACCATAAGTAATGCATTAATAAGTAGCATAAGCGGATAGTGAGGATACATAGAAGCCCTATTCTCGTCACTCTGAAGTAAATCTTTATACTCTAAATAGCTTTTATAATTCTTAGTCATAAACAACGATCAATCATTAATCCACCAAATAGATACTAGAAAATAGATAATTGGTACTTGAACCCTAATCACTGAAGGGCGATATTCGGTCTTATCTAAGACTATACTCGCGATCACGATAGCGTGCACTTGCGTTTAAGTGTGTGCATCTTTTCGCGCATCACGACCTACGAGTAAGAAATCAACACACACCTCGCTTTATTTCCGTCCCCCAAGTTGAAGGGCCAAAACTAATTCCGTGTGACTCAATGATACCCAGTATCAACTATCATGGATGCTCGCTGAGTGACTCATCTGCATTTTCCTTGGGCTATCATAAAATACCGAGGCTTTATGTTTGAAAAGTACTCCCAAATCTTACGCTCATGTAGTCATAGTTGTCTCTCTGGCCGAAGACCAAACTACGGAGCATGAATCTCATAATCTGAGGCCTTTGACATTATCGTTGGATGAACCGGGAGTATAAAACTCGGGGTTATGGTCTTCTTGTTTCTGCAGTGCGAGAACCACGGAGTAGTAGGATGTCTGCGTATGCGAGCAAAATCATTAAGAACACTTTCAATAACTTGACTAGTGTGTCTGTAGAAGCTGGAGTAGCAATAAATCGGTGATCTTGTGTTATCCCATCTCCTCACTGGCGTATCAACTTGGGCTCAATAAGCGGCTCGGAGGAAGCGGATCTAGCCTGGCTGACGGCCCCTCATGCCTTGTCGAGATAGTGCTACGCTCGGCTCTACCTCGGCCAGAGCATGACCTCTGCCGTGACCGCGCACCACGGAGCAGTCGTCCTCTCGCGTGGCGTGAGTCCTCATCATATGTGAAAGAATATAAACAAAGGTCGGATACAAAGTTGTTTCGACTTATACGAACAAAATGG